>SJYT01026927.1:132779-434334 GCA_006410635.1 Cephalophus harveyi | reverse complement strand
TCGATGGATGTGAGTCTGAGTGAACTACGAGAGATGGTAATGAACAGGGAGGCCTGGCGTGATGCGGTTCATGGGGTCGCAAAGAGTCGGACACGACTGAGCGACTGAACTGAACTGAACTTGGAACTGTCCTGACACCTCCGAGTGTGTCATGTAGCTGATCAAAGTTTAGTTGAATTTGACTTGTCATCTTGGATGCATTTTATTTTAATCCGTTCATGTTATGCCTTTAGGTTATGGCATTCTTTCAAACATTGTGCCCTGCCCCTTCCCTCCTGTTTCTTGCTTATTTTCTGAGCCCCATAAGGGCCTGCAATGTTGGCTCTACAAGATTCTGGAGGGACAGCCAGAAAATATCTAGCCCTTGGGAGAGAAATACTGTATAATATCAAATCTCTCTAGATATTCCAGCCTTCATCTTCCATGCTTCCTACAACATGCACAACAGCGTCTCTCAGTGAACCCGCTAGGGCGGGTGACAGGCACACAATGCTTGCTAGAAGTCCATCTGTTGGTGGCATCCATTCAAGGGCAATTGGGCTTCCAGGGACAATGTGTGCCACTTTGGGAGTTATCCCTGCAGGTTGTTTGGGCCCAAACCCTTACCACCCTTCTCCTAAAGTTACAAATATAATCCTGGATCAAATCTCCATTCCATTTTTATGGAACATCTGGCCTATTGCTTATTAATTTGTTCTTAAGCCACTTACTAACTGCTACAACCAGGACCCTGGTCCCTTGTAGGCAACATTGCTCCACCCACCCCTGTTATTCAACTTCCCCTAATGCCCAAGAGAGGACCAGATACCGCATTCCTTTGTCATTACTATTGCTATTACCTAAAGTGGGTCTATGACAATGAAATGTTTACCACTGGAAACACCCTAAGCTGTTCTTATGGAGGACTAGGGGAGGAAATCAGCGACTTACATTCCCTCAGAGCAATAAGAGGATAAGGCTTATGGCTGTTTCACCAGTTTCCCAGTCTCAGGGCATAGGCTTGGATTGCTTTACATCATGGTATCTATTCCCATCTGTGGTGGACAAACTGGCAATGAGTTAAGATCACAAATCCTTAATCCTACCCAGCACTGTCATGCTGGAGACCTTGGAGACATGCAACTCCAGCCCAGGGGCTCCAGGAGGTCGACCTGCCTTGACATGCCTAGGAATCTGGTCCTTGGAANGCTTTACATCATGGTATCTATTCCCATCTGTGGTGGACAAACTGGCAATGAGTTAAGATCACAAATCCTTAATCCTACCCAGCACTGTCATGCTGGAGACCTTGGAGACATGCAACTCCAGCCCAGGGGCTCCAGGAGGTCGACCTGCCTTGACATGCCTAGGAATCTGGTCCTTGGAAGTTTGTCATGCCTCAACCTTCTTGGGGAATCCATCAGTCCAGGGGTCCCAGAAGGTAGACATGCCTTGACCTGCCTGGGAATCTGCACCCTGACCCAGGGATGCCTGGCTCTCAGGTTGCCACAGTACTGGATAGGATAAGCTTCAGAAAAATTCACTCCTAAGGAAATACACCCATGGAAATAGAAGGAAGCCTATTAGTTGCGGGACTGTGCCTGGTCTCAGCAATAACTCAGGGGTCCAACAAGAACCTCATTACCTTTCTGAAAAGCCTAAAAGAGGCCCTCAAAAAGTTTATCAATCTCGACGTAGACTCTTATGAGGGACAGGTGATTTTAAAGGACAAATTCCTGTTCTGATGTGCATCAGACATCAGGATAAAGTTACAACAGCTACAGCAGCAGGAGCCTGCTGCCTCTTTAGATGAAATGGTCCAGACAGCCACCAATACCTTTTATAACAGAAGACAGGAGAGGGAGGCCAAGGCCCAGGAAAGGGAGAAAAGGGAAGAGACAAGGTATGCCCAGATGCTGGCCACCATCCAGGGAAGCCCTATGACAAACCCCAAGTCCTTAAAGGACAAGGCATGAGGCAAATCCCTAATCTGTAGACAGGCAGAACATTGGGCCAAAGGGTGTCCAAACCATGACATTTCTTCTAAAACAGCTTGCTACAAATGCCATCAGTTGGGACACTGGGTGGCACTCTGCCCGCAGGACCCAAGAGCCTCAAGGTCAAGTGCCAAGCCTTCCCTCACAATGGTTCAATAAGACTGAAGTGGCCCACTCCAGCCAGCCCGCCTGTCACAGATAACCATCATGGGGCTGGAGTCAAGGGTGCAACTAGATGTGGCAGGAAGGTCTGAGAATTTCTCGGTTGACACAGGGACTACCTACTCTGTCCTAACCTACTCTGGAGACTTATCCTCCCAAACTTGTACCATTTTGGGTGCTACAGGTAAAAGAGTGACTCGATGGATGTGAGTCTGAGTGAACTCCGAGAGATGGTGATGAACAGGGAGGCCTGGCGTGCTGCGATTCATGGGGTCGCAAAGAGTCGGACACGACTGAGCGACTGAACTGAACTGAACTGAGAACTTCTTCATTGCTGGGATGGACAAATATTTTCCCACCAATTTCTGGTGGTCCCTGAGTGTCCTACTCCCTTATTGGAAAGAGATATACTCACTAAACTGGGGACCACCCTTGTGATGGGAAGTTTTTCAGCCCCTAGAGCCCTACAGCTTCTGGTTACTCCTGAGGAACCCGTTACACCATCTCCAATAGGGAGGGACCAAAAACCAAGGGAGGACAAAATTAAACTCCCAGGTGTGGGACCAGGGGACTCCTGGACAAGCCCACCAAGCCGAACTGTCATCATTGTCCTCCGAGTTCCCACTCAGTTTCCAAACAGGAAACAATACCCCCACAGAAGAGAAGTTTGGGAAGGACCACAGCCTCTAATAAATAAATTACTTGTGTGTGGGCTATTGGTCCCCACCAGAAGGGGACGACAGAGGATGAGATGGCTGGATGGCATCACTGACTCGATGGACATGAGTCTGAGTGAACTCCGGGAGTTGGTGATGGACAGGGAGGCCTGGCGTGCTGCAATTCTCGGGGTCGCAAAGAGTCGGACATGACTGAGTGACTGGATTGAACTGAATTTGCCGTGTAACACCCTGATCGTCTCTGTAAAGAAAAATGATGGGACCTGGCGAATAGTTCAAGATCTCCAGATCATAAATGAAGCTGTAGCCCCCCCTTCCATCCCACAGTACCCAATCTCTATGTAATCTTGGGAGAAATCCCACCCAGTGCCAAGTGATTTACAGTCCTGGATTTCAAAGATGCATTCTTTTGCATACTACTGGCTAAAGAATCCCAGTATCTTTCTGTCTTCGAGTGGGAGGCTCCAGGAGAAAAACACCAACAGATGATTTGGACAGTATTACATCAGGGGTTCAGAGATAGCCCCCACCTGTTTGGGCAGGCTCTTAACTGGGATCTCCTATATCTGGACCTGGGTTTTTGCATACTACTGGCTAAAGAATCCCAGTATCTTTTTGTCTTCGAGTGGGAGGCTCCAGGAGAAAAACACCAACAGATGATTTGGACAGTATTACATCAGGGGTTCAGAGATAGCCCCCACCTGTTTGGGCAGGCTCTTAACTAGGATCTCCTATATCTGGACCTGGGACCTAATGGGAAAATATTATGATACGTGGATGACCTACTAATCTGCTCTCCAGATGAGAAAAATGCCCAACAACATGCAGAGAGGGGATATAAAGTCTCCCATGCTAAGGCACAGATGGTTGAGACAAAGGTCTCTTACCTGGGAGTTCAGATTACACATGTGTCCAGGAGGCTGTCCTCTGATCGAGTATGAGGAATCCTCCAGCTTGTCCTCCCCCATGATTTGAAAACAACTGCGAGCTTTCCTGGGGCTAACTGGGTATTGTAGAGTCTGGATACCCAACCATGATCTAATTGCCCAGGCCTTATATGAAAGATTGAAGGGACGGGGTGATTCAATCCCACTGATGTGGGGAACTCGTCAAAAGAAGGTAGAGGCTACAATAAAACAAGCACCTGCTTTGAGGTTGCCAGACCCAGAAAAAGCATTCCAACTTTATGTCCATGAAAAGGAAAGAATAGTCTTGGGAGTCTTAACTCCAAGGTTGGGACCTGAGCCCCAGCCTGTAGCTTACTTATCCAAGAGGATCGACCCAACTGCCTGAGGCTAGCCTCCCTGTCTTCGAATCTTGCAGCTATTGCAGTCCTGATAGAAGATGCTTTAAAACTCTCTTTGGGGGGCAAACTAACTATTTTTACCAGCCACCAAGTGAAACAACTCCTGAATGGAAGAGGCCATTTATTGATGCCTGATCAAAGGATCCTCAGGTATCAAGTAGTGCTGCCAGGCCTGACTATATCCCCTTGTGAGGTTCTTAAATCCGGCCACCCTCCTGCCTACCCCTAAAGGCTCTCCCCTTTCACTCTTGCCTAGAAACCTTGGACCACTGGACAAAACCCTAAGTGGAATTGTCAGAAGATCCTCTGACCAATCCTGAGGAAATCTGGTATACCGATGGAAGCAGCTTTGTCTTGGATGGAAAAAGAAGAGCCGGATATGCAGTAGTCTCCAATTTTGAGAACTTAGAGGCTAAACCTTTGCCACCAGGTACTTGAGCCCAATTAGCTGAGCTCATAGCCCTGACTTGAGGTTTAGAGCTGGAAAAGGACAGGAAAAGGAAAAGGAAAAGGAAAAAAAATACCTTTCTGGTGCTACATGCATATGCTGCTATTTGGAAAGAAAGAGGCCACTTGACCACCTGCTGCTACTGCTGCTAAGTCGCTTCAGTCATGTCCGATTCTGTGCGACCCCATGGACTGCAGCCTACCAGGCTCTTCCGTCCATGGGATTTTCCAGGCAAGAGTACTGGAGTGGGTTGCCATTGCCTTCTCCTGACCACCTGAGGGTCCCCAATAAAATATGGTGATCAAATCCTTAGGCTCTTGGAGGCAGTCCATCTGCCTGCTGAGGTTTCAGTCTCCCATTGTAAAGGACACCAAAAAGAGAGAGCATAGACATGGCATGAGGGAACCAAGCAGCTGATCAGGCAGCTAGGAGAGCAACATTACAGAACAACGACCTAATAGGGGTTGCCACCTCGGTTCCACAGACTAATCTGCAAGAAACTCCTTCATATACTGAAGGTGAGACTCTTAAATCTAAGAGTGAGGGCTTTCAAGAAGATCATATGGGGTGGTTCCAAAAGGAGGGACTCCCTTTTTCTGCCTGGGAACCTCCAATAGAAGTTGGTTAACGCGTTACATGCCCCCACTCATTTAGCTGAAAAAGCCCTCCAAAGATTACTAGAAAGGTCCTTCAGAGGAACAGGCCTCCAAACAATTATAAGGCAAATGGGTCTCCTCTTGTCCTACTTGCCAATTAAACAACCCCCAAGGAGCTTGAAGACCCCAGTTGGCCCAGCCTGTCCAACAACATGGGACCTACCCAGGAGAGGACTGGCAGATGGACTTCACCCAGATGCCAGTTTCTCAAGGGTATAAATACCTACTAGTCATGATAGATCCATTCACAGGATGGATTGAAGGCTTTCCCACCTGGACTGAGAAGGCTGAGGAGGTGGTAGAAAAACTGCTCTATGAAATCATTCCAAGATTTGGTCTGCCCAGGTCATTGCAAAGTGACGATGGGACAACATTTACTTCTAAGGTCACCAAAGGGGTCTCTAAAGCATTGGGCATTACTTATTACCTCCATTGTGCCTGGAGGCTCAGTCTTCAGGAAAAGTGGAAACAGCCAACCAATTCTTAAAATCAGTGATAAAAAAAGATAACCCAGGGGACCTCCCTCGGATGGAAGGAGGCTTTGCCACTCCTCCACACCCATATTACCCCTAAGGAACAGGTTGGTCTTAGTCCTTATGAGATGCTATATGGAAGATCTTTTGTTTATGTCAATGACCTCTTCCTAGATTCACAGGCTCAGACCCTCCAGTGTTGTACCATGGCCATTGGGTAATTTCAACAAGATATATGCTTATGGGGTGTCAACCAGGACCCAAAGGATTCTAAGGAGCCACCACTATATGCTCCAGGGACTCATTAAATCTGGAAAGATGGGTCCCCAAAGGCTCAACTCCAGCCCACATGGAAGGGCCCCTACCCTGTAATACTTTCTACCCCCACAGCAGTCAAGGTATGAGGACATGACTCCTGAATTCACTATTCATGAGTCAAGCCATGGAATAAAACAGAAGAGGACACTCAATACACCTGTGAGCCCCTGGGAGATCTCAGATACCTATTCGGGACTACCAATGAGTGCCATTCCCATGAAGGTGAAGTCACTCAGTCGTGTCCGACTCTTTGCGACCCCATGGACTATAACCTACTAGGCTTCTTTGTCCATGGGATTCTCCAGGCAAGAATACTGGAGTGGATTGCCATTTCCTTCTCCAGGGGATCTTCCTGACCCAGGGATCGAATCTGGGTCTCCCACATTGGAGGCAGATGCTTTAACCTCTAAGCCACCAGGGAAGCCCACCCCCAAAATCAATACACCTGTGAGCCCTGGGAGATCTCAGATGCCTATTCAGGACTAAAAATGAGTGCCTTTCTAATGAACACCCCCAAAATCAATACACCTGTGAGCCCCTGGGAGATCTCAGACACCTGTTCAGAACTACAAATGAGTGCCATTCTAATGAACACCCCAAAATCTGGCTTCTGGGGATAAGGTTTCTCAGGATAGCTCTAAAGAGCCAACCATAACTTGGCAGGGGTTGTACTCCAAAACAGACAGCAGATAGATCTGATCCGTGGACAAGGAGGGACTTGCACCATCTTGAATGAGACTGTTGTTTCTGGGTAAATACCTCCAGTCAAGTTAAAAAAGTCTCCCAGTCCTCAAGAAAAACATTCAGATTCTACTGTATCTCAAAGAACAAGCTGGAGAGTTCTCAGGGTGGCTACAATCTCTCTTTGGGGGACCCTTCTCCTGGCGAGGGGGAATATGGAGTTGGCTGATGCCCCTGCTAATCTGTCATCACCATATTGATGCTGCTTATGAGTGCTCCATGTATTATCAATTGTCTAACCGGTTTTATCTATGCCCAGGTCAGCAAGCTACAACATTCAGTGCCAGTTCAACAAGGATATATAAAACTATAGCTGACCACAGAAAATATCACTCACCCTTAGGTGGACACACTATAAGGGCTCTGAGGCTTGAGACTAGCAAGAGAGGGAATGCCCCATTGGGAATGCCCAATGTCCCTTGCCATTCCAGCTCAGGAGGAAGTATCCAGAGAGACCTCAATGCCCCTATTCCCAAAGGATTGGGCCTTCCATCTCTTGAGAGGGGAATGTTAGGTAGTTAGAATAGGAAAAAGGAGTCCATAATGGTGGTGGCTAAAAAACAAGGGAAAAGCCTGCAAAAATAGAACAAAGGAAGGTCCGAAGACTGGAGTGAGAAACTCAGGTAAAACAAACAGCCCTCCTGACTAGCCTGATTTAAATAAGGCAAGCTCAGGGGAGGAGAAAAAAGCATATAAAAAAGAGGAGCCAAAATTGAGCCGGGGGCCTCTGTTCTCTTCACGTCTTTTGGGTCGGCCCACTCTCATGCCTCGAGGATGTATTTTCCTTTGCTTGCCAAATAAAACTGAGCTGTATCACTGGTCCATCCATCACTTCAAATCTTTGCTGTGGTGAGACAGAACCGAGGAAATTACAAACCCCCCTGACACTTCTCTTCTGCTGTGTCTAGTCTACTGGTAGGCCCTTCAAATAAAATTTTCATTTCAGCTCTAGAATTTCCACTTTATTCCTTTATAGGATTTCAGATTCTCTGTTGAAAAGATGCCCATCTTTTCATTCATCTTGCCCGTCTTTTCCAGTAAACACTTCAACAGTTATAATACTTGAAGATTCTGTTTGCCGATTTCAACATCTGGGTCATTCCTGGTTCTGTCGCTATTGGCTATTTTTTCCTCTTAATTATAGGCCAATCTTCCTGCTTCTTCACATGTCTTCTACCTCTGACCGTGTGCTCACTGGTAAAGAATGGTAGGCATATATGCCTTGAGGGGTTCTCTCTATCCTTCCTGACCCCGCTGCTGTTGTGTACTCAGTGAAGACTTAGAAGCAATAGGTGAGTGCTCCAAGCAAACTCTCTGTCCACCCTGATTTCTATCCTTCATTTTCACCAGGCTAGGCCCATGCAGTTGGTGAAGCCCTACAGATAAGAACTGGCAGATAAATGCCACTTAGCATTTAAGGCTGGGGGTGGGGAGAGATTTTTAAACATCATTCCAGCTCATGGACGGAGAAGGCAATGGCATCCCACTCCAGTACTCTTGCCTGGAAACTCCCATGGACAGAGGAGCCTAGTAGGCTGCAGTCCATGGGGTCGCTGAGTCAGACACAACTGAGCGACTTCACTTTCACTTTTCACTTTCATGCATTGGAGAAGGAAATGGCAACCCACTCCAGTGTTCTTGCCTGGAGAATCCCAGGGATTGTGGAGCCCAGTGGGCTGCCGTCTCTGGGGTCGCACAGAGTCGGACACGACTGAAGCGACTTAGCAGCAGCAGCTCATGGAAATGTCAGCTTGTTCGGCTAGCTTCTCAATGCATCTTCAAAAATTCCCTGTCTCAGTGGGTCTGCTGTTCAACCCACCATACGTACCCCTTTGATGAAAGCAGCCTCATGTCTCACTCTCCTAGCAAAGGCTCCTTCCACTCTGGAATTTAGTTCATTTTAAATTCTTATGAATTTTTAGCAACTACAACTTACTTGCATTGATACATCGAGAGTAATGACTCTTGCAAGTTTCTATATCCTGGAAATGAAAGCCCAAGAGTTTTCCAAAAAGACTTACACATTGAAAATATAGAGAAAGGTTGAGAAGGAACCTCTGACATCTGTAGACTATAAATTTATCCATTTCCTCTCCATATTTAATTGCTAAATTAACTCAGGGAGAACACCCTCAGGTCACTTGGCTAGGTCTGTATCCCTGCTGAGAAAGTCCAGGAAGGCTAACGCATCACATGCCCACTGCCATGAAAATATCTGTCTTTAAAAAAAAGGCCACCTGTTTTAAAATAGAATGTGGGGGAAATGGAGTAAAAACTAATTTGTTCTTACTTCACCAAATAGGATTTCTGATATCATTTAAAATGTCCTTTATTATCCTTATTTCAATATATTTCCACTTCTTAATCCTGCTGAATTGGAACCAAACCTAGAAGACCATTTCTCTAACAAACCTGCTGAGTATGAAGAGATGATTTAACTTCATACCAAAAAAAACACACCTGGGTTCAAATAGAGCTTATGCTATTTCACATGAAGAAAAATAGAAGAGAAAAAGGAAGCTGATTTGAAAGGCTCTTTGTAGCAACACCTTTTCTGAAGCAGGAGAAAGAATACAAAATCTGAAACACAAACCTTCTCTACCCAGAACAGTTAGTCAACTGCTCTAGGGCTTATATATAAGGATATAATTGGTAGATTCAGTAAGAAATTACCTACAAATCCACACTTAATTGGTTTTAAATCGTCTAGAACTTTGTGATCACGAAACATTTTTTAGCATCTGATGAGCAGGCACAATGGAAGGGGATACAGCTGATGAGGTTTTAAAATTCCTCAGCCCACCCTCCCCCAGGAACAGACACAATTAGAACTGTAAAAGAAAAAAAAGAAAAAAACATAGAATAGATAAAGCAGTACTTAGAAGGAAGAAGTTCCAAAAGCTAGCATCTAAGTTTCTACAGTAAGAAAGTAAGAAAGAAAAGAGCAGCTTAAACCCAAAATAAATAGGTGAAAGTAAAACATGAAGGCAAAATAACAATAATGAAATAGAAAATGGACAATTAGTAGCAATTAACCAATTAAACCAAAAGTTGTCTTTTAAAAATGAGATAATATTGATAAACTTCTAGACTTACCAAGACAAAACACAAATTGCCAACATTAGAAGACATACAGATGGCTAACAAACACATGAAAAGATGCTCAACATCACTCATTATCAGAGAAATGCAAATCAAAACCACAATGAGGTACCATTTCACGCCAGTCAGAATGGCTGCAGTCCAAAAGTCTACAAGCAATAAATGCTGGAGAGGGTGTGGAGAAAAGGGAACCCTCTTACACTGTTGGTGGGAATGCAAACTAGTACAGCCACTATGGAGAACAGTGTGGAGATTCCTTAAAAAGCGGGAAATAGAACTGCCTTATGACCCAGCAATCCCACTGCTGGGCATACACACCGAGGAAACCAGAATTGAAAGAGACACGTGTACCCCAATGTTCATCGCAGCACTGTTTATAATAGCCAGAACATGGAAGCAACCTAGATGTCCATCAGCAGATGAATGGATAAGAAAGCTGTGGTACATATACACAATGGAGTATTACTCAGCCATTAAAAAGAATACATTTGAATTGGTTCTAATGAGGTGGATGAAACTGGAGCCTATTATACAGAGTGAAGTAAGCCAGAGAGAAAAACACCAATACAGTATACTAATGCATATATATGGAATTTAGAAAGATGGTAACGATAACCCTGTATGCAAGACAGCAAAAGAGACACAGATGTATAGAACGGTCTTTTGGACTCTGTGGGAGAGGGAGAGGGTGGGATGATTTGGGAGAATGGTATTGAAACATGTATGATATCATATAAGAAACGAATTGCCAATCCAGGTTCGATGCAGGATACAGGATGCTTGGGGCTGGTGCACTGGGATGGCCCAGAGGGATGGTATGGGGAGGGAGATGGGAGGGGGATTCAGGATGGGAAACACCATGTACACCCATGGCAGATTCATGTTGATGTATGGCAAAACCAATACAATATTGTAAAGTAATTAGCCTCCAATTAAAATAAATAAATTTAAATTTTAAAAAAAGTAATAGCCCATTTAAAAAAAAGAGAGAGAGAAGGATGGTTTCACTGGTGAAATCTACCAAACATTTAAGGGGGAAAAACCACCAATCTTACATTAACACTTTCATAAGAGGTGAAGAGAGCACTCCCACATCATTTTATTGTGCCAACATTACCCTGATAAGAAATCTCTTGTGACTACAAATCCCTAACAAAACATTAACAAATTGGATCCAGCAAAATATAACAGGATACTACATGTGACTTAGTGGGGTTTATCCCAGAAAAGTAGAGTTGGCTTAACATTTGAAAAAATCACTGTAATTCATTAACAGAACAAATCACCACAAGAGACACAAAAAAATTTAACAAAATTGAACTGTTTATGGCTAAAAAACAATCTGAACAAAATACTGGAATAAAAGGTATCCAGGGAAAAAAAAAAACTATAGTTTCTGCATGTGAACTGAAAAATAAGCTGAGGGAGGAGAGTTGCCTAAAACTAAAAATAATGGGATATTCAAAAAAAATAGTAATTCTAATCCCACAGGAGACAAAAAAATAAAGTCAAGATCACAAGCCACTTATATTAAATGCTCAAGTGAAGAGACAAAATCTGTAGGTAAAAATCCTTATAAGGATCATAAGAATTGCTTCTTTGAAGCAAGGGACAACAATCAAGTGGCAATAAATTACATGATACATACTCTTAACCTACTAGACACACAGATTGAAAATAGGCAGATTGATGGGCAAATTGGACATCATTTCATCTCAGAACATGAACCATCTCCTCCTTATTTTCTATAACTGTGTAGTATTCCACTGAGAGATGTACTGTAATTTATTTAGGCAGGCTCCATTTTATGGACATTTGACTCATTTCCAACCTTCTGCTGTCCTTTATTAATCCTTTATTAAGAAGTGCAGGATAGGAAACTTCAAGGAAGACTCAGGAACACAAGCATATAACAAAAGTATGATTACTAACATGGGATCATTTTGTCAGGGATTATATTTTAAGTGGTTACTGATAAATGCAATGTTAACCAGAGAAACAGACTTGAGAATGACTGACTGATAGGTATGAGAAAATAAGAATGTGTGGGGGAAATTCAGTGTTAACAGCCCTCTGTTTTAACCATTAAGCCTGTCTGAAAGAGCATTTTATTTATTTACATTTTTGGCTATGCTCGGTCCTCGTTGTGCATGAGGGCTTTCTCGAGTCATGGCAGGGGCAGTGCATGGGCTTCTCATGGCCGTGACTTCTTGTGTTGCGGAGCACGGGCTCTAGAGGGCACCGGCCTCAGCAGTCATGGCACCTGGGCTTAGCTTCTCAAGGCATGTGGAAACCTTCTGGATCAGGGATCAAACCTGTGTCCCCTGCATGACCAGGTGGATTCCCAACCACCTGACCACCAGCAAAGCCCCTGAAAGAGCATTTTAATACAGTAGGATTTTTTTTTTTCCAGAACTCTTATCAGATACTGAATTCAATAAGCAATGATCAAGAACAATAGTAGAGCCACAGATAATGTTATTGCATCATTAAAGAAAGTACTGACTAAAGAGCAGGACTTTGCATTCATTATAGGTTCAGCGCATTCATAACCAGTTCAGTTCAGTTGCTCAGTCGCGTCCGACTCTTTGTGACCCCATGAATTGCAGCACGCCAGTAAAAGATCTAAAAAAACGTAATGGCATAGAGCCACAGCGACAAATAAAAGTTGTCTTTCACTTCATTCTGCTAAATAGGGCTGTTCAGAGGGGAGGAAGCTAGCAATGGACTTAGAGAGTACGGTGAGGTATGTACATCCAGACCTATACAGACACTGAGCTTGCGGGTGTAGGATATTTTGCTGTTGTTAATAAATATAAATTCATACTCGTTTTTATCTTCAATATTTTTCCTTAGGTTCTTGAATTGCAAAAAATAGTGACTTGACATAGATTTAGACAATATACCGGAAGCCCAACAACACATAAGCCACTCATCCTGACCTAAAGCCTCTCTCCTTCCAGGAACCAGAGTCCAGCGCCTCTCTGCTCTCACCGCCTTCTTTCCCATTACCATAGCCTTTTAGGGGCTTTCACTCCTCTAACTGGCCAGTCAGCCCTTTGAGGGTAGGAACCACATGTTAGTCCTCTAGGCTGTGCGCTACTGGAGCAGGAACGGGGGCAGTCCCCGCTCTCCAGCTGTGGCCCAGTGGTCCAGCAGTGGCCCCATCTACAGGGACCACTGTCTGGCATCACAGTGATGCTCGTGTAAGCTGCTGTATCTTCGCTAACGGTGGTAGCATTGGTATCTCCATGGAAGCAGTTTTGGAGTGTGATTTAGGTCACTGTGTCTGGCTGTGAAGCCACTGAACCTAGTTATCTGACTTTATTGATCAGAATAGGCTAAGCCATTTCAGGAAACAAGACCCGACCTCTCAGCAGCTTATGCAGTGAGGTCCATTTCCCAATCACACGCAGGTCCATGTAGGCTGGACAGCTTGGCGGGGCAGCATTGGGCCAAGTAGTGACTTGAGGCCCAGCTGCTTCTACTCTGTGGCTCCCCATCTCAGGCTTCCTCTCACAGGGAGAGTGAAAGCCAAGGATCTTGCGAGGACTCCTAGAGCCAGGCCTGGAAGAACTGTAAATCATTCCCCTTCCCACCTTGTTCCATTGGCCTAACTGAAAGGTAGGCTGAGAAACATCATCTCCCTAAGAGCTTAGGGACAGAAATGGGATGGGGAGCCTCCAGCCAGAATCCACCTTCTCATGGACTTAATGAGCTCCCCTTATCCTTCAGAAATCCACTTTATGATTACCCTGGCCAGGTTTCTCTATCTGCACCTAATGTTGCTTTGATAAGCAGCCAGGACTCCCTGGAATATTCCAGAATAAGTCAAGTGTTTGTCTCAGGAAGTTGTGAGGATTAAATGAGTTAATAGTAGGCCCTAGAACAATGCTGCCTGTATTCAGTACTCAGTGAAAATGTGAAGGTGTTCGTAACCTAGCCGTGTCCGACTCTTTGTGACCCTTGGGACTGGAGTACCCGAAAACTCCCCTGTCCCTGGAATTCTCCAGGCAAGGAAACTGGAGTGGGTAGCAATTCCCTCCTCCGGGGGATCTTCCCAACCCAGAGACCAAACCCAAGTCTCCCGCATTGCGGGCAGATTCTTCACCATCTAAGCCACCAAGGAAGCTCCAATGATCGTAGTGTTTGTTATTATTTATTCTCCCCCAAATCTACAGAACCTTAGAGACTTCTGGGAGGAGGTACCCAGAAAGACTCGAAGGAGAAAATGGATTGTAGAAGACTGAACGAAGGAAGGGACCTTAAAGGAAAATGAGTTTTTCAGGTAGGACGCTGTGTTATCTCTGAATTAATATAAGCACTGAGCCCCACAGAAAGTGCCCCCTGGGACCTGAGTGTGTCTGTCATGGGCTCCAGGGAGCCTCCATGTCTGAGTCCAGACAAGCTTCTCTTCTTTTTTGGCTGAACCATGCTGCTTGCAGAATCTTACTTCCCCAGCCAGGGACTAAACCCAGGACCATGTCAGTGAAAGCGTTGTCCTAACCACGGGACTGCCAGGGAACTCCCCAAGCTTCTCCTTTTAAAACCCTAGCTTTGGGAGTTGGACTTGCAGCTAGCAGGGCTGGTTATCTTGCCCAGGTTGCCCTCTGGCTCTGGGGTGGGGATGGAGGTGGGCAAGCCTAGGGGAGCTGGGCCCATATGGAGAAAGCAAGCCTGCTGGCCACACAGCAGGCAGGTCCAGGCTTGGGCTTCGGGTGTCAAGAGGGGAGACGGTTGTTCTGAAATCCCAGGTGCAGGCTGGAGACCCTCCTCTAACTTTAAGGTGTTGGGCTCACTGCGGGGACAGGGACAGGATCTCTGCTGCACAGCAGAGCTGATCAGGCCTGCACTTGCTCTCGTGTTGGCCAAGTTGCTTGCGAAGGCTGTGAAAACCCCATCATCCCTAGTTCCTCCACCAACATCTCTGATAATGCAGAGACCACACTATAAAAGAGGCAGTTTCCTATGCCAGAGCCCAACAAGCCTGAAGGCCCCCACCCTCAGTATGCTCCCACAGAGGACATGTCATGGTGCGTCAAGTCTCTCCCCAGGACAGCTGTGAAAGCCCTATGCCATAAGGCCTCCCCTGGAATGTGGCTTTTCCAGGTAATGAGAACGTTTCGGCCTGAGTCCTCTTTCTCTAGAGAAAGAATTTCCAAATATGAAAGGATCGAGGATCCTATCTTGAGAGTCTTTTCCTAGAAGGTGACAGCCCCCCGTCCTCCCTAAAATAACAGCAGCATGCGGCAGAAAGCAGAGCAGGGGAAGGGCAGAGGAAGTAGAGATGCGGATGAAAGGGACGCAACCACACAGCCAGGGAGACGAACACAGACTCTCAGCACCAGGCACTCATGCCACAGACTGGGCCAAGGGCATTCAGGGCGCCCATCCACTGCTGGGTGTCAGGGTGCTGACGCAGCAGGGAGCCGGAAAGTGAAAGTCGCTCAATCGTGTCTGACTCTTTGCGACCCCGTGGACTGTAGTCCATGGAATTCTCCAGGCCAGAATATTGGAGTGGGTAGCTTTCCCTTCTCCCGGGGATCTTGCCCACCTAGGGATCAAACCCAGGTCTTCCACATTGCAGGAGGATTCTTTACCAACTGAGCTATCCGGGAAGCTATCAGGGAAGCACTGGAGCCTAGCCCCATCATTTACTAGTCATGAGCCTCAGACAGTGACAACCATCTGAGTCTTGGTTTCTTCATTTGTCAACTAGAGCTAAAATTCCTTGTCCAGACTGCTTCACATGGTCCTCTGATGAACTTTAAAAAAAAAAAAAAAAAAGTCATGAGAACACTTTATAAACCAGAAAGGGTTGTCATAAAACAAAGAATTGTTAGCATTGTATTAGGTTGGTACAGAAGTAACTGCAGTTTTGCATTGCTGAACTTCGCCATTTGATGTTGAAATACATTCTTAAATAAATGTGGTTATGTTATACATCATTTTAATGTGCATTTCTCACTTAGCTTTTTTGCTAATGACTTATTACTTGCTGTTTTGTATTTATTTTAGACTAGGGAAATGATGTTAGACAAAAAAGCAAATTCGAGCAATTTTCTTATTCGAGTTCAAAATGGGTCACAAAGCAGCAGAGACAACTCACAAAATCAACAACGCGTTTGGCCCAGGAACTGCTAATGAACATATAGCGCAATGGTGGCTCAAGAAGTTTTGCCAAGGAATTGAGAGCCTTGGAGATGAGGAGCACAGTGGCTGGCCTCTGGAAGTTCACAACAACCAACGGAGAGCAGTCGTCGAAGCTGACCCTCTTACATCTACAAGAGAGGTTGCAGAACAGCTCCACATAGACCATTCTATGGCTGCTCGGCATTCGAAACAAATTGGAAAGGTGGAAAAGTTCAATAAATGGGTACAACATGAGTTGAACGAAAATGAAAAATATCATCATTTTGAAGCATAGTTTGCCTCAGCTGCCATATTCACTTGACCTCTTGCCAACTGGCTACCACTTCTTCAAACATCTCAACAATTTAAGCAGGGAAAATGCTTAAACATTTTCCTCCACAACCAGGAGGAGGCAGAAAACGCTTCCCAAAACTTTGTCAAATTCTGAAGCATAGATTTTTACGCTACAGGAATAATCAAACATTTCTCATTGGCAAAAATGTATGGCTTATAACGGTTCCTATTTTGATTAATAAAGATGTGTTTGAGCCTAGTTATAATGATTTAAAATTCACGATCTGAAACCTCAATTATGTTTGCACCAACCTAATAGCTGTTAAGATAAATTTTAGCTCTCTAGAAACCTACAATCTAGTTGCAGAAATAAATTAAGATACCTGGAACAGTAAAGTGGTAAATCAGGGCAGTATGCATGTAGCATAAAATAGTGTTAGCAAAATCACATGCAGTAGGTTTTCTGAAATAGCCAAGTGTAGAACGAACCGGATAAAACAAATTTCATGAAAGTAATCGTAAGAATTGAAATGAGTCCTGGAAAAAGAGAAGGTTGCAGAGAAATTGGAAGAAGTAAGGCATTGTGTGAGTGTGTGCTAAACTAAAAGCAAGCAGAAGAAAATAATAATAGCAGAAATAAATTAAATTGAAAACACACACCAAAAAAACCATAGAAAATCAATGAAACAAAAACAGACTCTGAAAAGTTCAATACAATCAACAAAATTCTACCAATACTGACAAAGAAAAAAGGAAAGAAGACACATATTACCCATATCAAGAATGAAACATGATATCACTGCAGCCCCAGCAGACATCAAAAAATAAGGAAATACTACAAACAACTTCCCTACAAACAGCTCGATTGGTAAAGAATCTGCCTACAATGCAGGAGACCCTGGTTTGATTCCTGGGTGGGGAAGATCCACTGGAGAAGGGACAGGCTACCCACTCCAGTATTCTTGGGCTTTCCTTGTGGCTCAGCGGGTAAAGAATCCACCTGCAACGTGGGAGACCGGGGTTCGAACCCTGGGTTGCAAAGATCCTCTGGAGAAGGGAAAGGCTACTGGCCTAGAGAATTCCATGGACTGTATAGTCCATGGGGTCGCAAAGAGTCCGACACGACTAAGCGACTTTCACTTCACTTCACTCACAAACAACTCTTATACACACAAATTTGACAGCAGAGACGAGACGGATGAATTCTTTCAAAAGCACAAACTACTACAAGGCACCCAGTATGGTATAGATCATCTGAATAGGCCTGTAACTATTAAGGAAATTAAATTTCCAGGCACGGATGGCTTCACCACTGAATTCTACCAAACACTTTAAGAATTAACACCATTTCTACACAATCTCTTCAAAAAAAGAGAAGATGAGGGAAGCTGCCAATCCATTGTTTCCTGCTTTAATATGGAATAATTGACAAAAATTGTATGTATACGCAGTGTACAACATGATTTGATCCATGTATACATTGTTAAATGATTACTAAATCAGTTTAATTAACACATCCAGAGCTTCCCGGGTAGTGCAGGTAAAGAACCTGCTTGCCAATGCAGGAGACATAAGAGATGTGGGTTTGATCCCTGAATGTGAAGATCTCCTGGAAGAAGAAATGGCAACCCACTCCAGTATTCTTGCTGGAGAATCCCATGGACAGAAGAGCCTGGTGGGCTATAGTCCATAGGGTTGCAAAGGGGTGGACATGACTGAAGCGACTTACCATGCATGCATGCACCTTACGTAGTTAGCTTTTGTGCATGTGTATGTGTTCCAAATAGGAAAAGGAGTCCGTCAAGGCTGTAGATTGTCACCCTGCTTATTTAACTTCTATGCAGAGGACATTATGAGAAAAGCTGTACTGGAAGAAACACAAGCTGGAATCAAGATTGCCAGGAGAAATATCAATAACCTCAGATATGCAGATGACACCACCCTTATGGCAGAAAGTGAAGAGAAACTAAAGAGCCTCTTGATGAAAGTGAAAGAGGAGAGTGAAAAAGTTGGCTTAAAGCTCAACATTCAGAAAACGAAGATCATGGCATCTGGTCCCATCACTTCATGGGAAGTAGATGGGGAAACAGTGGAAACAGTGTCAGACTTTATTTTGGGGGGCTCCAAAATCATTGCAGATGGTGACTGCAGCCATGAAATTAAAAGACGCTTACACCTTGGAAAGAAAGTTATGACCAACCTAGTTAGCATATTCAAAAGGAGAGATATTACTTTGTCCACAAGGGTCTGTCTCGTCAAGGCTATGGTTTTTCCAGTAGTCATGTATGGATGTGAGAGCTGGATGGTGAAGAAAGCTGAGCACCAAAGAATTGATGCTTTTGAACTGTGGTGTTGGAGAAGACTCTTGAGAATCCCTTGGACTGCAAGGAGATCCAACCAGTCCATTCTGAAGGAGATCAGCCCTGGGATTTCTTTGGAAGGAATGATGCTAAAGCTGAAGCTCCAGTACTTTGGCCCACCTCATGCAAAGAGTTGACTCATTGGAAAAGACTCTGTTGCTGGGAGAGATTGGGGGCAGGAGGAGAAGGGGACGACCAAGGATGAGATGGCTGGATGGCATCACTGACTCAATGGACGTGAGTCTGAGTGAACTCCGGGAGATGGTGATGAACAGGGAGGCCTGGCGTGCTGCGATTCATGGGGTTGCAGAGTCGGACACGACTGAGTGGCTGAACTGAACTGAACTGATGCGGTAAGAACACTTAAGTTCTACTCTTTTAGCATATTTCAAGTACACAATACAGTATTTAACTATCGTCACCATGCTGTACATTAGATCCTCAGAACTTATTTCATTTCATAACTGAAAGATTGTATCCTTTGACCAACATCTCCTCATTTCCTTCAGTTTAGACAGAGGAGCCTAGCAAGCTACAGTTCATGGGGTTGCAGAGAGTTGGATACAACTTAGCAACTAAACCACGAACAACCAGTCCCTGGCAACCATCATTCTATGCTCTGCTTCTATGAGTTCTATTTATCATGCAATATTTGTCTTTTTCTGTCTGGGTGATTTCACTTAGCATAACATCCTTCAGGTGGATCCATGTTATTGCAAATGAC
Source organism: Cephalophus harveyi (assembly GCA_006410635.1). Classification (NCBI taxonomy): domain Eukaryota; kingdom Metazoa; phylum Chordata; class Mammalia; order Artiodactyla; family Bovidae; genus Cephalophus; species Cephalophus harveyi. The sequence continues at coordinate 414,965 of SJYT01026927.1, read as the reverse complement.
ATGATTTCTTTTTTATAGGTGAATAATATCCAATTGTATATATATAAAATATCATTTTTTATCCATTCACTCATCAATGGACATTTAGTTTGTCTCCATATCTGGGCTATTGTGAATAATACTGCAATGAACAGAGAGCTGTATATAGCTCTTCAAGATCTAACCTTATTTTATAAGCCAGTATTATTCTAATATCAAAACCAAACAAATATATTACAAAAAAACTCAATATCCTTCAAAAATCCTTAACAATTTCCCCTAAATTAATCTACAGATTCAATTTAAACCCTTATCAACATCTCAGCAGCCTTTTTGTAGAAACTGACAAACTGACTCTAAAATTCACATGGAAATGAAAAGAATCTGAAATAGAATTTAAAGAATTCACACTACCTGATTTTAAGTTTTATTAGAAAGCTATAGCAATCAACTCTGCATTCAGGTGCTTATATCTTTCCTTTTCTCCTTTGCTTTTCGCCTCTCTTCTTTTCACAGCTATTTGTAAGGCCTCCCCAGACAGCCATTTTGCTTTTTTGCATTTCTTTTCCATGGGGATGGTCCTGATCCCTGTCTCCCGTACAATGTCACGAACCTCATTCCATAGTTCTTCAGGCACTCTATCTATCAGATCTAGGCCCTTAAATCTATTCCTCACTTCCACTGTATAATCATAAGGGATTTGATTTAGGTCATACCTGAATGGTCTAGTGGTTTTCCCTACTTTCTTCAATTTGAGTCTGAATTTGGCAATAAGGAGTTCATGATCTGAGCCACAGTCAGCTCCCGGCCTTGTTTTTGTTGACTGTATAGAGCTTCTCCATCTTTGGCTGCATAGAATATAATCAATCTGATTTCGGTGTTGACCATCTGGTGATGTCCACGTGTAGAGTCTTCTCTTGTGTTGTTGGAAGAGGGTGTTTGCTATGACCAGTGCATTTTCTTGGCAAAACTCTATTAGTACTCGATGGATGTGAGTCTGAGTGAACTCCGAGAGATGGTGATGAACAGGGAGGCCTGGCGTGCTGCGATTCATGGGGTCGCAAAGAGTCGGACACGACTGAGCGACTGAACTGAACTGATAGCAATCAACAATGGGGGGATTGGTTTAAGAGTAAGCCATGTAGGAACACTGAGTTCAGAAATGGACTCCATATAGTCAGTTGACCTTCAATGAGGAAAAGGAGAAACTTAAATAAATGGTGCCAGGAAAACTATACATCTTTATTAGTTGAGGAGGAAAAGAGGGAAACTCATTCCTTTTCTTAAACCATACATAAAAATTAAAATTATTCACTCTGGATGGACTGAAGAATGTTTATAACAACTTTATTCATAATAGAAAACATTTGGAAACAAACTAACCAAATCATGTGAATGTATCAACAAAGTCTTGTCTATCCAAACAAAGGACTCAATCACTCAGCCACAAACAGGAGCAAACTAATGATAAAGTCATTAATAATAAATTCAACAACATGAGTGAACCTCAGAAACACCATGCTAAGCAAACTCAGATACAAAAGAGGACACACTGTATAATTCTACTTATTGAAGCTCTAGAAAGGGCAAAGCTAATCTGTTGTCCAGGAAAGCAGATCAGTAGGTCTGGGGCTGGGGCTGAATGCTGGGAATTGATTGCATGAGGGAGAAGTCCTTTATCCGAATTGTGATGATGCTTACAAAAGTGTCAACAGTTGTCAAAGCCCTTCAAACTGTACATTTTAAATAGGCCCATTTTATTGTATGGAAATTACACTTCAATAAAGTTGATCTTTAAAAATTAACTGTAAGTATTATCATTTTCTGCTCATCCCTGCACATCTATACGATATATCATCGCCCATACCTGTGGTCCTCGAAACATTAGTCACCCGAGAAGCATATTTTAAAGCTAAAGCTCATCTTTCCGGGCCCATCCTCAGGCATAGGTAGGGGACCTGGGACCTGATATTTGAAACAAGTACCCTAGATAATTCTGACTCGGGCATCCTGAAGTCCACACTTGGGACCACTGGCCCGAAGTGGGCTATGGCATTGGATTTTTCTCCTGGATCAGAATCAGGTCACATTTGGCCATCTGGTAAGAGCATCTCTGAGATCACTCAGGGCCAGCATTTCCAGTATTCAGCAGGAGCTGACACTGGAGCTATCCCGGCAGACAGAGTGATAGCCTCTCTTCCGAGAGAGGATAATCTGAGTTTTAATCCCCGCTTGAATGACTCTAATCAAGCCATGCCCCTCATCTGTGAAATACAGTTAAGGGTCATTGCCCCAGCAACCAACTGAAAGTTCTTGAATAACTGTCATCCAATTGGTAGGCTTAGCCCCACCCATGTTGCCAGGGCAACCAAGACTTCAGAGATTGACCCCGCCTCCCAGACCACAGTCACCAGTAGAGAGAGGAAGGCCAAGAGGAAGAGCTGAGCAAGAAAGAAGCCCTCAGGGAAGCTAGTCTCCTCCCTGAGGCAGGAAGGAGGCTAGGAGATGGGGAGAAAGGGAAGCAGGTAGCCCCTTCAAGGGTTTAGGGGGCCAGGGTCCAACATGGTCCCATATACGCAAAAGCCTCCTAAAGATGCTTTTTTCAGAAGCTGCGACAGAAGGCGGCCTCAGGGCTGCTGATCAGATAGGGAAGGAGCCACCACGAGAAGCCAGCTGCTGAGGAGAAAAGCCTTTGGCTCAGTCCTCAAGGGAAGAAAGCTCTGCCGCCATGAGTCCCCAGCTGGGGGCGGGCCTAGGTCTTTTCTCATAAAGGGAGCTGATGAAAAGGCATGGGGAACTGTGAAATGAGGCTTCAGCAAAAGCTTCAAACTGACCTATATATATATACATCAATTAAAATATAATAGAACCAAAGCCTGCTAACACAAGAGGAGAGGGAGAGGGGGAGAGGCCAGGGAGGAGAGAGGGAGGAGAGAAATCACATCACCAAGAATTGGCCTCAGGAGACTGGAGTTAATTAACTGTGCCCCAGCTGTAGCTCTGAACTTCCTGGGAGTGAAAGCAGAGGAGGGAGCAGATGGGTGACATGAGAGTCTTGGACTTCCCTCGTAGAAGGAACAGAACCAATTCTTCAGGAAAATGATTTCCTGACTCCCAAACGAGACAGCAAGCCACCGCTTCTCCTTATGTTTCTCTATGGTTGAAACGAGGATTCAGCCTCTGTCTGTAGCAAAGGAAACTCTTCAAAGCTATGAGAGTGAGGGGTTTCATATCAAGGAAAACGAGGAATAGTTTAGCTCAACAGGGAGGAGGAGGTTGACTAGGAGCTATTGCCTTGAAGCTAATGAAGCTTAATTTCAAGACCCCCTCCACACAGGGCCTCTCCTAGAGGTCTCTCCCTTTTTTCTGTCTGTCCAACAAAAACTGTATAGACTTTTTTTGTTTGTTTCATTGATTTTACAAATTTAAATCAATTCATGGGCATTGAAGGGGAATTAGACACAAAAGTAAAAGCAGTAACTGCTCTCCTAAGAGCCCAGTACATTGGCAAGCTGGCCTGGGAAACATTTGGACCTCTCTTTTCAGACCATGAGTTGCTAGGGAAGCCAGGAAGAAGCTGGCTGGCAAGACCAAGGACACAGGGCCTCACCAGCCGCTTGCAGACAGGTCCAGGGTTGGAGGGTGGTGGGCTCAACACCAGGAAGAAGTTCAGCCTTTCCCCACTACCTTACTGTCGCACCGTCCCAGCATATCCAGGACGCCCTGCTGGGATGTGGGGACGCTGTAGGCACAACACCAGGCCCAGGAGCGCACAGTTTGGATTTCTTTCATGGTACTTACATTACCTTCCGCCTTTCATAACTGTCCATACTTAATCTTCCCAACAACATGTCCCTTGAGGCCAAGGGCAAAATCTTCTGTGTGTCTGCTCCATCCAGGAACTATTAAATGTTGCACAAAATACATATCAACATACTCTTGTGGCTTTGATCCAAAAGGAAGTAAAAGAAAACAGGAGACTGAGTGTGAGCTCTGAACTCCTGGAAGTGTCCTATTGTAACAAGGCACTTGGGAGCAAACTCAGGCCCACAGATCAGTTACACAGCAAATAAGTTATCTACCAATGGTCAGGAGCAGAGCTGGGTGAGCGTTTGGTGTAGGCTGGAAGTCTATAAAATTGGGAGATCTTCTCTAAGAAAAATAATAAAAGATTACAAGTATAAAATAAGGCCCAGAGCTTGGGATAGTGGGGCCCTGAAGGCTGAGTTTCAAGAACTTCAAGGGTAAATCACCTGTGGTCTTTGTAAGAGGCTAGCACTCCAGTACTCTTGCCTGGAAACTCCCATGGACGGAGGAGCCTGGTAGGCTGCAGTCCATGGGGTCGCTGAGTCAGACACGACTAAGCGACTTCACTTTGACTTTTCACTTTCATGCATTGGAAAAGGAAATGGCAACCCACTCTAGTGTTCTTGCCTGGAGAATCCCAGGGACGGGGGAGCCTGGTGGGCTGCCATCTATGGGGTCACACAGAGTCAGACACGACTGAAGTGACTTAGCAGCAGCAACACTAAAGAGATTAAAGAGATGGGACCTGAACTTGTTGATTTCTTGACCAGGCAGCCTTTGGAAAGATCCATCAAAAAGGGCTGAGTGATAGGATAAAATGTTAAGAAAGAGATGTATCAATGCCATTCTCCCAAATCATCCCACCCTCTCCCTCTCCCATAGAGTCCAAAAGACTGTTCTATACATCTGTGTCTCTTTTGCTGTCTCGCATATAGGGTTATCGTTACCATCTTTCTAAATTCCATATATATGTGTTACTATACTGTATTGGTATTGAAACATGTATAATAGCATACAAGAAACTAATCGCCAGTCTAGGTTCAATGCAGGGTGCAGGATGCTTGGGGCTGGTGCACTGGGATGACCCGGAGGGATGGTGGGGGGGTGGGACGGGGGTTCGGGATTGGGAACACGTGTACACCCGTGAAGGATTCATGTTGATGTGGCAAAACTAATACAATATTGTAAAGTAAAAAAAATAATAATAATAAATAAATAAAAGAGATGTAAGAATGCCAGAGATCTGCTGGGGAGCCAGTGAGCAAACCAGCTGGACAGGAACTTCACAAAGTATAGGTGGAGAGAGGCAGGCCAGGAACCAGCTAGTCAGATGGAGGAGGCCTTGAGTGCAGGCTAAGGCACCTGAATGATATCTCGCTGGCTACAGGAGCCATGGATAGTTTTACTTTCTAAATGTGGCTGAGTGAGTTGAATAAAGGAATGTTTTAGGAAGATTAGCCCAGTTGAGCTGTAAAAGGCAATAAAGCAGAAACTTTTTTACAAGAGTCCAGGCTTGGGTGATAAAGAGCCTGAAACCTAGGCCGTGGTTGTATGGAAGTAAAAGAAAATAACCAACTCAATGGGCTTTGGTGATTTAGGTACCTAGAGAGGTAAGATTCCAAAATTATTGAGGTTTCTGCTGGGAAAGAAAGAAAGGAGGGCAGATTAGGAAGAGAAAAACCATAAAGGAGAATTTTATACATTCTGGATTCGAGGCGATTAAAAACTATGGATGTTGAGATAGTCATCCGACACTTGGGAATTTAGGAAAACAGAAGTCTCTGTTGGTACTCAGAGCTCTCATTCATTCATTCCCTGATTCATTCATTCAACATGCAGTTGTTGGTAACCTCTGGCACACCCAGCCCTGTGTTAGGTGTCAAAGGAACATAAAAGCGTTTTCTGCTCTGAAGAATTAAATTTAGGATCTCAAGAGAAAAGAGACAAGGGTGAGACTAGTTAAGTAAAGCAGGGTTTGTTGTGCCTACGAATGAGCGGACCAGAGGTGGGGGTGTTGGCTGTGACATTTGCCACCGCATCGCTCTCCAGGCACAGGGGTCCAACTCAGGCGGCACCACCACACGCCGCCACCACTTCTCCCCAGCCTCCCTTATGTTCCTACCCAAACGGCAGACTTGTCTGAAGAGAACAGTGTTCCCAGAGGCCACGGCTGTCCTCTGGCCAAGCATCCCTTGAGTAAAATGAGGGATGCCCCTTCTCAGAATGGTGAGGTCCCCCTATGAGAGCCGGGACAGCTTGGGGCAGTGCTTCCCGGACCCTGGAGGAGGTGGGACTGGACCTGAGTCCTAAGTGACGGAGGGGTTGGCATAAGCAGAGTGGAAGGTTCAAGGGGTGGGGGCAGACCTGGCCCTAAGAGATAACCACCAACTGTCATCTGCTAGAAATCAAGCTGATATCTGGCAAATCCTCTTCAAGTCCAAAACCTCAGCTACTAGGAGGAGGAAACTGCCTTCCCAACAGCAGCTGTGTCAAAACAAGGAAGGGGATGTGAGACCACAGGAAAGCCCTCATGACTTTCCACGTACCCATCTCTCCATATGGAGCAGTTTCACCAAGAAGCAAATATAGCAAACTGAAAGAAGGGGAACCGAGGGCGAGAGGTGGGCAGACAGGAGCAACAGGGTCCCAGGGGGAATGGACCAAGATCCAAGATACTCAAGTGAATCCAAACTCCCAAACTCAAGCCTGAAGACGTTTTCCTATCGAGCTGACCAGAGCTTTTTTTGAAGTGCCTTAAAATGAATAGAGGTGATTTCCTACACAGGTTTTTTTTTGTTTGTTTTTTGTTTTTTAACTTCTGTCACTGAAGTGTGTGTTTCAATTTCCTGAACTTTTTATATGAATGTGTGTAACACATACATTTAAAGACAGCCGCTTTAGAGGGCAAACTGAAATTGAGAGGGCTTGATTTTTCTTCTTAATTGCCAATCAAGTAGTGTATCCTCAATCTTTTAAGAAACCGATTCACCACAGGCCTCCCAACATACCCTCAGAGATGCTTTTGTGTTCCCAGAAACACCGCATCTAAAAATCCTGACTCTGTCCCTTCTGGGCTGCCTTGTGTCTCTTTAGGAGTTTTATTTACCAGCCATGAATTAAATGAAGACAGGGAAGGATCAGAAGAAGGAAGAAATAGCAATCAAGTTAATTTTGCCACTTATTCCCACCCTGCGACCCAGGGTACAACCCGATGCTGAGATTGCAAGTAGAATGAGGGTTTGCAGTCATTTCCCCAAAAGGTCACACCCCCATATTATTGATGGACAGACGGCCCATCTGACAAGAAGAGCTGGTTACTTCTTAGATGGTTGAATGGATGGTGCTGAATCAGCTCCTACTCCTTCAGCCAGAGACAAGGGGCTGAGATCTCAGGCTCTTTGCCTTATAACTTCTATCACTCCATATCCACGAAGCCTAGCTTCCTGTCCTGACGTCTGAGACACTCTCACGCCAAAGAATTTTACCTTTCCTGCCGGAGACGGGGGTGGGGATTGGGGTGTGGGGAAACTTGCTCTCACACTTAGAGCTTTTCCTAATTGGAAACAGAAAGGGGCCTTCAGTATGAAGTAGGATCCTTTTGTTTACTGATTAGGAAATTAACAAACTGAAGAATACTGAGTATGAATGCCTACCCATATTCCACCCTCCTGGTTTCGAGCTTTTTTTTTTTTTAAGTAAGATACTACTGGTGTTCATCATGCTTCTATTTGGGCATGAGGGCAAACAGGATCAACAGAAGAGATTCCTGTAACAAAACGCCTAGAAAATGTTGGGAACAATTTAGAAAACTTAACTTTAATGCATAGTTGAGCTTGCAAGAAGGTATGGGAAACTTCTCTAGGGGCTAGAAGGTCAAAGGAACAGAAATCCAGAGTGTTGACCAATAGCAGCCACCACACATTGCTGCCTAAGAAGGAGAGAGTGTGGTTGGAAGGGTTACACTTTAGGAAGCCTGACCTTCAGTACCTACACAGGGAGAGAAGACAGAACCTCTGGCTTTGCCAAGGGGTGCTGGGACCCAGTACTCCTCACACAGACACATCAAACTGGGATTCTTTAAAAGCAAGACTTACTCTCAGATAAAGGGGAAATTTAGAAACATTCACACGGGAAGATGGTCCCCAGAGAATTCTTAACTAAGGTCTAGGACTCAGAGGCTTTAGAGTTTAAATACACACTCACTCTCCTCATACTTGTAGAACTCAAAACATTGACACTGAGCCAATGCTATCCCCAGGTTACCTGGCAGAAGAAAATGAAATATCTCTGTACAGGACTCACCCATAGGCCAGGGCTCTCAAGGATCCCACCGATAAAACTCTGTCAAAGATGAGCTCATTTCAGTCCAGGCGGTAACAGACTGAAAGAAACAATTTACCCCCTGGCTTATATATTCCCGCATTTTTTTCCAACTACAAGATACCCCTGTTGTGTGATACCAACTGCTCCTGTTTGCAGCAGAATTTGGCCCTAAGAATTGTGTGCCCCTCCTCTATAGTCTATCCCCTTCCTCCTTGAGAGTAACCACTAAATCATTGCTGATTCCCATCCATCGTTTTATATACTATACTGAGTGATTCCATAAAGAGCATACACATTTGTTTGCAATCTCAAACTTACAGGAGATGACAGTGATGCTCAGTAAAAGGCCTGTTTTTGCTGGGAGGTTGTCTCCAAATGAAAAGCACATCCCACAGTCTCAACAGAGGCTGAGTGCTCCCCATGACTCTCTGCATAAGGGCGATGAACCCTTCTAGGGGCGATGACCCCTTCAGGGTCATCAGAGAGCCACCAGCATCTCAAGGGCAGGGCCCATGTCTGATTCAATATCCTTGGATCTTGAGCACTCAGGAAAGACACTGGCATGCGGCCAGTGCCAGATTGGCAGATGCATGACCTGGGTGACCCAGCAGGGTTCGTTCAGAGGCAATGGGATGACACCTGGTCCCCCGGCGCAGTATAACCTACAAATCTCCAACTCTGCAAGTCCATGTTCAAGGCAGGCAAGTGGGAGAAGAAGCGAAAGACCCAAGATGGGGGAGGCGCTGAACTCTCCACCCACAGCCACCAGGGCTGGGGGTCCAGGTGGAGACCCAGAAATGGGCATCACACCAATGGCAGTGCCTCTTCACGTGGCTCACGCATCCCCACCCCTCAGCTTATGTTTCCTCCCCACACTTGTCAGCTAAACCAGCTGCTCCTCTCCTGAAGCTGTGCCCCACCCTGACCCACCCCAGTCTCCACAAAGGTTTCCGCCATGGCTGAGCTGATGATGCTCTGTGCCTGGAGAGCTGGGCCCCAGAGCAGAGAGCCTCTAGAGGGCGGAGACCGGCAGAAGCTGAAACACAGCCAGGCGGTACTGCCTAGGGTTCAAGGCCTCTTCCTACTCCAAATGATGGTGGCAGAGTGACTGCCTGCTGCTCCCCCCGCCCGGGAGGGCCCACAGACCCCGTCTTTTCTGTTATCATCATACCTTGTCCACCTCAGTGTCCTTCTGAGGTGATGTTCCTTCTGCTGTCAGCCTCTTGAGCCCAAATAGCACATAGTGCATGGCTTTTAAAACAGGGTCTAGTGATGGGAAGGTCAGGAGGAGGACGGAGGGAGGGAGGAGCTCCAGGGGAAGGAGCACTGAGTTCTGAAACAAACAAGCTTTAGCTCTAAGCTGGCATGGGGTTTTCTGAAACACAAATGTGACTGCGTAAGTCCTCTGTGTTGTAAACTCCTCTGGCGCACTCTAAGGGAAAATGCCCCATTTCCGGGTGTCACCACGAATTATCTCACTTCCTGCCTTTGACATCCTTGAGTTCCTCCTGAAGAGCTGGGCTCCTTCTTGACCGCCGAGTATGTGCTGGTCCTCCTGGCCTTTGCACTGCGCTCCCCTCACCCACCTCCTGCCCAGGCTCCCTGTCATGCAACAAACCCTTCTTACCTGAGTCATGAGTGATCCAGGAAGTGTTAGGTTCTTAGTTGAAAACGTTTCAGACTGAAATCAGTTTTTGTTACTATGGTCAGCACCTCCTTTTGATGGCCCTTGTCCTTTGGGGTCCCAAAGAGAAAAGACACAAAGCAATCAGATGGGTAAGCCCGTGGGAGACTGCCCGCCACCCCTAACTAGGGCATCACTGCAGAAAGATGCGTCTCAAAGGAGTGTCTTTGACCAAAATTCACCCAGCTCACAGGAACCCCTCTCCCCTGCCAAGCAGTTCTCACCACCTGACCCCATTCCTGTCTTGTTTCAACTCCCATAGCCCCCACCAGCTCCGATGATGCTGGCAAGGAGGGTTCTCTCTGCAGAGATGGACTACAACCCTTGCCCACAGTCTCAGAGGCCCCTGTTCCCAGAGCTTCCCACCCCATCTCCTGCTTGTCACTCATCTTGTGACAAAACCTCTGCCCGGAAGCCCTCCGGGACCCTGACTGGATGGGTCACGGTGGCCCCTGGGGTCTTGGTCCCACATCAAGTATAAGCGGGACAGCTGGAAAATTCCTGAATTGGAACGACCCTCTGTCCTCAGCAGAGGAAACAGGAAAAGCGCTCTCACCCTGGGGAGTGCTGGCCACACAGAAGGGCTGTGTCACGCAGAGAAGGCACAGGAGCAGAGGGCTGCCGCGACAGACCCCCACCACGGTGTCCGCTCACTGCATGGCACGACTGTCTCCCAAGACTGTGAACTCCTCGGGACAGGGACCATGTCTTATTCACCTTTGGTCTGCTGTGCCCAGCGCGTGCAGGCGTTCAATGAATGAGAGCAATGATTGGCACTTGGAAGGGCAGTTAGGAACCAGGGAGGGTGGGACGTGATAAGGAAGGATTCTCTAATCCGAACCTGCACTGTCCACCAGGACTGGTTGGTCTCTGGATGGAAGAAGCAATGGGGGTTTAGGTGCTAAACAACACCTGCTCCACAGCCTGATCCCACAGCCCAGCATGAAGACAGGCCAAGAGCCAGAACACAGAGGGCTGGGCTTCTGACAGTCAGCCCCCGAGACTGCCTGTCATTCCTGTCCTCTTACCAGATGCTCTGCCTGTCGGTCGAGGCCTATTTCAAACACATTTTAGCTTGGAAGGGTCTGGGTTTTTTTTTTTTAAATGCAATGTCATGAAATTTAGCACATGGCCTCTGTGGCATCTGTTTCACTGCTGTAATTTTTTTTTTCCTTTTCCTGTTTGTTTCAGACAACTGTGGCTAGGCAAAAGAATCTCCATACAAATGAGGTGTTGCTAAATATTCTCAGCCATGATACAAATCAGGGATCCTAAGCTTTTTTTAATATTAAAATAGTGGTATAGAAAAGTTCAAACAGCTGTGAACTGTAGCCATCACAGAGACAAGGGATGAGGCGCTCTGTAAACAGTACGAAGGGGCAGGTGCTCCCGGCAGCAGCCAGGCCGTAAGAGAATGCAGCCTGGAGGCTCCGCACTGGACCAGCAAGATGTATGGGAGACATCAGGAGGGCACAAGAGGGATGGTAAAAGCATCACATGGTGCTTTATGGCATTGAACAGCAACATTGCAAAAAAAAAATTAAATGACAGTTTCTCCTTTTTCTATATCGGAGGCACATATAATTTTTTGTCAGAGTTCTGATAAAGCTTTTATTACTAATTTAAAGGAAGATAAATATAGTAAGAAAAAAGTCAAGAAAAACAGTTTTTATCTATCAAAATTGTAAACTGTGTACCATTCACCCTGGAAATCCCACTTTGGGGCATCCATTCTAGGGAAACATTCACAGTAGACAAAGCAGCTTACACCATTTTTATAGCATTTTATGGCAAAAATGTCTATATGTCTATATCAGTAAGGGAACAATGAACTAGGATAGGATACAGCCAAACTATTGGAATACTAGGCAGCAATGAAAAAGCGAAAGCTTCTGCTGTTCAGATCCTAGGCTTCTATCAAGTACAGATCTGTTATCACGGGGAGAGCAGAGCACAGATGCAAGGCAGCGTTTGCCTGCCATGAGGAAAAGAAGCAAGAATGCTAAAAACAAACAGTCCCCAGATTCACACAGGCAGAGCCTGGCTAAAACTAAGGATGGCCAGGGAGACAGAAATTCCCTTTACCACTCCCTACATGAGCCTGGCACCAAGTAACAAGCAACATCAGTCTACCACTGACGGAGAAGCAACGCACACAGACACACCCTCTCTGTGGCATGGATAGGAGGGGACTTCTCAAAGCTGATGGTGCAGCGGGAACACTGAGAAAGACCTTCTGGCGCCCCAGACACCACTCTCAGGACAAGTTAACAGCAGACCCACTGCTAAAGGAACCTGAAGTCTGTGATACATTGGGGTAATGATATCACCAAAGAAATCAAAACCTATCTCATCTCATAATCCATACTAACAAGCTGACAGAATAGGCATGCTCATGTCTGGGCACAGATACTGTTTACTAATCTATTCTTCTAAAATGATGTTTAGCATTAAATTTAAAGCATCAATACACATTTTAAAAGGGAGATAAAACTACTATCAAAAGGTAGTCATCAGAAATGTACTCAGAGATTGCCCAGATCTTGGGACTTATCGGAGAATTAACATAACTACAATTAATATGCTAAATGATTCAGTGGAAAAGGTGGAAACCTACAAGAACAGATGGGGGGATTTCAGCAGAGATATGAAACTATAAACTAGTCAAATGGAAATGCTAGAAATAAGAGACACCGTGTCAGAAATGAAGAAGTGCTTTGACAGGCTCAGATCAAACGATACATAGCTGATAAAAGCATTATTGTACTCAACAGGTCAGTAAGAATAAGCTGAAGCACAAAGGAAAATGAGAATGGGGAAAAAAAATAATACCCAGAAAAGAACAGTCAAAGTTGTGGGACAATATCAGTCTAGCATAATTGAAGCTGCAAAAGGAAAAGAACATTAGAATTATCTGAACTAATGGTCAAAATTTTTCTAAAATTAATGGCAGCAAACCATACACCCAAGAAATCCAGACAATTCAGAACACAACTGAGCAGTGTCTTTAAAGTAGAAAGGGGAAAAAAAAATCCCTAAAACTGTCAACCCAGAATGTTGTAAAAATGAAAACCTATTTCAAAAATGAAAAGCAACAATTTCCTAGCATCCACAAAATAATTCCTTAAAAGATAACATTCCTTCTTGATCTTATAAGGGCCAGGATGACACTTAGACCTGGATTGTAAACTGTTAACACATCATTTAATGTACAGGCCTCTATCTCAAAACACTTCTATATCTGTGCCTTGACGTCTAACGTGCAGAACAGTTCTCAGAGTCAGAGCCTTTCTGAGATGCTCTTCCCATCTTATAATCCTCAATTTGGCTCAAATAAAATTTTGCATTTCTTTAAAAAAAAAATGTGTGAGGTGCATCAAAAAGTTAAACACAGAATTATCATCTGAGCAAAAACTTCTCTCTTAGATATATACCCAACAGAATGGAAAGCCGGTATTCACACAAATATCTGTAAAAGAATGTTCATGGCGGGCACACTATTCATAATAGCCAAAAAGTGGAAACAACCCAAATGTCTATCAATGGATGAATGAAAAAAATAAAATGCGGTATATCCACAAAATAGAATACTATCCAGCCACAGAAGGAATGAAGCATGATAGATGTTTCAATGTGAATGAACCTCAAAAAAATTATGCTAAATGAAAGAAATCAGAAATGCCATGTGGGGACTTCTCTGGCAGTCCAATGGCTAGGCCTCCACGCTCCTAATGTTGGGGGTCAGGGTTCAATCCCTGATCACAAAGGTAGATGCCACGTGCCGCAGTGAAGACTGGAGACCCAGTGTGATGCAACTAAGATGCAATGCAGTCAAATAAACGATTTTAAAAATGCCCTGTGTTGCTATGATTCCATTTACATAAAATATCCAGAATAGGTAAATTCATAGAGAGAGAAAGCAGATTAGTGGTTCCTAGGGGCTGGAGGGGAGAATAGGATGTGATTGCCTGGGAATGATGAAAATGTTTTGAAACTAGACAGATGGCTGTATACACTGTGAGCATAGTAAATGTCACTGAATTGTATTTTAAAACTGTGAATTTTATGTGAACTTCATCCCAATTTTTTAAAAGACACGGATAATCACAGACAAATTATAATCCCTTGCTTTAAAATAACTGTGTACAGGTAATTAAGCTTATGGCATGGAATATTGTGAAAAGACATAGCTCTGCCATTCACAGATACATTATCCTCAGAAGGAGCTTCACAAACATGACAATAAAATTCACTTAATTTTTTTTTTTAAAGATGACTTTCTCATACAACCAAAAACTGAGGAGTCATTGTCACAGACCTAGACTACAGGAATATGACAAGAAATTCTTCAGGCAGAAGGAGTATGACACCAGACAGAAATGTGGATCTACACAAAGACACAAAAAGTGTCAGAAATGGTGAAAAGAAATTCCTACAAGTCAATTTATTGAAGTCAGTTGCAAACTTATTTACAATTTACTTATCAAGACTCACTTCAAGACTCTCTCCTCATTGCTTCTAATTCTAAACCATTGTCCCATGAACTGTGCCTGGGTCTCCAGTCTGCCTTAAACCACTTGAACCTAGAGCCAACACTTTACAACTATCCAACTTCTGACTTTCCCCTTCTGAGATACTGCTAAGACTGTCAAAGTGATGGTCTCTCTTACTGCAGTGAGTTCACATAAATTTAGTTTGCTTTATTTTTTTTTTTAAGAGAAAGCAACTAATACAGTAAAGTATGATTCCACATATGTGGAGTACCCACCAAACTCTTCCAGCAGTTACAGTGGGAGAGGACTATCCTGGAATGTTCTGGGAAAAAAGGAGGATTTGCTTCTTCACACTGTATTCTTTTGTGTTATTTGAATGCTTCACAATGAGCATGTATTATCTCTTTGATTTAAAAAATCCAATTTCAAAAAGAATTAGGAACTGCAGCTTGCTCAGGCCATAGAGTTTTATGAGTTTAGAGGGATATGTTTAACTCAAAATGTATCACGCATCAGAAATAATTTTTGCTGGTCAGTACAATAACTTGGGCAGGGAAGTACTTTTATTTTTATAAAATTGTGCCTAAGACATTAAGAAGTATGGGAGTTATGATCAGACTCTCATTTGGCCCACTGGGTCCTAGGAGGAAATCAGTCAATGAAGTGGAAGGTGGCCCCTACTGCAGTTAAGTCCTTGGGGCAGGAGGCAGCGGTGCCAGCCCTGCTCTAAAACGTGGGAGAAAAGTACCAGGGGACACAGGAGGGAGGCTCAGCCCAAATCAGAGGGCAGCTGTTGCAGGCAGATCTTACTCTGAGACTCAGGTCAACCCCACGCAACTTCCCTATGACCCCCCAACTCAATCCATCCCAGTCCAGGCCCAGAGCCCACACCACATCACACAGCCAGCCACCCAACCCAAAGGGTGAGCAGCCCCCTCACCTGGTGGGCAATTGGCATCACTTTGGCCACGAGCTCTTCCCCAGATTCCACATGGTCAAGGATTCCTTGCAAGGCCAACTGCTGACCTGGGGGGTGGCGGGTGTCTTCCATGTTCCCTTTGCCCCAAAGCCTATTTTTACAGATGGGAAAACCAAGACCCAAAGAGCTGGGGTGACTTTATCAGGGTCATAGTAATGCAGAAGCTGAAACCTTTATAACATCAACTCCCTTGACTTGAAAGAAAGAAGAAATTCTGGCATCTGGAAGGGGATTTTGTATTCAGCAATATTTGCATGCTTCATACAAAAAAGAAAATTCAAATGGTTTATTCAATACACACACACTAAGCTAGGTCAGAATTCCCACTAATTTCATACACATGGTTTAGTCAGGTTTATTAAGGAAGCCAGGACAGCAGGTATCAGTCATTCTGAGTCTCTCTAGAAGGAAGCCTCAGATGGAAACACACCAACCATCTTTTTTGCTGCTGTTTCTCCGGTTTTTGTGTAATGTCATGAAGGCTTTATTAAGAAGTCGTTTTTAAGCAGTAGGCACTAACTGGTCATCCCAGGCTGTGTTCTCAGCCTGCTCCCAACAGGGCTCATCCTCAGGGACCCAAATGCGCACTCCTGAGAGTCAGGGCAGGGGAGAAACCGACATCTGCCTCGTCCTGGTTCCTTCTGATAGAAGATGCCCGGCTCTGGGGACTGGGAAGCCCAGAGAGCAGACAAAAGGGTCCCATGTCGTCTTGGACATGGGATCCTTCCATCTGAAAGGAGCCTGGGAGGAATGGGGAATGGGATCTTGAGCTGTTGTGATTTCCCAGACGCGTTCTATGCGTAGGTTGGGAGCAGCAACCTGAAAACGTAGCCAGGAACGCGCGCAGGGTGAGTCAGACAGTACCGGGGACCCGCAGTCTAGCCAACTCTCGGGTCAGCCAGCGCCTGGTCAGGGGTCTCGGCGTTGTGCTGCACTGCGAAACAGGTACGGTGGTCAGGAAGCTCTTCCCCACACTGAGAAGTCTCCTTAGGGGAACTTCTCTCTTGGGCCAGGTTCTGGTGATCCTCATAAGCCCAGCCTCTTTCTCCCCTAAAAAGTCTCTGGATTCACCATCAGGATTTGCTGTAGGGCTGAACTGTGCAAAATCGTCAGGCTCAGCAAACCTCCATCTATCTCCTTGTCTATCTCCTACCTGTGTGGAGCATCTGGCCTGCTCTGTGAGGTCAGGGAGGCAGTGCGTTCATTTAATTGTAGCATTTTTACGTAGACCTACGCCCAACATTCTGCTTTCCAGATTAGTAGGCCAGCCCTGGATCTCTCCCAACTATCAGCCTAAAGTTGCCCAAGAATCTCCAGAGATTGCTCAGCCTGTTTTCTCCCACCTCCTGGTGTGAGAATCAGAAGTCAGCTGCAGTTTTTAGCTTCCCTGACTTCTGCTGCTTCTATACAATGTTGCCTCTGACCACTGACCCCATGTAGTAAGATGCACTCTTGCTCACAAATAGGATGGTGTTCTTGATGGTTCAGATCCCCAGTGAGGTCGCAAGTGGGAAACCAGGAGCCCACATACCCTTGTTAGCTCTGCCCTGTCGCTCTGTCCTGTCCTCAGCTTGCCCACAGGGCCGGCCAGAGCCCTCACCGTGACACTGTCTCTTTGGAGAGCCTTTTTTCACAGTGGCTTTCTGCTGCAGAGGCTTAAGACTAAGGGCAAATCCAAGCACCTTGCCTCTCCAGAGGAATGCACATTGAAGCTCCTGGTCGCTGAAGCATGGGGGTTTGTTCGAGACCTTAAACACACACATAGGCAGATGCCACTCATCTCACATGGATATAGCTAAGATGGGCTTCTTGGAAGGTTCCTCCCAAACAAAGATCCTGATCTGGGTTCCTACTACACACGGCAGTAACAGGACACCCGGAAGTCGTAGCTTTGTTGATGAAACATTTGAAAGACACATCTATTCCACTAGGCAACAGACGATATATTTCTAACAGTCGCTTGTAGTTAAATTCTAAAAAAGATAAAAATAAAATTCTTGAATAATTTTTTTTTTTTCTTGAATAATTTCTTAAAAGGATTTTGAAAGAGACCACCTCTCTCACAGTCAGTAGTATCCACTCTGGAAATGGATTGCCTCCACTTCCTAATTATCCACAAGTGGGTGAAGGAGCAAGGGCCAGAGGAGTGGGCGGGAGGAATCCGCCTTCTAAACGCTGAGGGCCTCTTGTGAGATGGCATTATAAGGACCGGTGTCACTGTTCTAACTGAACAGATACTTCTGTCTGCAGATTGGGCCACACTGACCAGGGCATAGGGTCACAGAGGCATAGACGCCTCTCTGGCCCTTCCCTGATGATGGGTGTCAATTCTGCCTCCCTGTTGGAAGCGGACATTGGCAAGGCTGGATAGCTGGGGCCTCCAGCCGTGGCATCGGCCAGTCAGCACAGAGCAGGCCTGAGGGCTCCTGTGCCCCACGGCTAAGCGTGACTTCAGGGTCCGCAGTCCTCACAGGACCGCTGAGTGTGAGCCCAGCTTGCGTGTGACCATAGCTTCTGCTTGGTCCCCCTGTCTCTGCCTGCCCCACATCTCTCGGCCAAGCTTTGTCCTCTGCTGAATTAGCACAACTGCCTTCTTCTCCAGACCTTCTCCCGGGCCTGGCCCAGTCACCCAGGCCTGGGTTAGGGCTCACCTTCTCCACTGCCTGGCAGGTGTTCAAAGAGAGGATTTGAGAGCCCAGACTCTGGCATTGCCATTGATTAGCTGTATGACCTTAAGCAAGTTTCTCGGCTTCTCTGTGCCTCAGTTTCCTAATCTGTAAATGGGGATAATAGCACGTACCAAATAGGGTTGCAAGTGAACACATAGGAACTACTTAGGGAAGTACCTGGCACACGATGAGGCCCAATTAACTGCCACCATCACTATGATCACTGCTTGTTCAGGGCGTCTCAGCCCTTCGTCCCTTTAGCTGCCCGTGGCTGTGCCATACAGGTAGGAGAACCTCTGACTGGATACCTAGAGACCAGAGAGACTCAGGGGGCCTTACCAAGGCCTTCACTTCGCTTACACTTTTTTCTGTCTTGGTGTGGGGCCTTAACAAGGGATAGGGAGCCTGCTCCTGGCCTCAAACGGAGCATAGCCAACCCTCCTACCCCTGCAGTCACACTGAATCCAGGGATGCTGGGAGGCCACAGCCCCCAGAGAGCAGCAGCGGCCCTTGGAGGGCAGTGAGGCCTCAGATGGGTCCACAAGATTGCTTCCTTACTCCTAATTTGTGAGGTCGGGATCAGACAATCTCCAGTATCCTTTCCTTTAGCATGACCTGTTAGGATCTGGCTTATTCTAAAGGGTCCCTCCGTTACCTATGGATCTCCTTAATAATCCACAGAACCTAAACTCAGGGATCATGGGATCTGCCCGAAAGAAGAAGAAATAAGGGTTTGAAATTAGTGTGAAACTCAGAATCAGAAAATGAAGTTCTCCAAACAAATGGTCTGGTTTTCCAGATGACATATACTCACTTTTCTAAAAAGCACCAAGATGTAGAGTGCAAAGCTGCAGAATTGCAGCAAACTCCTCAAAAATTTTAAGGCAAATTTTCAGAAAAACCAAATTACATGCTGAATTTTAAAAAGTAGTGTGTCGGGGAAAAGCTATGAAGGAAAGCAGAGAAAGATCTGCTCCACCTCCCAGGGGCACATCCTTGTGCCCACAGCAGGGGACCACCTGGACTCTGGGGATGGTTGGGGCTGGCAACGCTCTGCCTTCCACCCGACGCTGGCTACCCACGGGTGCCAGGGGGTTGTTGTCGTCACACTTGTAATCTTTGTACACTGGGTTCACACATGATATTCCCCAGCAATAAGGGGTTCAAGAGAGTAGCTAAGGGCTTACTCAAGCAGTTTTCATAACCATTGTTTGACACTTCTCGTGTGCAAAGCACAGCTCAAAAGTCATCCTCATCTTATCAATGTGTCATGGTGGCCAGGGAGGTGTGCCTCTCAGTCTCCTTCCAGAGAGCCTGCTGTGGGCACAGAGCCCCCAGACTAACAGCCTCCAGCTCCAGCCCATGACCCCAGGGCCCCACCTCCTCCAGGCTGCCCCCGGGCAGTGACCGAGCGCAGCAGAGGTGGCTGTGCTGGCCCACTCCCGCCAAACGCGGGGCGCTCCCAGAGAGACACTTCTGCTCAGGGCCTTTGGCCTGGCTGAGATTTTCTCAGCACTGCTCTGCGGTTTGAGGCTCTTCCTACTCAGCCCTTGCCTCCCTCTTTCCTTTCACAGGAGGCAGACCTACCTCCGGTTTGAAGGCTTTTTTCTGCGTGCCTCTCTCCCCCTTGTTCTTCACAGGCATGCCTCCCACAAACCTTCTTGTGTGTCTAATCCCACGTTGGCACCTGCTTCTCAGGGGGCCCAAATAGACATCTGTGTCACAAGGCTTTTCCCCACACATTCTTTTAAAAATTGAGACCATCCTCAATGTGTGGTTTCGCATGGCTTTTCATAAGACATTTTGAGTGTTTTCCTATGCTGCTAAGTGTGCTTCAAAATCAGTGTGTAAAAGGGCTGCATGATATTGCATGTAAGGGAGGCACATCATCTATTTAAAGACATTTATGGATTCACAGTATCTATTATGGTTGAAACTGCTAAAACTTTTGAATACCCTTCCTCCATTTGGGAAATTCTCGACATTAGTGGATCCTGTCTCTCCCAGCTAGACAGCCAAATTTGCTTTCTCAGGCTCCCTTGCAGCCAGGGTGCAGACAGATGGTTCTGCCAGCCACAGCTGCAGGAACCCTGGATCAGAGTGAAAGCAGTGCATCGTGTGGGACAAGGTTTCTACCAGGGGCGGTGCGTGGTCTCTGCTTGTTCTTCGTTCTACAGAGACATTACCTTATGGGCTGCAAGGAAGTATCAACTTCATTTACAAAAAAGGAAACTAAAAACCAGAGATAATTGTTCAAAGTAACTTATCCACCATTAGGTCCCTTACCCTGGCTTGAGGTATTTGGACTCTTAACTGCCCCCAAATTATACGCCAGGTGATAGATCAGTCTCTTGGAGCCCAAAGATAAATCATTTCCCAAAGGAGTATGTGCTAGAGGAAAGCGCTGGTTTTATAAGCCCCATTTCTAGGGCTTTGGAGACATGAACTTGGCTTTAGAGCCTTGTTCTTTCTTGCTTGGCTGTGTGTCTTTGCTCAAGTAACCGGCCTGTTTCCATTAACACTTCCTTGACAGTTTCTCTGAGAGTAGAACTAGATAATGTTTTTAACAGAAAAACTATACAAAAAAATGAAAGTCTGTTTAAAAAAAAATTTTTTTTTACTCATTCAAATAAATACAGTGTGTTGTCATACAGACAGATCCACATGCTCTGATATGGGGAAACACCCCATGGCATTGGGTAGGGCAAAACCCAAGTAGTTAGGTTCTGATTTTGTCTAGGTGAAAATTTGAAAAGAAACACAAGTCTATTTTTTGCTTGTGTAGGCATAGATTGTAATGGTGGTTACATGAAGTAAGTAGAACTGAGGTTAGTTCAAAACAGACTCAAGTTTGAACTTGCTTTCCTGTGATGAAAACCCATGTACTCACCATCTAGATCTAAAACTACAACTTTTGCCATGTCAAGCATCTACATTTCCCTGAACCATTTCAAGGGAAATTAGACACTGTACCTCCAAAGGAGTTAAGCTTGCATTGCCACACATAGCCCTTACACAATGCCACTGGCATTCCAACTTCATAAATAATTCCCTCATGTCTTTTAATTCTGAACCCATATTCAAATCTCAGTTGTTTCCCAAATGTCTTACAATTTTTTCCCTCATATTTGGTTACAAAAATCTCTTGATTCTTTTAATCCAAAACAGCCTCTACCCATCTATCCCAACACACACCTTTTTTTTTCATACATAGCATTGAAGAGATGTAGTCATTGTCAAAGAATATTCCTCATGGCAGATTTGCCTGGTGTTTCTTTGTTCCTTAAACTCCCTCAAACCAGCAGCTGGACTGAACGGTTAGTTCAAGAAGCCAAACAGCCCCTCTAACACTGGGCCCCAAATGGCCAAGACTTGATCAGCACCTGTCAGCTTCCCTAATTTTTGCCCCAGCTTTTCCAGCTTCGTAGGACCAACCAGAAAAAGCCAAATATGCATTCCTAATCAATCACATAGGATGCCCCATTGCTAGTCAGCCTGCCTACAGCTTCCCCAGGCTCACAGACTCTGATTAGGGCACACCTGCATACTTTTCCTTTTCCACTACAAAGCCTTCTCACTCCACTGCTTACCTTTGAGTGTCTGACCAAGGCAAGTGATGGTAGCTGATTCCCTTGCTAGAGCAAGCTGGAAATAGTCTTTGCTTATTCTCACTTGACAGTGGTCTCTATTTCCACGATTGTTACTGATGGCTAAGTCTGATCACACTTAAGATGGTAATAGCCAACTTATTTAACCACTTACATTGTCAGAATGGAATCTGACTTTTCAATTCATGCCCTGCTACAAATTTGCCTGTTTTGCCATGTGCCTTTATTCATATCTGCAAGGAAAGATGGTTGAATTTCGCACACAGAATTTATTTTCACCTTAAGCAAATGCTTTCCAAGAATGTAATTTTTAGTCAAGCTTTACATTTCTGGCCTAATGCATCAATATAAGGTTTTGCTGTTTTGAAATGACAGGATTTGGCCAGCAACTGAACGACAACAACAAGATTGCCCAGTATCTTAGCCTACAGGCCCCTCATTTATTTATTGCTTATTATTTATTTAAACATGTAGTCAATTAAACTGGTCTCATAAAAGAGTTTAATCTTAATATAATTTGAATAAAAGAAGGCTACAATCAAATAGAAATCATTAAAAATAATAGAGTTTTAACCCTGGGAAAATGTATAGAGCATATGAAAGTCAGTATAATACCTGGCATAAGGAGGGTGTTCTGCAAATGTCAGGGCGCAAGACCACTAGAGGGCAGCACTTTCGCTTTCAGGTTATGGTCAGTCACGACCTGCAGCCAGTCCCAGCAACAGCCCTGCCACCTCTGGACACAGAGGCATCACCAGAGGACCAAGGACCCCTCGCAGTGCTCAGAGAAAACTGCACCACCCTTTCCTGTGTGGGCGGCCACGATACACTCTTTCCCTTACTTTCCAAGGCTTTGGAAGAAGAACACTTGGTGTCCCTTTCTCCAAGCTCCTCCCTTCGTGCCTTACAGTTTTAGACAAAATACCAGGCTCAGGAAATTCTATGGGGATCAAGGGGGTGAGGCAAGATGGACACACACACTTTCTCCTTAAATCCCAGCAGAACCCTCCACCTCCAGTCACCTTGCTGCTGCTGCTGCGGCTAAGTCGCTTCAGTCGTGTCTGACTCTGTGTGACCCCATAGACAGCAGCCCACCAGGCTCCCCCATCCCTGGGATTCCCCAGGCAAGAACATTGGAGTGGGTTGCCATTTCCTTCTCCAGGGCATGAAAGTGGAAAGTGGAAGTGAAGTCGCTCAGTCGTGTCCGACTCGTAGCGACCCCATGGACTGCAACCCACCAGGCTCCTCTGCCCACGGGGTTTTCCAGGCAAGAGTACCGGAGTGGGGTGCCATTGCCAGTCACCCTAGGATGCAGAGAAATGGCCACCCACCAGCCCCAAAGCAGCTGGCCCCCTACACCAACAGTATAGGCACAAGGCAGGCCTTCCAGTCCGGCCCAACATAAAACATCTTTAAAACCTTTCTGTTCCCCCATTCTAAAAACTACATTCCCTGATCTCAGCTGCCCAAGAAAACTAGAAAATGAAAGCAGCTCGGAGTCCCTGGGACACACCCTCCGGCCGCACAGATGCCATCCCAACCTCGGGCCTTCTCTAGAGGGCGCTGTGGGGCACTTGAGCAGCTCCTCTTCTTCCAGGGAAACTGGGGCTCCTCGTGATGGGCCTGAATCCTGTGCCCACCCGACAGGGCCTTGTGCTTTCTTGCATCTAGGCTGTTGGCCCGCCGTGTGGTTCTCCGGATTTTTTTACCCTCTATTGGCAGTCGTGACTGCAATACAGGACAAAAGGCCACACTAGCAGTTTGGGTTATATAAAGAAAAGTACCAAACAGCTCTGCGTACTCTCACTCCTGGGTGAGAAAGGAGAGAATCGGTACTGGATTTAGCTGGTATTCTGCATCAAGAAGCAGTGGAGAAAAACTGATAAAAATGCGTTGTCTTTCCTGGATAAGGCATTGAATGAGACATCTCAGTGTTTATGTTTTTCTCTCTCTCCTACTGCTGAAGCAAAAGGAGAAAAAAAAATCTCCAGGAAGATCTATCAGCAAATCCTTCCAGAGCGAGGTCTTCTAAGCCAAGGAGGCACTTTCAGTCTCACACTGGAATCCTGAAATCCTTTACTCATCCATACCCCTACCCCAACACTGGTGTGTTTCACGCCATGCCCTTTCAGGCCATAAGGAAGTCAGGCCTCCACCTGGTCCTGTGAGGTCATCTGAGGCCTGCAGGGGGCAAACCACAACAAACAACCCAAGAACCCTGGGATGAAGGGTGCGCGGGACAAGGGGACACGCAACACGCAACATCCCCCACTGGGACCCTCTGGCTTGTTTTCACCCTTTTGGTTTTATTTACCTAAAGATTGGTTTGGTTGTCATACCCTGCTATCTCAACTGGCCTGAGGGCACTGCTGCCTGCCTTTGGGGCCCATGCGCTCGACCCTGCCAGCAGAGGCAGTGACAAGCCTGGGTATTTTGACCATAGCTCCTGGTGCCCCTCCGGGGCTCTGAACCCAGCACGTGAAGGTGAGTGCTTCTTGTCTCACTAGTCAGCTGCTATGGAGATCAGGAGACCTTCGCAGTGAGTTTAATCCCTACAGGGAAGCTGATAATGCCTGCTTATGGGCCTTGACCCCATCTTCTGTGGCCAAGACTGGCTGAGTCTCTGCTGTCACTCGGGGAGCTGCAACTGTCCCACCACTCCAGTGGTTTCAGTAGCCCCTAACTGCGTCGACTGCTCCTGCTGGATGACGCACCCATATCTTGACTTGTCGGGCTAGTGACTTCCCAGGGGACTGGATTGATTCCATGATGGTGGCCACTACGAGGCTGACTCAGGGCTGCATACTGACCCAATCTGTATTTGGGGCAGACCTCTAAGTGATCAGACTGCTGACTCAATCATTCTGCTTGTGGATAGATACCGTAAAGGCCTTCAACCTGTCGGAGTGATCGGTACTGGAATGACCTCCTCTGCTGATCCCATAACAATGCTGAAGAGTGTACCAGGGACACAACTAACATATCAAAGCAACTTTCACTGTGTTACCCTGAGCTCCCATCCTGGGCAGACCGGCTGTCACACTGCCTGCTGCCTGGGTCACTAGATAAGCAGTAATGCCTGCCTTCTTGGGAATGCCATCAGCATTGAGAGCATTGTAGAACCCACCTGTGGCACAGCATAGGATACTCATTAAGTCTGCTCTTACAAGACTGAAGGAGCCAGTGAAGGCCAAGTCTTCAGTTCCCCAACACTGGGCTCTCGGCCTTGCACTGTTGGGGAAATGAGTGTGCAGCCCGCAAAGGACCCACAGAAGTTCTTCTACAGGGCTTCCACCCAATGTTCTTCTGAATCTGCAGACATTTTTGACTGGTCCTATCACTGCATTTTTAAGGACCAATTACCTTTGACCTGAAACAAGGAACTTACCTTCTAAGCTTTCATGATTTGTGCAGACACATACCTCTCAGATTCAACTCTGAGATTTTTGGTTTTAAACAATTTGTACTTCCCATAAATGAAGATGCTGTCGAGCAGCAGCATCCTTGCGGATCACCTGCTTAGTCTAGACCCTTAAGGTGTAGAAAAAAGAGACAACCCAGGATGTCACGAAAGCTAACTTTAAAAAACACACTGGTTTTTAAGGAGGGAATTGTTTAGAAATTATAAATATTAGCTGAAATATTTATTTCAAACACCAGAGTGTAAATACAAGTTTCTGTACTTCAAGGAAAATGTAAACTTGAAAAATGCAAAAATTAAATATATATCTTTCCTCTAATTACTAGCAGATAATCTTAATAAAAATAAGCTGTTAGTCAAAAAACAGCCACTGTCATTTTTAGCAAAATATCTTGCAGTTTTAGATTTATAATTTTATTTCCATGGAGAACCAACATCAATATGCACCACTGCTGGACTCAAGGCAGGTTTTTTGATTCTACTATCATTGTGTCTTCTGAGATGTGTACCAGGTGCCAGCCACACCCCACAATGTGCTCAGGGGCAGCCTGGCCCCACAGAAGCCTCTAATGCAGTCTGCAAGAGGGCACCCGGGCCTGCCAGTCCCTCCTCTTAGCCGCATAGTCACCCGGTCCTCAGGGCATCTCTGTCCATCTCTGAAGCAAGCAGGCATAAAGCAGCTTAGACGGTGACCTTTCTCAGAGCAGGTGGCATCTGTGAGGAGCTAAGATCATCTCCCAACTAAGCACAAGCCTGCTCTTGTCCTCAGGGCAACATGGCGATAAGAAAGGTCTGAGACAAGCTCCTCTAACTGCCCAAAGCCAGAAACCCCACAGAGAAACTTCTACCAAGTTGGATACATCTATATATAAACACAAATCACAATAAAATTAATTCAGATACCCATGTGGGGGGAACCAGTTAGGTAAGTTATTGGTAAACCTACCGTGACAAAGTTTTTTTGATGTGTCAGTCTGACCAGGCCATGGTTCCATTATTAAACACAGAGCTGAGCGTTACTGTGAAGGCGTTCTGCAGATGTGATTAAAGCCCATCATCAGTCAATAGTAAAGAGTAAGGAAGCACCCTGGATAATCCGGGGAGGCCTGATTCAGTTAAAAGGCCTGAAAATATGAAACCTCCCTATAAAAAGCAAAAATCCCACTCACGGCAGCAGCTTCAACTACATCTGTGGTGCTCACCCTGCATCCTTTGCTTCCTGTCTGAGCCCGTGAGTCCCACCTGCCCACCATGTTCTTCCTGCTCCCCTGCCAGCCCAGCCCAGTGGATTTCAGACTGGCTTAGGCAGTATCCACAGTCACGAAAGCCAAATCCTTGTAACAAATGGACACATACATTTACACATACATCATACTGTTCCTAAAGGTTCTGCCTCTCAAGGCTCCCCCTGTGGCTCAGCTGGTAAAAAACCCGCCTGCAATGCAGGAGACCTGGGTTTGATCCCTGGGTTTGGGAAGATGCCCTGGAGAAGGGAAAGGCTACCCACTTCAGTATTCTGGCCTGGAGAATTCCAGGGACTGTAATATAGTCCATGGGATCACAAAGAGTCAGACACGACTGGGCAACTTTCACCTTCTCAGGCTGAAGCCTGACTGACACAGGAACCGGAAGGGGATGCTGCTGTTAAAAGCAACCAAGTACGTAATTCAGGTCCTCTCAAGACCACAGTGAAAGTAAGATGATAGTAAAGGAACACGAAAAGGTACAAACCTTAATCTCTGTGTTATTAGCAAGCACCTTAGCTTGATACATAAGTTAGATTTTTTTCCATTATTAAAACCTCACTAAAACAAATGAAATACAGTAAAAAGACTCCTTTTTAAAAAAAAATCCAAAAATATGGGGGAGAGCAGAGAGGTATGTAACCACAGAATCATTTCAGAAGCTGAGAAGCAAATGGACCAGTGGTTTCTGAATCTGCAGACATTTTTGACTGGTCCTATCACTGCATTTTTAAGGACCAATTACCTTTGACCTGAAACAAGGAACTTACCTTCTAAGCTTTCATGATTTGTGCAGACACATACCTCTCAGATTCAACTCTGAGATTTTTGGTTTTAAACAATTTGTACTTCCCATAAATGAAGATGCTGTCGAGCAGCAGCATCCTTGCGGATCACCTGCTTAGTCTAGACCCTTAAGGTGTAGAAAAAAGAGACAACCCAGGATGTCACGAAAGCTAACTTTAAAAAACACACTGGTTTTTAAGGAGGGAATTGTTTAGAAATTATAAATATTAGCTGAAATATTTATTTCAAACACCAGAGTGTAAATACAAGTTTCTGTACTTCAAGGAAAATGTAAACTTGAAAAATGCAAAAATTAAATATATATCTTTCCTCTAATTACTAGCAGATAATCTTAATAAAAATAAGCTGTTAGTCAAAAAACAGCCACTGTCATTTTTAGCAAAATATCTTGCAGTTTTAGATTTATAATTTTATTTCCATGGAGAACCAACATCAATACGCACCACTGCTGGACTCAAGGCAGGTTTTTTGATTCTACTATCATTGTGTCTTCTGAGATGTGTACCAGGTGCCAGCCACACCCCACAATGTGCTCAGGGGCAGCCTGGCCCCACAGAAGCCTCTAATGCAGTCTGCAAGAGGGCACCCGGGCCTGCCAGTCCCTCCTCTTAGCCGCATAGTCACCCGGTCCTCAGGGCATCTCTGTCCATCTCTGAAGCAAGCAGGCATAAAGCAGCTTAGACGGTGACCTTTCTCAGAGCAGGTGGCATCTGTGAGGAGCTAAGATCATCTCCCAACTAAGCACAAGCCTGCTCTTGTCCTCAGGGCAACATGGCGATAAGAAAGGTCTGAGACAAGCTCCTCTAACTGCCCAAAGCCAGAAACCCCACAGAGAAACTTCTACCAAGTTGGATACATCTATATATAAACACAAATCACAATAAAATTAATTCAGATACCCATGTGGGGGGAACCAGTTAGGTAAGTTATTGGTAAACCTACCGTGACAAAGTTTTTTTGATGTGTCAGTCTGACCAGGCCATGGTTCCATTATTAAACACAAAGCTGAGCGTTACTGTGAAGGCGTTCTGCAGATGTGATTAAAGCCCATCATCAGTCAATAGTAAAGAGTAAGGAAGCACCCTGGATAATCCGGGGAGGCCTGATTCAGTTAAAAGGCCTGAAAATATGAAACCTCCCTATAAAAAGCAAAAATCCCACTCACGGCAGCAGCTTCAACTACATCTGTGGTGCTCACCCTGCATCCTTTGCTTCCTGTCTGAGCCCGTGAGTCCCACCTGCCCACCACGTTCTTCCTGCTCCCCTGCCAGCCCAGCCCAGTGGATTTCAGACTGGCTTAGGCAGTATCCACAGTCACGAAAGCCAAATCCTTGTAACAAATGGACACATACATTTACACATACATCATACTGTTCCTAAAGGTTCTGCCTCTCAAGGCTCCCCCTGTGGCTCAGCTGGTAAAAAACCCGCCTGCAATGCAGGAGACCTGGGTTTGATCCCTGGGTTTGGGAAGATGCCCTGGAGAAGGGAAAGGCTACCCACTTCAGTATTCTGGCCTGGAGAATTCCAGGGACTGTAATATAGTCCATGGGATCACAAAGAGTCAGACACGACTGGGCAACTTTCACCTTCTCAGGCTGAAGCCTGACTGACACAGGAACCGGAAGGGGATGCTGCTGTTAAAAGCAACCAAGTACGTAATTCAGGTCCTCTCAAGACCACAGTGAAAGTAAGATGATAGTAAAGGAACACGAAAAGGTACAAACCTTAATCTCTGTGTTATTAGCAAGCACCTTAGCTTGATACATAAGTTAGATTTTTTTCCATTATTAAAACCTCACTAAAACAAATGAAATACAGTAAAAAGACTCCTTTTTAAAAAAAAATCCAAAAATATGGGGGAGAGCAGAGAGGTATGTAACCACAGAATCATTTCAGAAGCTGAGAAGCAAATGGACCAGTGGTAAATTATTTAGTAGACGTGAGCCAAATCTTAAAACAACAGAGGAAAAAGCAACTGTGGCATTACTTCAGAACTTGGGGTGGAGATGATGGCTTAAAGATGGAATTCAGGAAAGCCCAGGAGAAACAAGATTCCTGGAGTCCAAGCTATGGGGTTAATGCATTTCCCTGAACTCAGCAGAAGCCAGGAGGCTTTCCTGCCTGGAGAATATTAAGAGAGGATTCCTGGATTAGGCTTCACCAGGCACAGACCAGAGAACTGGTACCACACTGAAGAGAGAGGGACTAAGGGACTGCATGCAGCTATACTGATACTGAGTCACCTTCCTCTGCAGAAAGAATTCAGATCAGGGCTTAACCCTCTCTCCTCACAGGCAGCACAAGAGGCAGGAGATCCATCAAAAGAGAAAAGAGTTAGAGAAATCAAAAAATCTCCCACAAAACTCTCAGGAAAGTGGAGGAAGTCCCAGGATGAGGGCTCACACCAGACAGAGAGTAAAATGTCTGGTCTGGAGTGGGGACTCAAGACAGAAATGTCAAGAGCTATTAGCACCAGGGCCTCTGGCTCTTCTCTTAATGAAGAGAACATTAAGGTGATCCTGGCCCCATTCTCATTTGCAATGAGATCAAACCAGTCAATCCTATAGGAAATCAGTTCTGAATATTCATTAGGACTGATGCTGAAGCTCCAATACCTTGGCCACCAGATGCAGAGAACTGACTCATTGAGAAAGACCCTGATGCTGGGAAAGATTGAAGGCAGGAGGAGAAGGGACGACAGAGGATGAGATGGTTGGCTGGCATCTCTGACTCAATGGAGTCTGAGCAAGTTTCGGGAGTTGTGACGGACAGGGAAGCCTGGAGTGCTGCAGTCCACGGGGTCACAAAGAGTCGGACATGACTGAGCAACTGAACTGAACTGGCCCCATTCTCACCTCTCCTAGGCTTGATTGACATGAGCTGACGTCCTTCTCACTCCTCAGATCAGCAGCAGAAGTCAGCATTTCCTCCCCCGGAGGGCTCAGCTTTGGCTCACCGCTGAAATCTAGAGGATGGTTGCAATGAGCATGGAACTGCCAGCAGCTCCAGCCCTCTGACCATATTCCTGCCAGACCACGAGGACTTGGTTTGTGCACAGTAGGGACACACACCCCGAGTGTGGTGGCCCCAGTGTCCCCAGGACCCTTTCAAGCCCCTGCTTACTGATTTCCCCAAGAGGAATGGCACTTCAAAATCCCCAGGGAAGCTGAGACTCCCCCTGACCCAGAGGTCACACTGCTTTTCCAGCCAGCGTTGCCCAAGAGCAGCAGTGCTGCCCTCTGCTCTCAGAGTTCAGTGAGTGCTCGAAGCCTGGCGTCTTCAAACCACATACAATACTGTTTCAAAACACCTCCATGGCTCAGCTTTGGCTCACCGCTGAAATCTAGAGGATGGTTGCAATGAGCATGGAACTGCCAGCAGCTCCAGCCCTCTGACCATATTCCTGCCAGACCACGAGGACTTGGTTTGTGCACAGTAGGGACACACACCCCGAGTGTGGTGGCCCCAGTGTCCCCAGGACCCTTTCAAGCCCCTGCTTACTGATTTCCCCAAGAGGAATGGCACTTCAAAATCCCCAGGGAAGCTGAGACTCCCCCTGACCCAGAGGTCACTCTGCTTTTCCAGCCAGCGTTGTCCAAGAGCAGCAGTGCTGCCCTCTGCTCTCAGAGTTCAGTGAGTGCTTGAAGCCTGGTGTCTTCAAAACCACATACAATACTGTTTCAAAACACCTCCGCCGGAGGGTGAAAACAGAAAAAGCAAAAATCGAGGGAATCATTAAACCACAAGTCAGCCCAGCACTCCCTAGGGGAAAGGGAGAATTCAAGTGTGCTGGGCATTAAGAGGGCTTTCACAGCAGTGGTTTGGTTCTGTTTCTTAACAACAGACACACTGTCTATTATTCTTTAGACCATATGTTTACACTGTAGATGCTGTTCTGTATGTATGACACATTTCATGGTTGAAAAACAAAAGATATAAACTCACAATAGCAAGGAGAACTGAAGACGAAACCATCAAGTGTCTGGAGACTACATTCCGGAAGGCATGAGCACACAAGAGAGTCTGCATGATTGAAAATAAGGTCCAGGAAACCCACAGGGAGAAGCGCAGCTGAGGGGGCAGAGGATAAGGCCTGGCTGTGCAAGGCCAGACCTTGGAGCCCTGTCCCCAAAAAGAAGATTGTCGTCCCATGCCAACTGGTTCCCCACTGTGAGTTCATGCTTGCTCCATGCCCCACCTGGCAACTCCTCGTATTTCTGTCTTTGGCATTTGTGACCCATGTGGCTCTCTGCACTGTCAGCCCCAGGGAGCAGGGTGCTGGGGTTGGCAGCAGCCTCAGGTTTCCCAGCCCTAAATTCCAGTTGTCCCGCCCCTTTGGTCAGCCTCAGAGCCTTGCTCCAGCTGAAGAGGCCCAGGACTCCGGGTCCAGATCCCTTCTGGTTCTGCTCCAGCATGTGAGGTATCAAGGACTCCTCCTGCCTCCCAAAGTCACGTGTCTCAAGGTTCCCAGAGTTGTGGTTCTGCTCAACCTCCCCAGGGCCAGGAAGGAAGTCCCGCTCTCTGCTCGTAACTCAGATGTCAGCACGGGATGGAGCCTCAGAGATTCTCTTGTCTGCCCTGTCTTTGGAGACCCATGTGAGATGTGTCCAAGGTCTTGAGGCTGCAGCCAAAGTCAGTTCTGCCTTTCCAGAAGGCTCTGAGCCTGTGTTATGCAGACACCATCTGGGGGCAGAGGCTGCGCATCTCCATCCCCTGCCTAGGCTCTGCATGGGTTACACACAAGCACTGGTCCCTTCTCCCAGCCTTCCTGCCACCATGGAACAGGCTTTTGGGCCCAAACAATCTGCCCAGGAGAGACATGGGTGGTCTCACACTGCAGCCCCTGGGCCAGGCTGGGTCTTCTTCACCCCTGGGGTGCAGTCTGGGCCTCGCCCCCTGGTGGACAGGAACCCACCTGAGATCACGAGGGGATCCTGGTGTCCTTCGAGCCCCTTTGCCTTTCATGGCCCAGCCAAAACCTGCAGATCTGAACATGAGCCCCCAGGGCAGGATTGGAATCTTAACATACATGAACTGCCTGGTTACAGATGGACATATGGGAGGGAAGGAGGGAGTCGGAGGGGCTGACACTGCAGGTGAGAGGGGCGCCCAATCATCGCAAGAGTTGGAGGGAACCTCAGGGAGCGGCCAGCTCCAGCCAAATGTCGCGGGGGGTGGGGGACGGCTGTCTCAAACGTAGGAAAAAAGAGCCGAGAAAGCCGGGGAGAGGTGGAAAACGCATGAAACACAGGTGTCTTCACAACGAGTTATAGAAATTGACCTTTATTTATTGTACTAAAGTTTGTTTAACTTTTGATACAAAGGAAGGTTTTAGTACAGAAAACCCCAGTCTGTCAGAACAGTACCCGTGCACACTGTACCATCTCTGTGCCAACCTCAGCCGCCCAGAGCAGCGGCCCCGCGGGCACCAGCGAAACCCCACGCCAGCCTGCGGCTGGTCCTAGCTGTCGGAGCCAGAACACGTGTACCTGTGAAACAAGGGCAGCACGGAGACGAAAACGTGTCTCCTTGCAAATGACTGTGCAAGAAAATATATCCCTTTTTAAAAAAATGTCAGTATGGCTAAACTATAATCTAGTGTCTAGAATTATAAAGAATAAAATGAAATCAGCGATTTCTTGCTAGTAAAATGAAATGTTAGGAACAGTATTAAAATAGAGGTCCTACCCCAGTGACACTTACCCGGAGCCCCGTACAGTACCTATTATTAACAGGACGCACAGTTTAAAGAGGAACCACACCAAATCTTCAGCCAGAAACATCTGGCATCAGATGCGTTAAAAAACAAAACAAAACACAGCCATCCTCGTGGAGCTCTGCTCATGTTGTGGAGCTGAAGTCAAGACTAGATAGATCCCAGTTTCTCTTGAATTTTAAGTGACCACATTGATCCTTAAGCTTCCGTTAAGAGCTCTCTCTTCAGAGTCTGAAATATGAATTGGTTTTAGATCAAACAGAGCTGACGTGCCTGCCCCACTGTAAAGCATCTGGGCATCACTCTGCAAAATCTGCACTGGCAAAGGCTGTCACTATGCACAGAGCCTAAGGAGGACCCAGCGGCATGCCTCAGCCCCAGCCTGACACCCTGCCCAGAACTGGCTGTGTCACAGCGAACCCACGAAGCTCTGAGGACCAGAGAGAATGCTGGAATCATGAACACAGGTGGATGAGAAGGAAGAGGTGGCAGAAGGCAGGAGACGAAGTCTGAGGGATGCGCCTACAAGACGGCGGAAGTCACCTTCCTAGGTGCAGGAGCAGAGCGCGCAGCCCCACGAAGGCACTAGTTCCGCACGCAACGACGGTCTAAGCAGCCGCAGCCACAGGGCCTTCCAGGAGAGGGGCCGCCGAGGAGCAGGGCGTTCGTCAGAGCTCTGGCCCCACTGCTAAGACCCTCCCGGAGCAAGGCGGCCCCCAGTGAGGTTCCAGAGTCGTTTCGTTGAAAGCAGGCACAAAACCAACACCAAAGCGACAGTGAGGAAAAGGGCGGGGGCTGGGCAGCGACAACATGGAGCCGTTCAAGTAAACATAAGCCACCGAACACTTAGAAAAGGCTTGTAAACTTGTGATCTGAAAGGTTCTCTTTGCAGCATCTGTTGAGCTGGCTACAAGGAAGGTTGGTGTCAGAGTCCCCCACTCCACAGTCTCTGTCTTAAAGCACACACGCGTGGGAGAAGCGCAGTCCGCTGGCCGGGGTCTGGATCCCGGCCGTCTGTGGCCTTCCGTCTACAGAGGAGGTGCTTCTGGAGCCCCGGTTCATGGATTCCTCCCCTTCGTGTTTACACACAGAGGCATCTATCCGGAGTCACTGCAAAGAGCTGCGCCAGGCGGTCAGGCTGGAGGCCAAGCTACAGTCATCCGCAGCGCTGTGTTCTAGAGAGGGCAGGCTGGGATCCACAGGACTTTATTTTGCTCTTGATTGACCACTGCCAAGATCTGAGTGCAAATGCTGGACAGGGCTCCTCCCTGGACGACCCCTGCAAGAGAGTCCCCAAACACACACGTCATTGGCTGGGAGGAAGACGCCCAGAAGGAGGCGAGCAAACAGACCTTTCGCTCTTCCTGGTGCTCTGCCTGTTTTCAGCTACTTGGCTCAACGGCTCTACCCCCGCCTCACTTCTCTCCATCAGCAAGAAATTGGAAAAGAAAAAAAGAGTTGAGTGCAAATCACTTCGGCTTTTTATCTATCCCTCTCGGCAACTGTTCATATGATGTTAAAATCTGGGGCTCACACGAAGGCTGGGGTCTGATTTTGCCAGAATAGGGGTGACAGGATGTGACTATGCAAATTTGCCAGGCTCCACGGCAGGGATGACCCGGGCCGGTGTGCCTAGTCATGCAACGGTATATTGGAACGCAGTCTGGGGTATGTTGTAATGGTCCAGTTGGCAGCAAGATTCTAGAGGGAATAAGGTTGGGTCTCAAGAGCTGGGCACCCCACGGCCCAGAGAAGATCCTCAGCAAAGATGACGGGCCATCCCCAGCTCTGGCTCAGGCCTGCTGCTCGGCACGGTTTCAGCACCACGGCCCAGCAGACACGAGACGAGCGCTCTGTGCGTGCTCATGGAGCAGCGCCATGCCCTGGCTTCCTGCCACAGATACTGACAGTGAACGTTTAGAAATTGCTATGACAACGCGACGGAGCAATTTCACATCTGCTAAATCTGATCAAAAGTCAAAGCCTGTATGTCGTAAGTTTTGAAGTTTTAAATTTTCCTTTCTCTGGTAAATTGCTTAAGTATTTAACTGAAATATAGGTCTGTAATGGATTTGAAATTAAAACACAAACACACATACACGTACACAGAAGAGCTGGGGCTGGGTTCTGAGACCAAACATTGCATGAGAAGCACCTATCATAACACTCTGTACAAGTTAATTAAAAGCACAGTCTCCACCTCTCTTGACCACAAGGCTGTTAGGCCCCCTACAAATGACTGATTTCATGGAAGACGTTGGAAGCCACCAAGTACTATTCTATCCGGAGTCACTGCAAAGAGCTGCGCCAGGCGGTCAGGCTGGAGGCCAAGCTACAGTCATCCGCAGCGCTGTGTTCTAGAGAGGGCAGGCTGGGATCCACAGGACTTTATTTTGCTCTTGATTGACCACTGCCAAGATCTGAGTGCAAATGCTGGACAGGGCTCCTCCCTGGACGACCCCTGCAAGAGAGTCCCCAAACACACACGTCATTGGCTGGGAGGAAGACGCCCAGAAGGAGGCGAGCAAACAGACCTTTCGCTCTTCCTGGTGCTCTGCCTGTTTTCAGCTACTTGGCTCAACGGCTCTACCCCCGCCTCACTTCTCTCCATCAGCAAGAAATTGGAAAAGAAAA
Organism: Cephalophus harveyi; assembly: GCA_006410635.1. Taxonomy (NCBI): domain Eukaryota; kingdom Metazoa; phylum Chordata; class Mammalia; order Artiodactyla; family Bovidae; genus Cephalophus; species Cephalophus harveyi. Next base: position 379,598 of record SJYT01026927.1, on the reverse strand, counting down.
AAAGAGTTGAGTGCAAATCACTTCGGCTTTTTATCTATCCCTCTCGGCAACTGTTCATATGATGTTAAAATCTGGGGCTCACACGAAGGCTGGGGTCTGATTTTGCCAGAATAGGGGTGACAGGATGTGACTATGCAAATTTGCCAGGCTCCACGGCAGGGATGACCCGGGCCGGTGTGCCTAGTCATGCAACGGTATATTGGAACGCAGTCTGGGGTATGTTGTAATGGTCCAGTTGGCAGCAAGATTCTAGAGGGAATAAGGTTGGGTCTCAAGAGCTGGGCACCCCACGGCCCAGAGAAGATCCTCAGCAAAGATGACGGGCCATCCCCAGCTGTGGCTCAGGCCTGCTGCTCGGCACGGTTTCAGCACCACGGCCCAGCAGACACGAGACGAGCGCTCTGTACGTGCTCATGGAGCAGCGCCATGCCCTGGCTTCCTGCCACAGATACTGACAGTGAACGTTTAGAAATTGCTATGACAACGCGACGGAGCAATTTCACATCTGCTAAATCTGATCAAAAGTCAAAGCCTGTATGTCGTAAGTTTTGAAGTTTTAAATTTTCCTTTCTCTGGTAAATTGCTTAAGTATTTAACTGAAATATAGGTCTGTAATGGATTTGAAATTAAAACACAAACACACATACACGTACACAGAAGAGCTGGGGCTGGGTTCTGAGACCAAACATTGCATGAGAAGCACCTATCATAACACTCTGTACAAGTTAATTAAAAGCACAGTCTCCACCTCTCTTGACCACAAGGCTGTTATGCCCCCTACAAATGACTGATTTCATGGAAGACGTTGGAAGCCACCAAGTACTACGGCAACTGTAAATTAGAGTTTCTTTTAGTTTGCCTTGTTTCAAAGACAAGAGACAGTGATGGAGCAGTTTGTCTTCAGACTCCACTGCAAAACTGGCCCACCCTGGAGGGTGCCAGGGATGGACGGTCACAGCCACCACTGCTGTGCCCCCTGCCTGGGAAATGCTGGAGCTGTGCCACTTGGCGCCTGTGCAGCTATAGCTCAAAACCAGATTGTGACCCAGGCCAGAATCCGTGAACTTTACCTTTGGACTGACAAGTCCCCGAGGCGGCCCTGTGCCTGCACTGAGATCATCTGTAATGAAAGTGCTCACCGCGGTGGCATCACCAGGCACCGGGAAGTGCGGGCTACAACACCTCTAAGAAGGGTATCCTTGGGAGGCTGTGTCCGTCCTTGCCACCCGCTCCTCTTGGGCCTGACGCGCACCTACCTGTGAAGTACCTGCTGTACTCCTGTTCGATCTTCTGAGCCGTCTCAAACTGCTCTTTGGAATGCCTCTGAGTCACCTTGTCCTTCAGGTAGATGGGGTCTCTCTGCTCCCTATCGGGACATCCAGGAGCCTGGCTGAGCTTCTCACCTTCCCCATGCCCTCCTCTCAGCTTCTCTGTCCAGAATAACAGGGCTATCCCCCACCGCACGGGCGCCCCTGGTGGAGCACAGCGCAGCCTGCTGGCCCCACAGGGAGCTCTGGGCAGAGAAGGGGAGGAGATCAGATGCCCCAGCTGGCCCCCGAGTGCAGGTACCAGAAGCCTGGGAGCACCGAAAGGCAAAGGTCGGGGGGGGAGCATGTGGGGCTTGGCAAGTCATTAGCCTAACCACAAAAACTGAAGCTCAGTAAGAGCAAAGGCCCATCCACATCACAAGTCAGCTCCTGGTAGAGCTGGGCCGCCTAGTTCCTGTGTCGTTGTGAGCACCAAGGCGAAAGGCAGGAGAGGGAGAGAGGGCGTGGGGGTCAGGAGGGAGATTTGCAGACAAAATGGCACAGACTCAAGGCGCTGCGGCAGCCCCCAAACAGTACTGAGAGGGCTGGGGAGGGCTGTGCTGGCTTAACATGACTGGCTCGGTGTGAGATGGGCACATGGGGGAGGCTCACTCCCACACAGGATGCCTGTTTGAAGCCAATGCCCCACCACCTCCCGTGGCTTTGAACCAGCAGCCCATGCCCAGCAAGGCCCGGGCCGAGCCCCTCGGGAGCCTGGCACCTACTTGACGTGCTTGGCGCTCTTGTAGTGGATGAAGATGACGATGGGGTAGATGTGCATGTGGTGCAGCCGCTCGATGGCGTGGGGGGCGACGTCCAGGAGACAGTGCCGGTTCTGCGGGGAGGGAGAGGGTGAGCACCGGGCAGGGGCAGGGCCGGGCCTCAGGGACCCAGCCTTTGTCTGCCACGGAGGGGCCCCACTCCTCACCTGACCCTGCCCGGCCTCGCCCTACCAGTGAATACGTCAGGTGCTACTGATGAGCAAGGCAGCTTGTTCATTCTGACACGAAGAGGGCATGTGACACCCGGTGGGGAAACCGCATCCAGGGAAATCTCTCCCCACAAGGCTGTCAGCGCTGATGATGGCCAAGGCTGGGAACGGGGGCCATGTGGGGTCTGGACAACCCAACTCCAAACCCCTTTCCTGCCTTTACCCAGATACAGGAACGTTCTAAAGCGCCACCCCACTTGGCCTCAGAAACCTTACCCAGAAAGCCAATGGGTACCTTTTCTGTGATCTCCTTTATGGAAGCCACAGTGGTCACGTCAAAGTGGCCACTCCTCCGCTTGTAATCGACAAACAGGCAGTCTTTGACACCCCGCTCGATGGCCTGCTGGGAGGCCTTCATCACCTCTGCAAAGCACAGACACAGCAATCGGCAGGTCTGGCGCCGTGAGCCATCACTGCACAGAAACCCAGCCCTGCCAGCCTCACTCCCAGAGAAAGAGCCAGAGGCTGAACGCGGATGCGACTCAAGTCAGAAGGATGAAAAGACTGAGATCCAACCCCGGGAAGCAGCTGAACACAAACACAGGGGCAGACACGGCCCAGCAGGCCTGAGGGCTGCCCTTACCAAGGGGGCATCTGCAGAACTTGCCGGGTGCCTCGTTCACCAGCATCTCCTTCACCACATCCAGGAAGGGCCCCAGGATCAGGACGGGCCTCAGGGAGGTGCAGTCCACCTTTTGGACCCGCTGATAGGCCAGGCTCACTGAATCTGTGGGGGAGAGGGCAGCAGAGGATGGGCACCCACCCGGAGCAGAGGGAGGGCTGGGAGGGGCTGGGGACCCACTGCTCCCCTGACCTTGCTTACCCCAGGCAGACCTATCTCCTTCACTCCACAGACCCAGAGCCAGGGACCCAGCTCACCCTGGTCTGCCTGGGACTCGCCCAATTTTAGCACAGAGAATCCCATTCCCCGGGCACACCAGGGCACGGCCACTCCTGCACCATGTCCACACTCCTTGGACACCCAAGGCATTGCAGCACTTTATTCTGCTCAAATTCTCCTATGTGTGTTCAGCGCACGGTCCCCTCACTACTAGACATTCTGTTCTCTACATGCGCCACCTCCCCTGAGGGGGGCGGGTCGTGTGACCCTGACCTGCCCCATGCAGTGAGCAAACTACCCCTACCCCCCTTCCCATGAGCTGAAATGGACAGGACCGGGGCAGTGACCCAGCTCTGATCCTGAGGATGACAACCACCCTCAGGAAATGACAGACCCACGAGACAAAAGGGGCTTGGCTCCCTGATGGTCCCCAGAACAGCGCTGCCTCCCAGGGTCTGACTACCCACCAATCCAGACTTTTACGTGGCAGAGAAAGAAGCGTCTTATGCTTCTTCACCCATTGTTATTTGGTCTCAGTTACAGCACTCAAACCAATATCCTAGTTGATACATGTAGTTAAGTCTCCCCTTCCTCAAAATGAATAAAAAATGCTCACAGAAAGAGCCTAAAACCAGCATGTAAATATCTTCCTGACACCTCCCGGGCACCAATCACTGTGCTGGCAACTCAGAAACTCTTTTAAAAACTTTTAAAAGAATAGAAAGCACAGACCCAGGGCAAAGAACTTCCTCCAAGAAGAGATAAAAACATCCCCTATTTTGAAACTCTGAACATGACAGGTAAGCTAGGCATCCTCTCCAGCCCCTTTTCTCCAGTCTTGGTCCCTGGCAGCTTCCTCTCAACTAGCATCATAGTTGGTTATGAGGATTCAAAGTATATCCCATGGACAGAGAAGAGTGGCGGGCTACAGTCATAGGGTCATAAAGAGTCGGACATGACTATAAAGTATATCCTTTTACGTGCTCAGAAAACCTAGAAAATATGTATGTCCAACAAAAATGACATACAATAAATATTCTGTAACTCACTCGTTCACTCAGTCTTATGTTTCTGTTGAAAGCATCCCTGTTGATTCTCACTGATCCCCCTTTATCCTTTGTAGCATCCTCAAACACGAATGCACTGCACCTCTCCGTTTCTCTGGGTATGGACATTAAGACCATGTCTTCAACTCAACAGAATCATCTTCTCCCCTAATGAACTATTAACATTCCACACTGAGGGGCACCAATTTAGAAGTTTTCTGATCCTCTCAGAATAATCTGCTTTGTCAGAAGTCCTCATAATAACAGAATCATAGGGTTCCAGAGCCTCTCACAAGCACGATATCCAACCAGAGTCAGAGGCCCAGAGAAAATAAACTCCCTGGGAAGGGTAAATATACAAACATATAATCTGGAAGCAACCTAATGGAGATATGTAGACTCCTTTTGAAACTGGTACAGATATTAAACTCAAAAGCATTAAAGTAATCATGTACCTAATATTCACATAATATAAAAGGAGGTAATTGGTGTCATCCATAACATAAAGGGGTGGGGGGATCACAGAGATGTAGCTTTTATGTAAGATTGAAATTAAGCTATCATCAGTTTAAAATGAATTGCTATAACCTAAAGATATTTTATGTAACAATAGTAACCAAAAAAAAAAAAAACCTATAAAATATACACAAAAGGAAATGAGAAAGAAATTAAAACATGTCACTACAAAAAAAAAAAAAATCAATGAAATACAAAAGAAGGCAGCAAGGAAGGAAAAGATAAGATGAAAAAGCAACAAGACATTGAAAACAACTAAAAAATAGTCTTTCACATGAGCAATTAAGTATAAACGGTTTAAATGCCCCAATTAAATGATGCAGATTGGCTGGATGCATAAATAAAAAAGATTCAACTATATGCTGTCTACAAGAGACTCATTTTAGATCTAAGGACATACATACATAGGCTAAAAATGAAAGGACAAGAAAAAATAGTTCATGCAAACGGGAATCTAAAGAGAGCAGAAGTAACCATAACTGTATCAGACAAAATAGACTTGAAGACAAAAACTGTCACAAGAGACAAAGAACATTATAGTATGATAAAAAAAAATCATTTCTCCAAACAGATATATCAAGCATAAATATATGCGCACTCAGCACTAGAATTCCCAAGTAAGTAAAGTGAACGTTGATGGAACTGAGGAGAAACAGACGATACAGTGCCAGTACAGGACTTCAACATCCCGATTTCAGTTAAGGATGGTACGACCGGTGCCGTGCTGTGCTAAGTCGCTTCAGTCGTGTCCAGCTCTTTGTGACCCTATGGACTGTAGCCCGCCAGGGTCCTCTGTCCATGGGACTCTCTAGGTAAGAATACTGAAGTGGCTGGCCATGCCCTCCTCCAGGGGGTCTTCCTGACCCAGAAACTGAAGCCATGTCTCTAATGTCTCTTGCAGTAGCAGGAGGATCCTTTACCACTAGCACCACCTGGGAAGCCCAGCACAATCAGACAGAAAATCAATAAGGAAACAGCACTTGAATAACATTATAAACCAATGGGCCTAGCAGACTCCCCCGTAGAGCCTCCAAGGAAGCATGGACCTGCCAACACCTTGATTTTGGCCCAACAGTACTGATTTTGGACTTCTGGCTTCCAGGACTATGAGAGAAGAAACGCATACTGTGCTGACCACAAAGCTTGTAACGTATGTTGCAAAAGCCCCAGGAAATGAATAGGCAGTGAAAGCTAGAGGACAATGAATATCTTTAAAATGCATAGATAAAATATCGACCCATCTACAATGCTATATCCAGTGAAAATCTGCAAAATCATGGGAAAACTGGCAAACAGAAACGGAGACTGTCACCAACAAACCTGCATCACAAGAAATGCTAAAGATCATAACAAGAAAATGGTAATTACATGAGGCAAGGGCACAGTCCATGAGGCTGCAAAGAGTCAGACATGAGTGAGCAGCTGAGCACATGCACACACAAAGGGCATGTTAACTATAGCTAACCTTACTGCAGTTAATCTTTTGCAACTCATACACATATCAAATTATCATTTTGTACACCTTAAACTTACATGATAATATATGTCAGTTATATCTCACGTTGGGAAAAAAAAGAAATGCGGAAGGGAATGTACATCAGAAAGAAAAAATCAGAGGGAAAGAGGGTGACAGGAAGGAATGAAGAATAATGGAAAGGATAAATATAAGTGAATGACTGATGTGTAAATCAAGAACACTGCTGGATTTAAAAATACGTATAAAATGAAAATGATAAGCAAAAGGTAGGAAGGAGGTAAGGAAGTCATGGTGTTCTGATGTTTTAAAATTATTGGGGAAGTGGTCAAAGTCATGAGTCATGTTAGTAGTAAGTCAGACATGCATTGTGAGGGGTGCTGTAATCACCACCCCCAAAAGAATAAAAACTAATAAAAACGAAGAGATTGAGGAGGGGGCAGAATAATAAAAATGCTTGATTAATCCAAAAAAAGTAAGAAAAGGGAACATAAAATGGGCAGGATAACAGAAAACAGATAGTAAGATGGTAAATGTATCAGTGATGATTTCATCAGTAATTCAATACTCTGATTAAAGGATAAAAATTGTCACTGGTGTGTTCAAACGTGACATCTCAGGCTGTACACTTTTCTATAGATGTCTTTGCACTTTTCTATACACGTCTCAATAAAATGAAAAAAGATGAAGTGTCACGGTGAGTTAAAAAAAAACCCTACATGCTGCTTACAGAGCCACGTAAATATAAAGCTGTAAAAAAGTATGAAACGATGGAAAAAGACGAACTATGCAAACACTTAACCAACAGAAAGCTGCTGTGATAATTATACTTTAACAAAATAGAAATAGTTTCCTGGCCTTTTTTAAGGCCAGAAACATTACTAGAGATAAAACATTTTATAATGATAAAAGAGTCAATTTAACAGTAAGATATAACTATTTAAAGACAACTTCTAAATATGTGTGTGCACACCAAGTCGCTTCAGTCATGTCCGACTCTTTGTGACCCTGTGGACTGTAGCCTGCCAGGGTCCTTGGTTCATGGCTTTCTGCAGGCAAGAATACTGGAGTGGGTTGCCATACCCTTCTCCAGGGGATCTTCCCAACCCGGGAATTGAACCGCGTCTCTTATGTCCCCTGCGTTGGCAGGCGGGTTCTTTACCACCAGCGCCACCTGGGAACACCCCATAACTTAAAAGCATATAATGAAATAAAACCCACTGAAGAACTGCAGACTAGACAAATGGCTATTTTCCAAAGACATCTATTGGGTACACATAGACCAGAGACGCTGTCTACAGAAGAAAAGAGAAGGGAGAATCAAGCAACTATTATTGTGAAAAGACAAACAGTCTTTTTTTTTTTTTTTTTTTACATTTTAAATTTAAAAATGTAAAAACCTATCTTCAGCTTGAAGGCCATATTAGAGCAAGCGGTGAAGCAGATCTGGCCCATAGGCTCTGGTGTACCAACCCCTGCCCTGACTATCGTGACCGTGGGCCATGAACAAGGGCGGGACTCACTCAACTCACTGTGCTGAAGACCTTAAATAACACGTGAGGAGGCAGGGAGGAGGAGGCCAGCTGTCCTGCCTTCTGAGGCCCGCCGCCCCCCAGCCCCACAGCCTGCCTATCAGGAGAGCACACCTTCCAGGACAGGGGTCACCCCCGGGGGTCCAGGGCGCAGCACTCAGCAGAGCCCCCTGCTTTACAGGACAAATACACCGTTCCACAGGGCCACAGGGGGGCCTGCCAGAGGATGCCCGACACTCCCTGACATGCGGCCCCAGGACTGGGCGGGTGCCTGGCCCTGGGAGGAGCTTGTAAGGACAGACACAGGAGAAGAGCCAGGAAGGCCAAAGATCTGCAAAGTGGCCCCTGGTTACCACCAAGCAGCCTGGAATAACCCCAAAACAAACCAGAGGCAAGGCGCCGGGCAAGAACTGCTTTTTGCCCACTCAATACCCATTCTTCCTTTCTTCCTTCCTAAGAGAACCAGCTTTACTGAAGCCAGCAGGGCACCAGGGAAAACCTTGCCACTTCAGCCGCCCCTGCAGTTGCAAGCAGTTAGTGAGGTGTAAGTGGCAAATGGAGAGTGGGGCTTCCAGGTAAGCTGTTTAAAGAGGCACACTGTTGCCATGCCCTTTTCTTCTTGCTGCCTGAACGTGGATGTGATGGCAGGAGATGGGGAGACCTTAAGGACAGAGGACACATCCTACAGGTGGTAGACTCTGAAGGCTGCAGCACCCCCAGCCCAGCCCAGACAGATTCCTTGATCAATTATGTCTGAAAAAAGCAAACCTCTGTCTTGTTCAAGTCATTGCAGTGAGGCTTCTGTGGTCAACAGCAAACCTCAGCCTGAGAGCCTGCTGGAGAAGCCAGCTCAGTCACTTGCCTTCGAAGAGTGGAATGGAGTCATTGGAAAAGGTGTCCAAGGCAAGGAGGTCTTTCCCATCTTTGGACCCGCTGCGTTTGTGCTTATGTTTCCTTCGAAAGAAGGATCTGCGTGCAGCCGCCGAGAGCGTCTTCGCAGCGCTGTTGTCGTCTTTGACTTCAGACATGCTGAGCCTCCGGGAGAATTCTTGGTCCATTCTGAAGACGAGAGGACAGCAGTGCTGGGAAGGGCCAAGGGACCACCGCCTGTCGCCCTGCCCACCTGCGCCGAGCAGGGTCAAGGCCGGGGCTCCAGGCTCCCCCCAACCCCCTGCAGGTTTCCTGGCCACTTCAGCACCCAAGCCCCTGAGGACCCCCTGGTGCCAGTACTCTGGGGTGACACACAGACCAATGCTGGGCAAGTTCTCAGAGCAGGTCAACTCCTATATTCAGGTGAGGGTCAGAGGGCACTGCTAAGACAGCCTTCACTTGTGACACTAAGAGTTATAATTCCAGCCACAAAAAGGAGGAAAGCATAGAAATGTACTGTAACATGGAAGAACCTTGAAAAAAATCATGCCAAGTATAGGAAGTTGGTCCCAAAAGACTATGTGTTGTATGTATGACTCCATTCATGGGAAGTCCAGACAGGGAACCTTGTAGAGACAGAAAGGAGACCAGTGGTGGCTCAGGGTTGGCAACAGGGGGCAGGCAGACAGGAGAACAAGGCGGGGAGCTGAAGGGCACAGGGCTTCTCTCTGAGATGATGAAAATATTCTCAAATTGACTATGGTCATGGTTGCACGTATCTGTGAAAACACTAGAAGCCAAGCAATTGCACAGTCTGGATAAACCGCCTGGCACATGAATTATATCTCAACAAACATAATTTAAAAAAGCATGTCTCCTAAGTTGCCGCTACACTTCTGTATAGCACTGACTTGCATACATCACTGACCTAAACTTGGAACAGCTTTTTGGACAAGCGACTTTGGCAAAACTTACAGATCAGAGGCTGAGATGACGTCAGAGTAAGCCCCCAGCAGCCCAGGCCGTGATCACGCGGGACGTCCCCATGGGTGTCGCCCGCCCCAGCCCCAGACTCCAGAACACTCACACGTATTTGCTGGGGATCTGCCCGCGCTGGATCTTCTGGGCATTCTCATCCAGCTGCCAGGCCATCCAGGACCCAAATGAGCCCTGGGGCAAGGTGTCATCCACGTACAGGATGTCGTCTTTCTTAAAGCTCAGCTCGGGCTCCACCTCTGCCAGTCGCTCATACAGGGCCCTGGACCGGGAGATGGAGGGGAAGAGTCAGGCCACAGGCCGCCCCTTACAGCCAAGCTCCCAGGCCCACTCTCCTGCTCTAAAGCTCTCCCCAGACCACGATCAGGACCCATCTCTCCCCATTCTAGCAGCAGTTCCCAAAGGAGGGAGTCCGGGCTCCCTGGAGATCAGGGCTCCCTCACCCCCATCAGATAAAAGCCTTTTTGCCAAGGACCAAGGCCATATCTCCACTTCCAAAAGAGTCTTTCCCATTTGTACGCCTCCCACATCAAAGTCGATGCTTCCTACACAGCAGAAACGTCTCAGAATGGAAACGTGCCATCCTTGACTGAGGAGGGTGTGCCTAGACATAGGGACCCGTACCTCATGAAGCACAGTTAATCAGTATTTTCCATTCTTGTGTGGCCTCACATCTCATGAAGAAAGCTGCATGCCTCCTAGAAAATGCCTGATGCCTGTCCTCCACCCCCTACTCCACCCTTTTCCGGTATTACTTCAGGGCACTCTGGATGCTGTGACATCTACACGCACTGCAGAGGGATCTGCAGACCTGAGTCAGGAGAGACCCGGAGAGGGGCACAGGCCACAGGAAAACGAGGCTCAGTGGTCTCCAACTTCCCCAGGCCCAAAACCCTAAAGAGAGAGCCTGTCTCCCCCTAGCAGCTTTCAAGGGTTTTTCTAAGTCACAAGCATCTCATCATAAGCTTACAATTTGGGGCCCAAGTAATAATGCTCATAGTCCCATCCCTCAAGGGCAAGAAACACAGGGACATTCACAGGGAACAGCCTCCACCAAAAGCCCCTCCCCAAGCGCCAAGTCCCTGGCAGCCCTGGCCACTGATACCTGATGTAGAAACTGTCGCCAGGCAGGCCCTTGACCTTGGAGAACTCCTCGGGGCGGTACTGCACCTTCAGGCGGACACTGTCCTTGGGCTTCAGCATCTCCACGTAGACCTCCTCCACCGTCTTGCTGCGTACGTCCAGACCACCGTACTACCCAGAGATGGGAGGCAGGGGTCAGAGGGAGGCCTGGGCACCCGTGAGGGGCCAGTAGTGGGATAAGGAGGAGATTCAGCATCCCCATCACTGGGCATCCATCTGCCCCACGTCCACAGAGGCTGAGGCCTCTGCCGAGTGCCTGCTCTGCCCTCAACTACTCCCAGCAGAGACCCTGTTCTAGCCTCCCAGCCAGTAAGGCCTACTGGAAACATGGCACTTCCCCTTGCTAACGCTCCTTGCAGCTTTCAGTACCTACAATCTGCCTCCCCCATCCAACAGGAGGCCCAGTGAGAGGGAGATGGCACTCGCCATCAGACGGGAGTCCCGGCCCTGCTGCTGCCAGGAGCGGAGCACCTGCCCTCCCGACGCCAGTGCCCAGCTGGCTCCTAATATGCCTAATACGCCTGCTTCCCTAATGCTTCCCCAGAGTGGGTCTGGGGAGCATTCAACACCCAAGGGGGATGCCAGCAGAGCTGTGCTCCCCCGCCTCCCATGTCACCTGAGACAGCAGGAAGCCCGACACGTGGGCAGAGGGCAGCCTGGCTGCTGCTCAGCAGCTCAGAACTTACCTCAAGGATGAGGTCCCCGGGCACGAGGCCGTCGGGGCCCTTGGCAGGACTGTCGTCCTCCACCTCGGCCACAAACACCCCGTGCAGGTTCCCTCCACATAAGTGCACGCCAAGCTCCAACTGCGACTTCTTGATGAAGACGATTCGTGGCTCTGGGGTCTTCTTGTTGGCATCTCCCACCATCCTTTCAGGAAGGAAAACGAAGCTCTTCAGTTGTGCACAGGAAGGGAGGCAGGCGCGATAAAAGATGAAACAGTGGTGATACCCTAACATTTTCTGCTCCCCTCTCGGGTCTCATGAGGCCCCAGAACCAGGAGCCAGGAGCGAGGCAGACACAGAGTCTACCGCCAGTGGCTCGGTTTCTAGGCAGGGCACCGAGATGAGGCAGAGGTGAGCACACAGCCACGGCCACACAGCCACTCAGGGACAGAGTGGACCTCACCACCGCTCTTTCCAGCCCAGCTGGCCAGCACACGTCGTGGGTTGCATCTCACCCACCTGGATTGCACTTGTTTTCCTAACTTTATTCTCCTGAGAAGGTCAGAGCCGGGGTAACCTCCAGGCCACAACTCATTCGGCAGATGTTTACTGAGCAATGTCTATGGCCCAGAGGGTACTGAACCAGAAGCCACCAAGGAACTCACAACACAGGGACACTGGAGGGCTAGCAAATAAACTGAGCAAAGGCAACGGGGCGGCAATGCAGCCTGATGAGTGGGACCTCGGGAGGAGCCCGAGAGGGACAAAACTTTCGCTGCAGGCAAGTAGAGCCAAGATTGCCGGGAGAAATATCAGTAACCTCAGATATGCAGATGACACCACCCTTATGGCAGAAAGTGAAGAAGAACTAAAGAGCCTCTTGATGAAAGTGAAAGAGGACAGTGAAAAGCTGGCTTAAAACTTAACATTCAGAAAACTAAGATCATGGCATCCGGTCCCATCACCTCATGGCAAATAGACGGGGAAACAATGGAAATGGTGACAGATTATTTTCTTGAGCTCCCAAATCACTGCAGATGGTGACTGCAGCCATGAAATTGAGACACTTGCTCCTTGGAAGAAAAGCTATAACAAACTTAGACAGCATATTAAAAAGCAGAGACATCACTCTGCCAACAAAGGGCCATCTAGTCAAAGCTATGGTTTTTCCAGTGGTCATGTATGGATGTGAGATTTGGACCATAAAGAAAGCTGAGCGCCAAAGAATTGATGCTTTTGAACTGTGGTGTTGGAGAAGACTCTCGAGAGTCCCCTGGACTGAATAATCATTGGAGGACTGATGCTGAAGCTGAAACTCCAATACTTGGGCCACCTGATGTGAAGAACTAACTCATTATAAAAGACCCTGATGCTGGGAAGACTGAAGGCAGGAGAAGGGGACGACAGAGGATCAGATGGTTGGATAGCATCACTGACTTGATAGAAATGAGTTTAAGCAAGCTCCAGGAGTTGGTGATGGACAGGGAGGCCTGACATGCTGCAGTCCATGGGGTTGCAAAGAGTCAGACATGAATGAGCGACTAAACTGAAGTGTACCCATCACAGGCACAGTGAAGGGTCACAAGAAGAGCCCTGAAGATGCCCCACTCTCCAGCCTATGCCTTCCGTGAAGAGTCCATTAACGCCATGCCAGAGAAAGGGCTCCGTCCAGGATTGCAGGGACAGTCTCCCAACCCAGCCTGCATAGCCCTCTCCCCACCTCCCCTCCATTTCCTGCGAGAACAGGGCCTCCTCCTGCCCACACTACCGCTGGTCCCTCCTCCTGACCTTTCTCCATGCCCACCCTTTGCATGGCTAACCCCTGCTCGTCCTGAACACTGTGACTCAGCTCCCAGCCACGCTCCATCATGGCCCCTGGTCCCCCTCCCAGCACTTCAGCTGCGCTGCACATGCCTGCTCACTGATCTGCCACCCTCAAACCAGGAGCTCCTTGGGGGCAACACTGCTGTGGATGGCCAGAGCCCCAGCCTGGATGGGTGAGGCCTGTGGGATTCAGTATCTGAGAACAAGTGAAGTGAGAAGAGGAGAAAAACAAAAAAAGTAGAGCCAAGAATGAGTCAGTGGAAAAACTAGAGAAAAAAAGAGAGAGTAGGAGAGAGAGAGGGAAAAAGGACTGGCATGCTCCCCACGCCAAATCCTGACAAGCTGGTGAGCCATCTGCAGTGCGGGACAGCACTGGGACCCACATCCCTCAGAGGATGTACACGGGCTGCAAAAATGACCCTCCTGGCCGCCCCGCTCAACCCAGGTGCACGGATGGAAGGCTCTTGGCAAGCAGTTACTGACCTGGAGCTGGGGGTGCTCTGCTTGGCCGGGGGTGTGCCAGGGCCCTCGTCCTGCTCCATCAGCGGGTCAATGACAGAGGGATGCTCTGGGGTGGCGGCACCGCTGCCCTGGAGAGTGGAGTGAATACCGACGGGGTCCAGGTGGGAGCTGGAGACAGAGGACAGGAAGAATAAGGAGCGGCAGGCGGCTGCCCAGAGCCGTCCCGCTGTGGAGCTGCTGGGCTCTGGGATGTGAACGGAGACCAGGGCACACAGCTCTGTGATCTGAGCCCTGAGAAGAGCAAGCGCCTCGGCGGCTTGGACTCAGCTGTCCCCCTGCATGATCTGCTGTCCTCAACTTGAGGACAAACGGTGAGCCTGAGGACACATGAGTCCGCTGCTCCCCTTTCCTGTGTCTGAGCATCTCGGCCCCTCCCTTCGCCGGCGCTGAGGCACGGGGGCGCTTCTCTCTCTCTGCTTACTTGTCCAGCAACCTGCAGCACAAAGGCAGGTGTCTGGCGTCTGCCCGTGGACAGGGGGCGGACCGCTCTATGTGAGAATCCACCCGAGGCCTCAGTGCCTGGCTACCACACGTGCCGGGGTTTCCCGCTTCCCAGGGTGCCTGGCCACCTGTTTCCACACCCTATTTCGGGAGGGGAAGCCCTCCCTTGATATGTCTCTTCTCCAAAGCCCGAGGCTGTTCAACTCTCCCCTCACGGCAGCAGAATCCCCAGAGCTTGCAGCTGCACGTGGTTTCCTCGGAGTAAGCCACACACCTGCGGCCTCCACTTCTCCCGCAGCCCAGATGCCCCTCGGAGGCCCGGGACCTCACCTGGACCGGGAGTGGCTGCTGAGCTGGTGCATGTGAGGGTTGTACTGGGCCAGAATGGTGATGGTGTCACACTGCTGCCCGATGATGAGCCGGGCCTGCTGCTCCGTGGCGCTCCGCAGGTTGATGCCATTGAACTAGGAAACACCGAGAACGGGCTCAGCAAGGAGAGAGGAGGGCACGGAGGAGGTCCTGGGACTCAGAAAGGGACGAGGGGAGGGAGAGAAGGGTGGCTTCCCGCTCACCTCAAGTAACTGGTCCCCATACTCAAGGCCAGCCTGGTGAGCGATGCTCCCCCCGGTCACCTTGGAGACGTAGACGCCGCCCTTCTCCCCACTCACGATGGAGATGCCCAGCGGCTCCGAGCCCTTCTGCAGCTTCACGTGGCGTGGCTCCTCCACGTAGGGCCTTGGAAGAGAGCCAACGGTTTTGGGGACTCAGACTCAAAGGGAAGGTCTGGGGAGGGTCTGAGTTCAGGCATGCATTCGCTATGCGGAGAGGGCCAGGGAACGTGGACGCTCCTATGACGACACAGCTGGATGGGCACACGATGAAGTCCACCTTCACACAGGGTGATCACGACCTCATGCAATACAAACACGACCCCCAAGACGGACACAGAGGCATCAGTCCCAAAGTCACAGAGTGGTCCGTGTGAACTATAAACACTGATATACACAGGCAAAGGGCACATAGGTTTCCACGACAGGAGAGGAATGGCCTCACGATGTGCAATTTACAAACCTCCAGTGGGGTCTCAGACGCCCTCGGAGGAAAAGTAGTGCTTTCTGGAATGATGTTTACCCCCAAAGGGACAATATGAAATATCAGTTTTTATATTTACCAGTACACAGGGTGATGTAAATTGATCATGAGATTAAGCTGCTGCAAACCCAAGGCATTTAAATGGGATCGGGGAGGCTGGAGCAAGGTGACACCATGCACTCGCTGGCCCCAGGCTGCCACCCACCGCCCTGTGGGAATGAGGGGCGTGGGGGCTGGGGTGGGGCCCTCCTGTCGGGCCAACCTCAGACTCCTCAGCGAGGAGGACCTGGGCCTGGCAGCCGCAGGCAATCTCAGGAGGGATCTGTGGTGGTGGAGGCATCTGGAAGGTGCAAAGGGTTAGAAAGAAGAGAGGGGTGATTGGAGGAGGAAGACAACCACAGACACCTGGAACGTGACAGACAGACAGACAGCTGCATGACGCTGAGCCGCCAGGACCGCACTGCACACAGCCTGAGCTCCAAGCAGAGAGCCACCCCCCAGGCCCCCTCCTCCAGAGCACATGGGTGGGTGTGAATCCACGTGTAGAAGGGGGGGTGGGCAGCGGGGAGCCCTTTTTGAGGTAATCCTTCCTTTTTAACCTCCTGAATGATTTAAACTTTTATAATATGCAGAGTTTTGTCAAAACAATAAAGCTTCTTTGTAAAAGAGGTTTGTAAAGTATACTTAATATTACAAATAGCTTGAAACATAACATTAAGGAGGAAATGTTTACACATATAAAATAAGATAAAACGCATTTACACTGTAAATGTAATACTTGTGTGTGTGCACATGTACACGCACACACACACACACATCCACCCACCTCATAAGGTTAAATAACAGCAATTGAATCTCTGGTTGACGATCAGTGGTCCCCAACCTTTTCGGCACCAGGGATCAATTTCATGGAAGACAATTTATCCACGAATCAGAGTTGGAGAAGATGGTTTCGGAATGATTCAAATGCATTACATTTATTGTGCACGTTATTTCTTATCAACTGTCACCACTGATCTGACAGAAGGTACTGGTCTGAGGCCCAGATGTTGGAGACCCCTGAATTATGCAACTTTTTTTCTTTCTAAATCCTCCTGAAACCATCTCCCCCAACCCTGGTCCATGGAAAAATTGTCTTCCATGAAATATATCCCTGGTGCTGAAGAGGCTGGGGACCGCTGATCATCAGAGATTGAATTGCTGTTACTTCTTTCTACTTTTCCAGTTTACCCAGTTTTCAATAATGATAGTGTATTTTAGACTGAGGAAAAGAGGGACTATTTTTAATGAGTAATCCGTCCTTCAGCCAGGTCACACACATGTTAAACTTGATGCCATTTAAGCATCATGAAGGCAGGCGTCATTGACACACACACGCTCACACACATCGGTTCTCTGTGCCCTGCAGAGGAAGCTAAGGGGATGTCCGACTGCATGTGACAAGGCCCCTTCTGATTCTAAGGAACCCACCTTACTGGGGGGAAGATCTTGTTCCCTCAAAGACCTGAGCTGGGGTTCAGTAAAACCACACACCCACCCCACACCGCTTCAGGGCCCGTGTGTGCTCCCGTCTGCACAATGCAGGTGAGGCTGTCATGAACACAGCCATACCCACTGCGCCTGACTCCCCTGGGGGCCCCCTGGCAGTTACAGGCACATGCCGCTCTGCAGTTCACACTTGCTAGGTGTGCTGTCTCCCAAGTGCAGACCGTCAAGTCAGATGAGGTTTTCTTAATGACATTCCCAGCCAGCAGCATCGTTTCTATGGCTCACAGCTACAAGGGCCCTCGGCTTTTTGGACTGAAGCGGAGGAGAGCAGCTCTAGTCCTTGTAAGTAAAAGTGTTGGTCGTTCAGTTGTGTCTGACTCTCTATGGCCCCATAGACTGTAGCCCACAAGGCTCCTCTGTCCACGGCATTTCCCAGGCAAGAATACTGCAGTGTGTTGCCGTTGCCTTCTGCAGGGGATCTTCTCAACCCAGGGATTGAACCTGCATCTCCTGTACTGAAGGCAGATTCTTTACTATCTGAGCCACCAGGGAGCTGCAGGCCTCGCAAGGAATTAAATAAAGGTGAGTTTGAGCTTAATCCCATCTCCCACTAGCATCCAGAGAGAACCCTTTAAACAGAAATCTGATCTGGTGAATCCCATTCTGAAGAACAACAGAAGCGGATGAGGAACCCACAGAGTTTATGCAGGGAGGGATGGCCCTGAGGAGAGGCACGTCTGGAGGGACAGCTGCTTTTCAAAATGAACCAAGAAATGGCTAAGTTGTACGTGTATGCCTCATACACTTTTTTTTCCTATGTGTGTTTTATCTCACAATAAGCTTGGGGGGCAGAGGTCAAGCAATGCAGCTATGTTCTGGGGTCAAAAAGCAAAGGATAAGAACGAGTCTGATTCTAATTAGGGTAGGCTGATCGCTAACCAAGTGAGCACAGACAGAATACTCCAACTTCCCAGCTTCAGTTTCCTCCCCTTAAATGGGGTCAGTGATGACGCTGCTGATCACGGGGTTACACGGGGGGATTTCACAGCTTACTCTGTGGACAGTGCTTAAACAAGGGCCTGGGAGGCAGTGACTGGCATCACTCCATCATCACGTCAGGGCGACGCCAGCATCACTTGCCGGAGCCCCCCACCTCCGCCTGCGGGCGGGCGCTCAGTGGAAGAGCTCACCCCGCCTCCCTGGCCAGCCAGGTGCGCCCCGCCCCCTGCATCAGGAGCACCCCAGACCTCCTCACGATGTCCTGCAGCAAGACACCAGTGACCGCGAGGCGACCCGAGCTGCAGCGGCCTCGCGGGAGGTCAACCCTGTGGGCCCTCCCCAACCCCCGGCACCCCCCAGGACCCAGCGCTGGCCCACTGCAGGGGTGCCCGGGCCCCGCGGCCTGCTCACCTGTCCTTCCTGCGCTCCCCGGGGGCAGCAGGGTTGACAGCAATCCTGGGCAACGTGGCGGCTGAGGTCTGGGGCTGGCTACAGGAGGACAGGCCTTCGACGCTGAGGGGCGACTGCGGGGGCGTGCTGCACTCCGAGTGCGACAGCGAGCCTGCGGGCCGGGCGGGCGCGGGCCGGACGGCCCGGACACACGGCGTGAGCGCAGGGGCCCGGGGCCTGCCCCGCCGGCATTCACTGAGGGCGGAGGTGGTGGGGAGCTGTGAGCGCTGCCAGAGCCCCCACCCTGAGGACGGAGGGGCCCGCAGGGGAGGGAAGCGCTGAGGAAGGCCTCACCTCTGTCGGACCCCACGACAGACCGCGGGTATCTCGGCGTCGATGGGATTTTAATGCGCTCTGCCTTGAACTGCAAATTGCTCGAAGACCCTGTGGCTCCACAAGAAGACAAAAGTTTAGGCCTGCGACTGAACAGTGCCCCTCACTCCCTCCCCACCACCCTAGGAGTCAGGAGAGACACGCGGTTACACAGAAGAAAGCGGGCCCGGCCATTTGTCCCTGGAGGTGCCTCGGCGTGGGACAGTCAGCGAAAGCAGACGCTCAGTCCCCAGCACGCGAATAATCTGCAGGGGGAGGCTGCCGCAGAACGGCATCAAGTCTGGCTCCAGCCCCGAGCAGACGGTAACCCAGGGGACAGAGGTCACTGTGGCCTCGTCTCCACAAGGCTGGAAGCAGCCCCACAAGAGTGTCCTTCTGGGGTAACTGTCAGGCTCGACTCCGGGTGGCATTCTCTGAGTGAACGGCAAGGCAACATCCCCCAGAATGACCTCAGGGTAGTGAGCAAGGCTCCTGGGCTAGAGATCATCAGAACAACGACATGGCCACCGTGGGAAGCCGCAGGAAGGCCACAGGAAAGGGCTCTGGGGGCAGCATGGAGTCAGCCTCGGCCCCCGGTCAGGAGAGGGGCCACCAGGAGGTGTGGGCATGAGGGTGTGGGTGCAAAGGCAGGCTGGTGCCCGCTCCGGCGAGAAGGCTCCAGTAGCGCAGTTACCGAGGCGGGCGCTGGAGGGCAGGGAGTTGGACCCATGGGAGGCTCTCATGTCAGAGCAGTCGCTGCAGGCCCTGGGGCTCAGGTCCAGGCTGAGGCGGCCCTGGTGCTGGACACTGTGTGAGAAGCAGACAGGTGAGCAGCTCGGGAGGAAGACCAGGATGGGACCAAGTGACTGGCTTTCCCGAGGCCCTCTGCCAGCTCAGAGGAACCCAGAAGCTGCTCCCGGGCAGCTGAGGACAGGGACCACCCACAGCCACACGCAGAGGGCCCTGCAAGCCCCAGGCGAGGACCAGGCTCAGTGGGACAGAGGGCTTTCTACAGGGACTGCAGAAGGCCTGAATCCTGCAGAAGGTGGGCAGGGCGAGGCTGGACGGCACCGAGGACAGAGTCCTTCACCTCCCTCAGGAAAGCCCGCCCGGGAGACTGCAGAGTGGAGGGCGGGGAGACGACATAGCCCAGGTCAGGGCTGGCCTGCAGGCAGGCCCAACAGTGACCTCCTCTAGCTGTGAGGCTCCATCTCGTCAGTGCTTGCAGCCTTCCAGTGGTCTTCACTGCACTCAGGATAAAACCCAATCTCTGCATCATGGCCGCTGACCCTACAGAGTTTGTGCCTTCCTCCTGACTCACCAACTCTTTCCCGGGCTCCCCTACTCTGTCCCTCGAGCCCATCACCTCTCTCTCAGACACCTGGGCTGCAGCACCCTCGGCCCTCCTTCCCAGAAGCTCCTCCCCAAGTCCTGTGCGACCGGCCTCCTCTTGCCCCTCTGGTCACGGCAGCATCTCCCTGCATGGGGTCCTCCCCACGGCCCAGTGGAACTTCTCACAGCTTCATCTGTTGACGTTTCAGGGTCTTCAAGGTCACTCAGCACCATCTGATCTGAGTAGCTCTGTTCTCTTTTTTTTTTTTAACCGCCCCCCGCCACCACCACCACCAACTGGAACACAAATGGCATAGGAGAGGAAGTTTATCTGCTTAATTCTCCACTATAACCCTCCAGAACTATCACAGTCCATGGCATGTAGTAGATGATCAATTAAAATCTTAAAATCTGTCAAGTAACTGAAACAATGCGTGACCTTGTGTCAACCTATTCAGTTTTTAAGGCTCCATTCTCATCTATCAACCAAAGACAGTTAAGAGTAAGGTTGCTATAGCAATCAAGTGAGATGATGCTTAGAAATGTCCGAGCATACTGCCTAGCACTCAGTTATCAGCTGCCATCACTACCATCTTCCTATAAATACCTTTTCAAGCTCCCTGTTGGTAAATGAAGACAGCGACCTTAAAGTTTACTTTCCCTGAGTCCCAGTGCTTCCCTACCAAGCCCCTTCCCCACACAGAGCCCCTCTATGTACAGTGGCTTTACACCCAGGTAGGCTGGGATGGCTGGGGTACAGGGAGGCATGGGCGGCCTCACATACCTGGGGTGCAACCCGTGGGGGCCAACCTCTCTGGGGATGGGTGGAGAGCTGCAAGGGCCGACCCTGTGGCTGCGCACGGTGTAGATGGGGTTCCTCAGGACGGAGCTCACAGTGCTCGGGGCCATACTCCGGGGAACCGTGCCTGGAAACGGGTAGGGTGAGACACCTGCCCCGCAACACCCAGCTAGCCCCGGACCTATGCAAGCATCTGGCCCTTCTCCATCATAAAGCAGGAGAACTCTCTTCAGTGCTGCCTATTTCCCAGACTGCCATGGGCAGAAAAGGCTCTGAAAAGCTAAAAGATGTCACTGATACAAGATGAAACACTCCAGGTAGGTCAGCAACTGCTAAATCTTTTGGACTGCTCTGTTGAGGACATGCAGCAGCTCCCTGAAACGACCGTCTCCTCTCTGCTCTCCCTGAGGCTGGGCGGCCTTGTGAGCCCACGTCAACCCTCCTCCCCAGCCCTGCCCTGCCAGCTCACCCACAGATGCCCTGCTGGGGTAGAATGGAGGGTTGCTGTGCCGGCTGGAATGTCCAGGAGAGTAAGGGGACCACTCTTGGAGATCTGGGGAGAGCTCTCCGCTGGCCGGGGTGCACTTCTGCTCCTGCAGAACCAAAGGCAAGAGGCAGTGGCTGGAAACAGGGAGACACACGGGCATTGGCAAGCAATTTCTGTCCTCTACGACCTAGCTTCTCCCACTTGAACACATGCAGTGACTCCTGGGAGAGTTCATAGCTCGCTATTCGTTCATGCTGTCTTAACGCATCTGGAAGAGTAGAACTTCCTTCAGAAATACTTTGGGAGAAAACCACAGAGAAAGAATCTGTTCTTTCAAAGAAAGAGATTTTGTGCGTAGAAGGTGGAACACATGTATGCCTCGGGCACATGTCTATAACAACTCCGCATGACTTGCCCAGCCACGTGAAGCTCTGTGTCTGCCGAGAAGCACAGATTCGTTCTCCTGCTCATAGCTATGTTTCCCTCCTAGAAATGACCACAGCACCTGCAAAAACTCACCCGTCCTCCTGCCAGCTTACAGATTCACATGGGCTATACTGTCTCCCTAAGCTCTTCAAGGTAGGTCCCTACCACTGGGTTCCATTGTAAAAGTCAAAAGTTTCTTGCTAGATAAGCAAACCACAGCCCACACCCAATACGGTGCTCCTCTCCTGGCTTCACGTTAGCACCACCATGCACGCCTCCGGGGACATTCCAGTCTCCTAAGGGAGTCTGT
Organism: Cephalophus harveyi; assembly: GCA_006410635.1. NCBI lineage: Eukaryota > Metazoa > Chordata > Mammalia > Artiodactyla > Bovidae > Cephalophus > Cephalophus harveyi. The sequence goes on along the minus strand of SJYT01026927.1, from coordinate 357,735 downwards.
TTCCTGTTGGCATCTACCCGCTACCCCCACCCCCACCCCCAGGCAGGTGCTGAGAGCTAAAACAGAGGAGCCAGGGCTAAGCCTTAGCTGGGGGACGCCGGTACAGGCGAGCACGGGCCCCTTCACGGAGTGCTCACAGCCCACTGCCCCACCCTCCTCAGCTGGCCCTAATCCACCCTGGGTCAAGCACCACCTCCAGGAATTGAGCAGGGATCACGACTGGAGCGAGCTTGGGCCGAAAGATGGGCGCGGACTTGGGCCGGCGGCGCTTCTGCCCCAGCTCGTCCACCTTCTGGGAGGTGAGGTCCTCGTCACAGGACTTCTTGGCTGGCAGGTAGGAGGAGTCCCTGTCCCCTTCGGGGCAGTAACTTGAAGCGATGCGGACCCTGGCTTTGCGAGGGGGCGAGGCGTGCATGGGATCCCCAGGGTCCATGTCAGGGGGCAGGGCGCTCGGGGGGCTGGTGGACGGGGAGCTGCCCACCAGAGTAGCCTCTGACTCAGAACTGGTTTCCAGCTTGTGCTGGAACTTAATGGAGTCACCTCTCCTGGGAGGTTTTGGGGGCGTCAGAGGTCCCACCCTCTTGGAGGGCAGGGGGGAATGGGCAGGCCCAGAGCCTGGGAGCAAGTAGTCTATTTTGGGGGGCGTCTGGGGGCGTTTGAAAGTGTTTGGGTCAAAGATAGATTTTCTTTGCTTTGGCTTCCTGTAAACAGAGAGCTTCTCGGGCCCCGCCATGGAGCTGAGCACAGCCTTGGGCCAGGTCCCACCGCTGTGGGCGTTGTCAGGCTCTGCCTTGTCCAGGGGGGCCTCTGCCGCCCCACAGGGGCCCACCTCGGTCTCGAAGGGCAGCAGCGGCCGCCGGCTGCGCACGTCTGCCGGCCCGTAGCCACGCTCCCCCGAGGCATCCGAGCGGAAGGAGCTCAGGCTGCGCTCGGACGCGCTGGGACAAGCCTGGGGGGAGACGGAGAAGGGTCCCCCGGAGAACGGCTTGTGCAGGAAGGAGCTGCTGCCTCCGGGGGCACCCAGCTCCTTCCGGTCTTCCAGCCTGTCCGCGTAGAAGATGTCTGTCTGCGTGGAGTTGTTGTGCTGCATCAAATTCCGTTTATTCTGAGCCTGGACCTCTGGGCCGTGGGCTCGGTAGCTCAGCATCTTATCAGAGTCCTTGATGTTTTCAAAGATATTCTGGCCGCTCCACGAGGCGCTCTGAGGGAACACCTAAGTAGGGGTTGCAAAGGAGTGAGGAAGAGAGCGGGTGAGACGGCAGGACCTGGAGCTGTCACCGACAAACATCCCCGGAGGTAAAGCCATGGCAGGGAATGGGCCACACACAGCCCAAAGTAGGACAGATGGACAGACGTGCAGGCACACGCCTCGCCCGTGGGTGAGGCCTGTTTACAGCCTGGACCCAGGCTATGAACCCACAGGAGAGACACAAAGTTCCCCGGCTTTGAGCGTTTTCTGAAATCATGTGCACTGTGTTCTGCCTAATTTTTTAAATGATTAAACAAAATGTAAAAGCTTCATTCTTAAAAGATATTTCTTATAGTATGCCAAGGCAATGGCATATTATTCAGCGGTAAAAAGAAACAACCTATCAGGCCACGAGAAGACACTCAGGAGCCTTAAATGCGTATTACAAAGTGAAAGAAGCCAATCTGAAAATGCTTCCGAGTCCAGCTATATAACATTTTGGAAAACACAAAACTACAAAGATAGTAAAAAGATCAGAGGCTGCCAAGGGTTACGGGGGAGGAGGGGATGGATAGGTGAAGCCCAGAGGATCTTTAGAGCAATAAAATTATTCTCTACGGTAGTGTGCTGGTGGATATCCTTATACACTTGTCCCAACCCATAGAATGTACTCCAAAAGAGAATCCTCATGTCAACCGAACACTTCAGTTAATACTAATGTATGAACACTGGCTCATCAGTGGCAACTAATGTATGAATACCCCCACTAACACAAAATGAACAGGAGAGACAGTGGATAACATGAGAACTCTGTACTAACATAACTTTTCTATAAACCCAAAACTGCTCCCCTAAAAGTCTATTAATTTTTAAATAATACTTTAAAATATCTCTTAATGAAACAGATGAGCCTATTTCCAACCTTCTTAGAAAAGTTGACAGGAAAGCACAACAAATGCCCTTAAATCCAATTCAACAATATTTTGCCAAATTCTCTCTACCTATTTACGCTGCAGAACATTTGCAAATAAGTTACACATATTATGACGTTTCACCCCAATAGCTTTAACAGGCCTTTCCCTCAAATAAAGCCATTCTCCTATATAATCTCAACACCATTATCATACCCAGGAAAAGTAAAAATTTCCTAAGATCACCTAATTATCTAGTCCAGATCCAAACATCCTTCATAGCTGGGTTGTTTGTCTGTCTGTTTTTGGTTTTTAAACCAAGATCCAGTCAGGGTTAGTGTACACCCTGAAGTGAAGTGAAGTCGCTCAGTCGTGTCCGACTCTTTGAGACCCCATGGACTATATCCTACCAGGCTCCTCTGTCCATGGAATTTTCCAGGCAAGAGTACGGGAGTGGGCTGCCACTTCCTTCTCCAGGGGATCTTCCCGATGCAGGGATCGAACCCGGGTCTCCTGCACTGCAGGCAGACGCTTTACCCTCTGAGCCACCAGGGAAGCCACCAGTGCACACCCTAGGCTTAGAAATCAAGACTTTTCCCCCAGGGATCCCAGTGACGTGGAGAAGCAGCCGGCAAAACGAGCTGAGGCTCTGCCCGCCCCACAGACGGCGAGAGCAGAGCCAGTGCAGGGCGGGGCCCTTACCTTCAGGAGGGACAGGGTCAGGGCGTCCTGGCAGCTCCGCAGCAGAGACTCACACTCATTCAGAGACTTGTTGTCGAGTGCAATGCCGTTGATCTAGGGCCAACAAAGAGCCCGTCAGGCTCATGCCAGGCCGGGGGTTCTGCCCAGCTGCTGACCCATGCTGGACAGTGGGCCTGGTTATGTAAGGTGCCCATGTCTGGAGCTGGCAAAGGAGAGAAAGCCCCTCACCAGTAAGACCCTCAAAGTCCAGTTATGGGGCTTCTGAAGCAAATGAAATACACAGCCTTAAGAGCACTCTGGGGACGGGACTTGTCTGGCTGGGACCAGAATACCGGGGGTCCCAGGGAGCATCCCACCCCTGCTGCTTCCTGCTGCGTGATGCTGGACCACGGCTCAGAACTCCTTTACACACAAAAAGGAAGAAAAACATGTTTGAGCCCCCAGGAGTGGGAGGAAACTGAAAATGAGGTCCCGGCGTGGGAGACCAGGGAGGAGCCACACGACACCAAGCAGCATCACAGAGACTCCCACAGCCCCATGTGCCCGAGTATCTGCCCACGCCACTCTGACTCGCTCCAATCCTTTTTAAAAGTGTACACGCAGTGGATGACCAGTGATACTGGGGTAGGATGGAGCACTACTCGGCATCACGGACCACTCCATCAGCACAGCCGACCACGTGGCAGAGCTCACAGCATAAAGCCAAGTGAGAAAGGCCATCTCAGATGGGCACACGCTCTAAATCCTACTCACGCAATATCCTCCAAATGACAGAATGATGGAGCTGGAGAACAAATTAGTTGCCAGAGTTATGACAGGGGGTGGGGGGTGGAACATGCTGAGGACTGTGGAGGTTAATGTAAAGGGTAATTCGTTGTGAAGTATGATGGAAATCAAACCAATACTGTAAAGCAATCACCAATCAATTAAAAGTAAATAGAATTATAAAAAAAATAAATGTTAACATGAGGGAGATCTGTGCAGTATTGGACATTTCTGTATCTTGATTGTTTTTCTTAATCTATAATGTGATAAAACAACAGAAATCTATATGTAGACACTGTGCCCACATCTACTATCTGGTTTTGATGCCACAGTTACATAAGATGTAGTCAACTGACATAACTAGAGGATGGGTATACATACAGGACCTTTCTGTATTATCTTTGCAACTTTTAAAATATTACTTAATATCATAACTGAGTTATCTCAGCAATTATTTGAAAATCAAAACTTAAAAATATATATTCAGAGTGATTATCTTGGAGTGGTAGATTAATTTTTTGGTTTTTATCTTGGAAGGGTAGATTAATTTGGTTGGCTTTGCTTTTCTTTATAACTTTCCCACATCTTAAAATTTTTCACAGCGGCCATATTGCTTTTAAACTCTAGCTTGCCCCCAAATCTGAAAAACCGCTGGCAAAGATGTGACGTAACAAGCTACCCCAAACACTGCAGATGAGACTGAAAAGGCCACAGCTTCCTTGGAGCACACGGAGAAAGGTCACGTCACAGGATAAATGCTTACAGCCTCTGATCCAGCAATTCCCCCCTCCAGGACTATACCCCATGGGAATACACAGCAGTGGCCACTGCTATAGAAGCAAAAATGTCCTGGCCGTGCGTCAGGGGACTGGCTCAACAGCCACTACGGAACATGCAGTTTATTGAAATGACCAGATTTAAAGATGTAAATCTGGAAGAACCTCAAGGCATGCTGTTAAAAATAAAAAGCAAGGTTAGCAGTAGCACCGTATATTAGGACCACATTTGAAGTTTAAAAAAAAGTGGGAGCTTAAACTGTAAGATAATAAACATTTGTTGCTTCAAAAAAATAAAGTGGGAGATACAAGTTTTGAGTGTTTTGGAGGGAAAAACACAATGAACTGTTAGAAGTGGCTGCCATCAGGGTGGGAACTGGGAGACAGGGAGTCCAGAACTGGGGAAAGAGTTCCCAAGACTTACGGCCACGATCCTGTCTCCCACGGCAAGGGACCCTTCCTTGGCAGCCGGGCTTCCGGGCACCACGGCGGCAGCATACACTCCATTCTCGAGACTGATGCCACTGTCTGCAAACCACGGAGGCCCACAGTCAACCCCCGCCAGGGTCAAACGGCCCTCTGGCTATCTCCCCTCATCTTTGTGAGATCAACTTATAAAAGGGATGTTGGCAGGCTATGAACTATCCATCTCAGCACCCACCCAGGTCAGACCATCCAGGGGCCTGATCATGTCTGGCCTAGTGATCAGTCAGTCACAGCAAGACGCAAGACCCAGATGGTCCCCCGGCGGGAAGCACACACACTGCAATACCTCGTTCTGGGAGTAAGGTAGGCTTGAAAACACTCGCACCCTCTCTACACGAGAAAGGGTGCCCTCTCCATCTCCACGGCGCCTACCTTTATGCCCGCTCAGGTTGATGTGCAGTGGTGTGACCACCTTCCCACCCAGGGACTTCCTCCGGCGCACGACCATGTTGATGGCGCCCTCCCCATTGAGGAGCGCCCTGAGGGCCTGCTTCTTGTCCTTGTTGATGAGGTCCACGTCGTTGATTCTCAGCAGCCAGTCGTTGACCCTGAGGAGGGGCACAGCCAGGCCACTGCCTGAGAAAGCCCTGGGACCAGGGGAATGCCTGTCGCTCCTACTCGGGAGCAGAACACCAGAGAGCAGGCACCCCACACACACATTCAGAAAGATTTCCTCTTCCAAGAGGGCAGAGTAGTTAACCTTGTAAATGCTGCAGCCTGGGCTCAAATCCAAGTGCTACAGCTTACTGGCAGTATGACATAGCCCCTTTGGGCTTCAGGGTTCTCATTTGTAAAATGGGGGCAACAAGCACCTACCTCATGGAATTGTAAAGGTTAATGAAAAGTGACTGAACTTATATAAAGTGATTGAATTTGGCAGTTAACAAGCACTATGTAGGTGCTAATTATTATTATTACTATGTCATGGGATGAGCAGACTATGCATACTCTAGACTCTCACACACACCCCCTGAGTCCCCTTTAACACACAGAAGTAAAAGGAGAAAGATCCGATTCAGAGGCAATTGGGAGTCAGTGTGTCCTCAAGAACAGGGTTAACAGCTGAACCTGCATGCTTCAGGTTGCTTCTAAGAGCCCCCCAGATCCTGGGATGCGTTCATTTAAATGCCAGCTGGTGGTCTCCCTGGTGGCTCAGTGGGAAAGAACCCACCAGTCAATGCAGGAGACAAAACATTCGAACCCTGATCCATGAAGATCCCACAGGCCGTGCAGTTACCAAGCCTGCAAGACACAACTATTGAGCCTGTGCTCTAGAGCCCGGGAACCACCACTACGGAGCCCGTGTGCCCTGCAGCAAGAGGAGCCGCCGCGGTGAGATGCCTCCAAACCACAAGCAGAGAGCATCCCCTGCTCGCTGCAACCAGCAAGAGGAACCGCCTGAACCCACCAGTCAATGCAGGAGACAAAACATTCGAACCCTGATCCATGAAGATCCCACAGGCCGTGCAGTTACCAAGCCTGCGAGACACAACTATTGAGCCTGTGCTCTAGAGCCCGGGAACCACCACTACGGAGCCCGTGTGCTCTGCAGCAAGAGGAGCCGCAGCAGTGAGATGCCTCCAAACCACAAGCACAGAGCATCCCCTGCTCGCTGCAACTAGAGAAAGTCTGGGCAGCGATGGAGATCCAGCACAGCCAAAAATAGTTTTCTTAAAAAATAAATATCTTATCAATGTCACCTGGCTCTCCTCCAGGTCCTCTGCATTAGGTCAAAGGGAAACGTCCCCCTCCCCTCCAGAGCCGGGGTCCTGACACTTACCGTAAGCGGCCATCAGCGATGCTTCCTTTGTCCACCTTCGTGACAAATATGCCACAGTCCCCCGGCAAACAAGGCTCGTTCACACCTTCTGCCATATCGAACCCAAGTGCTTTCAAGTCAATATCCTCCTGCCAAGAACAGCAGCAACAGCTCACTTTAAGCAGTGATGAGAAACACTTGGCTCTTACACCTCTGGCCAATGCAAGGGTTGTCCCTTCACCCTGACGGGGCACTTGGTCCCCAGGATGAAAGCTCTGAGCAGCTGTGATCCACCCCTCTCTGCCACTGCAGACACACAGGCCCCTCGTGCTCTGCCCTCCATGCATTGCCAACATCTGCCGGGGGACACAGGAGGCCAAGCTGCAGCTGCTACCTGGCTTGGACAAGTGCTGGCAAAGGATGCACCTGCACCCTGGGAGGAAAAGCTGACCTCCCAACGAGCAGCCAAGAAACCGGAGGGCACTGCGAGAGGGCCGGCCCCCCTCTCACTTCCGTCCCAAGCCTGCATGTCGAGGAGAGCTGGGGAGAAAAAGACCTGCGGGCAGGTTACCGTCTCCCTTTCAAACTCCACAACTTCCGTTTCCCACTCCATAGAGTCTGTGTCGATGGCCGAGTCGTGCGAGCTGTGGGCCATCAGTTGCCGGAACCGGGCCTCCTTTTCCAACTGGGATTCCATCTGCTCCCTGCAGACGAAGAGAGTCATGGCAACGGCCCTCTGGGAGGCAGAGCATCCCAGCCGAATCCACTGGGAAACGAGGTGGACCATGCTCATCTCCCTCACACTACACACCAGCTTCCTAATAAATCCGAAAGTCAGGTCAAGGCTTCCTGAATCAGTGGGTTTTCATAGTTTTTAAGTCTCAGAAATTTGCCCCAGATTTATCTAGGTAGGGGTTTAATGCAATTCTGATAGAAATGTCAGTAAGACTTTGTGTAGCCAAGACTATTCTAAAATGTATATGGAAAGGCAAGGAATTAGAATGACTAAACTGATTTTTAAAATGAAGAATAAAATGGGAGGGATCATTCTACTTGATTTCAAGACTTGTACAGCTACAGAAATCAAGACTGTGGAATTGCCAGGAAGACAGAGACATGGATCAATGGAACAGAATAGAAGACCCAGAATCAGCTCCACAAAGTACAAAAGATACAGAAGTAGTTCCATAAAGAAAGCACCGTCTTCAACTAATGATGCTGGAGCAAGTGGACATCATGGCAACAGACTCTCAACCTAAACCCCATACCTTATGTAAAGATTAACTCACGATCTATCATAGATTTAAATGTAAAACTATAAAACTTCTAGAAGGAAAGTATAGGAGAAAATCTTTGAGATCTAAAATAGATTAAGGGTTTTTCAGACATAACATAAGCCATTAAAAGTTTTTTAAAAATCAATACATTGGATTTGATCAAAATAAAAAGCTTTAGCTCTCAGAAAGACCCAGGGAAGAGGACAAAAAGACTCAGAAACCTTGTAATCTTCCCCGGCAACATCCTTCTTCCTAAAACCTGGGCCCAGATGACCTTCCGAATTCATCATCACTGCCCTGACACACTCGTGCTGCACGTTCACCGCACGTGGCTCAGCTCTCGTCCACTATGCAAGTGTGCTGCTGCTGCAGACGGGGGGCTTCTTGAGCAGCAGCACCAAGTCCCTTGCCTGCACCCCACCAGTTAAGAGAACTGAGCATCGAGAAGGTGCAAATACAAATGTGCTGAACAAACAAACAAATGGAACCTGACATTTCTCAAAAGTTCCAGGCAACTCTGGCTCAATTACTGTACAAAACCTCTTCCCGTGCTCAAGCGCCCCAGGGCTCCAGGCTTTGCTCTAATTTGATTCTACCGCTTGCTAGATCCAAACTGGGTCCCTGGAGAGCCTGTCTTTTTGCCTCTTAACCTCTGGGATTTTCTTAGAGTGCTTAAGTTCCAGAGCTTCTGGGTTTTCATTGAGCAAATGAAGCTGTTTGCCTCATGTTAAGAAGTGCTGTTGAACAGGGAGAAAGGGGAAGCAGTCACCCACTTCTGGAAGGCTTCGCTTGAATGTGCGAGGCTTGCACACTCACTAGCTTCTCACCACCCTATCAGGTTGGGAGGTCTCACGAACAGAGAGCGAGCCACTGCTTCTCAACTAGAGAGTCTGGTTCCTGTTCTGAACTGCAATGATGGCTGTTGGGATCTGCCAGTTTCTCTTTTTCAGCTTGGATCTTTTATTTTCTATACACTGAGAGGGGCCACCGAGTCTGCAGTGACGTCCCTGGAGCAGCGCTGTAATCAAGTGTCTGTAGCCCCACACAGCACAGTCAGAGTAGACTGGAGTGGTAGTTAACGACCACCTTCAAACGCTGCTTCACTGTCTGTCTTCTTTCTGTCCCATCACATACTGGTCTCTCAGATGGCCCTGCCTTGGGTCCATCTCCATGTGCTGCAGGCCCCACAGGGACCGATGGCTTGTGCCTCCCCCAGGGCCTGGTCCACAAAGAACAGGTACCTTGCAAATCCTTGCTGAGTTGGCGAATGAAAGAGGGAGGGAGAGAGGGAATGAATCGGCAACACGTGCTTGCCTGTCCCCCAGCGTACTGCCCGGGGCAGGGGCCTTCCTTCCGATGCCCCTGTGCACACGGTGCCCATCCACCCCCACAGGCGCACCAAAGGGCCGCTGCCACTTCTGTGCTGGTCTGAGGACTTCTAATTAACTCTCAACGTAGAGGCAACACTGGGACACATTTTATGGACTGACCGAGTAAGGGGACTGGCGGCCAAGCCTGCCCATGGGGCTGCTGTGCCCTGGTGGGAGGGGGCCCTGTGCTCCCCGGGTGCCAGCTCATCCCAGTAGCGCCCACCCCGGCATACTTGAGCTCCTTCAGCTCCCGGCTGACATCGTTCTTCTGTTTGCGAGTGTCGTCCAGGCTGCGCAGGGCCTCAGCCAGCTCACTCACTGCCCGGTCCCGCTCCCGCCTCAGGTTGTCACAGAGCGTCCTGACAGAGCGGGCAAAGGGCAAGGTCACTGGGGGGGTAGGGGGCAGAGGACCCTGCAGTGAAGCTTGCAGCCCATGCTCCTGAATACCCCGGATGCCTGCCTCGGCCCCAGATGCATGGGAGGAGTGCTTAAGAGTCTGGAGACAAGACCTCCCAGGCCGATCCCACACAGGGACAGAGGGGACAACCCCACGGTTACCAGGCAACAAGCATCTCACTGTGCAGTCCAGTGTTCGTCCCACAGTTTCACCCTCAGTGTACCTGGGGTCAAACATCATGCACCCACTCCCAGCCCATCTGGCAAGCCCCGGTGCTCCAGCACCGACCACACGCTTCATGCAGGTTTTTCTGGAGCTGCCCTCCACCCCACAACTAGATGGAGTCCCCCATTTGGAAAGAAATTGTGTCTTAAGCATCTCTGCAGCCCCGAGCCCTGTGCAGGTAGAAAGTGTAGGCTTAAAAAGTCTCTACTAACAAACGTGTAGCCTCTGGGATCCCAGATCAGCTTGGTCAGTCAGACAGGAGGTGGGGACAGGTGACCCAGCAGCAGGCGAGTCTGCGCTCTGAGCCACCTCCAGAACCGCATCCTGCCACCGGACGGACCCTGAGCGGTCAGGTCCCTTCCTCTCAATGGCCCCAAGTCCCCTCCAACCCTGAACCTTCACCTCCCGATCAGCCCAGAGTACATCTGTCTCTCCAAACGGCCACAGTTACACAAAGTCCCAGAGACCAGGTTCTCAGTCATCACCAGCAACACCACGCCACTAGGGCCTCTCCGGGCTTTACTCCAGGCCAAGCTCCAAGTCTACACTCAAGGGCTTCCCTTCAGCGGTCCTCACCACCTGCCCTCAGGAGCCCTGTCAGTCGCTTCTCCTATTGACTCTGGAAGTGTGCACCCCACTCATGCCACACCCAGTCCCAGGCCCGCCCTGAGTTCACCAACCACCTTTGTTCATGATGGTCCCTTGGGCTGCAGCACCCATCCCCCTCCTCCATTTAGAAAAAATGCCACTCAAGCTTAAGTTCTAGCTCGAATGCCATGCTTCCTGGGGAGACCTCCCTACCTGGCCCCCAGTTCCCTGCACATCCCCACGGGTATACTGTTCATGCATCTCCCTCCCCCCATTGCCCTGTCCCATGACGTTGCTCGGCCCCCTCACAGGCATCACACATGCCCAGGAGCCTCAAAGGCTATTTCTCTCCCAGGGTCTCCTTAAAGCTCAAGGGACCTGGTACCCAGTCAGCAACCAATAAATACTGGCTGTAAGAATGCAGTTCTGTGATATAAATGAATTTACTTACCAAACAGAAAGAGAGAGAAACTTAAGAGTTACAGAATGTACCTATGGTTGCCCGGTGGGGAGGGGAAGGATGAGCGGAAGGGAAAGCTAGGGAGTTTGGGATGGACATGTACACAATGCCCTATTTAAAGTGGATAACCATCAAGGACCTACTGTGTAGCACAGGGAACTGTGCTCAATGAGACGTGCCAGCCTGGAGGGGAGGGGAGTTTAGGGGAGAGTGGATACACGTGTATATACGGCTGAGTCCCTTCGCTGTTCACCTGAAACTATCACAACACTGTTTGATAAGCAGCTATACGCCAATATAAAATACAAAGCTTAAAAAAAAAAGAATGCATTTCTGAAATGTCAGTTGCACCAGAAGCCCCCTAAGCCTGGCCTTGTGCCACTTCACGAGGGTCTATGCTCTGGACACAGCATGCACTTGGACATCTAGGGTGAAGGGAAATAGGAAGTTGAGATGCAATGGAAAATTCCAAATTTTCACTATGAGGCGAGACTAGGGCATCACCTAGAGTGAGAAGGATGACCCAGGTCACTCCCACCAGACCTGGAAGTAAGTGGTAAAGACTCTGACCCTCCCATAGACCCACTGCATCACAGGGAGACCCGAGCCCGAGGGGGCCCCAGCGCCCATACCGGATGCTGTCCCGCTCAGCCACGATCTTGTCCCGCTCCTGGAATGCCCAGTCCCGCCGGCACTTGGCCACGTCCGCCTCTTGGAGGGCTTCCTTCAGCTCCTGGCACAGAGCCTTGCACTGCTTTCGAAGGATTTCGGCCTCCTTGTTGGCTCTCCCGGCGTCCATCGTCACTGTGTCTTTGATCTGCAGGGGGACAACGAGCGAGCAGAGGGGGAGGTTACTGGGCCTTCTGGTCCAGAAGTGCCCTCTGACTGGTGCAGGAGCTGGGGCTGCACTCTCAGGAGCTGGATGGAGGGAAGTGCTGGGATCCAAACCGTGACGCCACGCTCCACAGCCATGCTCAGACCCTAGCGATGCTGTATTAGTGTTCACTCAAACGCTCTCAGCCCCTCACCGAGCCAGGACCGGCACCCGGCCCCTCCTCTGTCCTGGCCTCAGAGGCCCATGTGAAATGACCCCCAGAGGGCTCCTCCTAAACCCCACCTGCCACTTACGGATGTGTGTCTTGCAGAGAGCCCTCTGCATCTCTCGAGAGAGTGCTCGTGACAAATCGTGACACGAGGCCCCACTGCAGTGAAGGGCGCGGCACTGGTCACGGCGCTTCCCCACCCGCGGCGCCTACACCACAGTGTTACACTCTGGCATCCAGAGTCGTCGCTAAATCGGAAAATCCACTGACTGCTGTGTTTGCTGGGGAAGTCCTAAGTGTCTCCGTTCCTTTAAAAAGCTGAAATCTAAAGGACCTTCTTTTAGACCTCTTTCCAAAGCACGACATGCTCCGTTAAAATTTCAAATCAAACTCTTTGAAGCACTCATACAGAAAGCTCCCTCTGTGCTTCTACAATCCTCAGAAAACATGAAGAATATGACAGACGACGGAGTGAGTGCCTACTGCTAGCGTAACTCCTAGTCCAGCTCAAACGCCTTCTGAGGAAGTGAAATACACACGAGGCAAGAATGCTCCTCTGGTCACCGTCCCCCTCCCCGTGCCTCCCCTCCCGTCCCTCTGCTCCCCACTGCTCCTTCCTCACTGCACGCAGTACCTCCCCCCTCATACCATGCTCCCCAGCTTTCTACCAAATTCACCCCCCACGCAGGCCTGGACATCAGAGATGCAACTGCGTTCAAGGGGCAGTAGAAAGCACGGCCAGCCCAGTGGCCAAGCTTGCCTTTCAAGGGGACAGGGGCTCTGTCAGAGGGGCCCGTCTTAGGAAGCGATCCGGCCTCCGGAAGGACCTCTGTGAAAGGCAGCAGCGCCCCACGGCTTCCCTGGGGCACAACCAGTTTCCACGTCCTCCTGAGGCCGGCGAGCTTTCAGGGAACCTGGCAGCCCATGGCCGGAGGTTGGACGCCGGCCCGGGTGAAGGAAGTCCCTGGATGTGCCCACTCTTAGAGGTGGGAAGCAAGGGAGAGAGGTGGCAGAGCTAACCAGGTGTCCAGAGCGAGGCAAAAACCCTGACAGGCCCCCCACCTGCCCTTTCTTCGCACAACCCACTCTGGAGAAGACAACAGGGTGGGTGGGAGGCAATGAAAGAGAAAAGAGGGTAAATAAACAGGAGGTACAGAGAGAAGCGGGGGAGCATAGGAAGGCACAGGTGTCAGAAGGAAAAAGAACCACCAGCCCTGCTGAGCAGAACAAAAACAATTCTGAGACCTGGGCCCTGGCCTGGCTCAAGGTCCATCTCAGGTGACCCCACAGGAAGTGGCTGCTGGAGAGGGGTGGGAGCAACCCTTAGGGACCTCGCGGGCCATGGGGAGATAAGACCCTCCATGCCCATACCTCAGAGCCAGGACAGCCCAGGCCACAGACTTAGTTAGCCTCTTCTGTCCAGACGGGGAATGGTCTTGTCCCAGAAGCCAGACAGATTCCAGAGGGAGACGAGGGTTTCAGCCGTGGAAGCTGCAGGGGCGGGGGCAGGGCTGTCCTCACCTACTGACTGGGATGGGTGCCCAGAAAAGATTCCTGTCTCAGCTGACAGGCAGACCTCCTGTGTGCCCAGTGCCCCCTGTGAAGGTTCAGGGCTCCAGGCTGGAGGCACACGTGAGCCCTGGGAGAGTGGGCGACACGGGCCACCAGACCGAGCACTGCGGGGCAGCCGGGGGTCCTCCTCTGCCCCCGCGCTTCTGCATTCCTGCCAAGAGCACCATTAACCGCTATCGTCTCAGCCAGGTGGCTGCTGGCCTATCACAGGCTCACCTTCAACGGCTTTAACACACTGTCCCTGATGTTGTAGTTCAGTGACTGACTCAGGCATTTCTGATGTTTTTACTCTTCAGCATTTTGTTTTCCTTATTTGGTATCAACATTTTCCCCAACAATTAAGCTCTCATACCAGAATATGAAAATTAGGTTGATGTTTTCTCCAGGGCAATCACCAAGCCCTAACATATTATATTTGCTTATTAAGAATTTCTTCAATTACCTAGAATAATAGTCCAATTCAGAGAGTCAGACAGTACGTTGGTAGATAGATGTCAGGAGCCGCGGGTGGGGGTGGCGGAGGGATGGGGAGTTAGTGTCTAATTGGGACAAAGTTTCAGCTTCGAAAGGTGAAAATTCGAGAGATGGATGATGGTAAGAGCTACATGACAATGTGAATCAACTTAGTATCATTGAACTGTGCAGTCCGACACCATTAAAATAGTTTGTTTTATATTATGTGACTTTTACAGCAATTAAAGAAAAGAATCTCTTCAATATGGTCTTTTAAAAATTTCATCAAAGAAAAAATATTCCTTTTCACGATGGCTTTCACCTTGATGATGTGGAGAAGTCTCACTCCCTCTGCATGAAACTGTCGTTATTTGGCCCATTTTTGCCTATAAAAACAATTTCATAGGATGCACCCTAATCCTAACAGGGTGGTAAAGTTCAGATGGGCATAAAAATAACCCTGATAATAAAGACTTAAATCATTCCTACTTTATGCAGATACTATTCTAAGTGTGTTTTCAATGTTAATTCAGCTGATGGTCGCAACCACCCTGTGAAGCGGATGCTGTCATCATTTCCAGTTTGTAGCTGAGGCAACTGAGAGGCCCAGGGCTCTGAGAGAGGTAAGAGGTCACATGGTTGAGGTCCGCCCCCCAAGCACTGCTCCCAGCACTGCCAGGGCACGAGGCAGCATCACTATCCAGAGAGAGGCCCTCCAGGCCCTGGCCACCCCTCGGGTATCAGCCCTGCCTCGGGCTCAGTCCAGGGGGCTCTGGCTGCAACAATCCACACACACACTCTCCCGTCCCAAACTGCCCGACCTTTAACACCTTCTTTTCACTTTTCGCAGCCCAGTTTTCAAGCCTTTATTCTAATGGACCTGCAGAGCAAAGTAGAACTGAGAAGAACGAATGGAGAACTACTCCAGTGGAAAGAAAATCTGCTCTGATCAAGTTCAGCAGCTCCAAACAGAGCCACACATGAAGCAACAGAAGGCAAAGGCAACCTCAAATAGCGAGAGTCCACGGGCCTGTGTCCACGGCCCTGTGCTCTGCCTCAGCAGAACACACCCGGTCATAGGAGTAAGCAGTGTCGGCAATGAGGTCTGGGTGGCCAGGCAGGAAAGCTGCAGAGATGCCCCATCGGTCACTCAGCAGTCAAGCTCAGCCGCTCAATTTGGATGCTCCTGAGATATCCCCACTCCCTGCAGATATGTCCCCCAGGAAGCAAAGCTTGAAAGGGCCCTTGGGCTCAGCCTAGGAGACCATCTTCCCATCAGGAGTCCAACCACCCTCCACAGAGCAGATCCCTCAAATGTCGGGGGAAAGGAACACTGAGTGTGCACTTCCAGACTCACAAGGCCAAATGTATCTATGGCTCTGGGACCCTGGCCTTGGGATATCTTCTTAATGAGCAAGTCCTTGAGCTGACTTCCAGCTGGAGACTAATCAACCATCACATCACCAAGGGCATGGGTGAGCATCTGCATGTGTCATCCAACCTTCTTCCTACGCTGTCAGCTCCAGACACCCAGGACCACAGCTGGATCTTCCTGTGTTCCATGCAGCCTGACCAGAGCCTGGCACCAAGCGTGAGCTCAGCAGTCACCCAGGCAACATCCGACAGCCCAGCCAGCAGCAGGCCGAAGGCAAGAAGCCATCAGCTCCCTGCTACTCCAAGCAGCTACGCACCACAGCCCTTGCTCCCTCACCACCTTCCTACCTGTCGCAGCGCCTCCATCTCCTCACTGGCCGCCTTCTTCTCAGACGTGCTGCTCTTGAGCTTGGACTCGGCCAGCTCTACCTCGGTCTGCAGCTTGTCCAGCTCAGAGATGACCTGGTCGCGCTCGCTCATGATGAGCTTGTACTCGCTGTACACTGCGTCCCGCTCCTCCTTGTACTTCTCCGACTCCTTGGCGGTTTTCGCCTGCGTGGTCCTCAGCTCTGTCAGCTCTGACTGCAGCAACTCCATCTCCCACTGCAGGTCCTTGTTCTGGGCTGTGGCTTTGTTCAGCTCATGGTGAATGGCCTCGAACCTGGGGGAGAGGGGCAGCCAGGACGTGGGGGATGGGGACCTGCCCGGCCAGCTCTGCTGTGCTGGACAGTGAAGCACGAAGATCTGAGAGAGGTCATTCTCCACGCCCCCAAGAGAGAAGTCATGAAGGACCAGTGCCCCTGGACCCAGACTTTTTCTCAACCTTTTACAAATACTGGAAGTTCCACGGAGGACTTCACTCCCTCTGCTCTACCAGAAAAAAACAGAATTCTTTCTTTCTTCCATGGTCAAGCTACATTATTTTTAAAAATTAAAAAAAAAAAAAACTAGAATCACAGCCTATGAAAGATAAAAGTGTCCTGAGTGATCACTGAGTCTGGCCACCTCATTTCACAGATACAGATGATAAGGCCTTGAGATACAGGTGGCTGGGCCAAGGTCGCCAGGCTGGCATCAGGGCACAGCTCAGTCCTTCCAGGCAAGGAAGATCCTGCCATGAAGACAGCCCTGCAAATTAAAGCCTGCGGCTCCAGAGCAGCGTTTCTGAATGTGGGTTCCTTGGAGCACCAACCCTGCATGGAGCTCCATTAAAGAAAGGGTGCCCTTTACGGACCGATGTTTAGGAGACATTGCATCTGCCGCCTCGGGGAGAATCCAGTGCCCAGCACCAGAGTGAAGGCTCTGAGAAGTCCTGCAGAGCAGACACCTGTTTGTTTATGTGCCAGCTGGCAATTCCCAAACTCCCTTACAGCCGGAGACTACCTTTCATACAAAGCTAATAGGCAACTCAGAGGACAGGTATGCCGCAGAAATGTACTTAAACACTGTGTGAGGGCTGGGGTCACAGCCCTACAGATTATCTACCTTAATAAAAAGTAGAACTTTTGGAAGACATACTGCCTAGGACAATTAACTTCCCTGTCTGTTAGGGGGGTGAGTGACAGGGAGGGAGAGGCTTGTGGGGCAACCTCAGAATCAGGACGGTCAGAACACCCGAGCCACCCAGACGGGAGAAAAGAGCACAATGCCACGACATGCTGCGAGTCAGGAAGATGATATCTGGAGATAACCTAACTTTTTATTGAAAGAGCTCAAGGTGCTCTTTTTACTTCCAGAAAGCAGCAGGGAGCCTTGCAGATAACCAAGAGCCCACAGAGGAGAGAGTGGTCCCTGGCAGGGAAGGAAGCCCTTGGCCCTCTGGCCGTTCTCCGAGAAAGCAAGACAGCCCGGCCGCTGCCTCCCGGAGCGGCCCGGGCTCCTACCTCCTCAGGGAGAGGGCACACTGGTGCTGCAGCTGGATGGCCGTGTCCCTCTGCTGGGTCAGCATCTCCGTCTGCTTCAGCAGGCGCTGGTTCTCCTCCTCCAGCTGCTCCAGGCGGCTCAGGTCCGAGCTGTGCATGGCGACTTTCTCACTGTACCGCTTCCGCAGGGCGTCGTAGTCCTTCTTCACCACCTCCAGCTTGTCCATGGCCGTGTCGTACAGCTTGTTGAGAATTTCTGATGACCCGTTGTGCTTCAGCACCTGGGGGCCAGAGAATCATGCTAAGCAAAGGTTGGAGGGCAGGAAGCAGGACAAACTGGCCTCCGTCTGTCTGGGGGAAGGACTGTTGACATGGGAGGAGAGGTTACACCCTCTGGCCCTTCAGGAGTCTCACGGTCTGATTCCACAGGCCCTGCAGTCACACTGAGCTGATTCACCCTTTCACAAATACTCCTTCAGTAGTGTTCAGGAAGGAGTTATTATAGCAGGTCTGAGACGCAAGCTGACCCTTGACTGGTGTCTGCAAACATGAATGATTAAGTAGTCCACTGCACTGATATAAAACTTTTCCCAAGTGATACGAAGGGTTTTCCATGACTGGAGTGGATGGACAGTAAGTCTTGGGCTCAGCACCAGCTTTCTTCTGGGAGTCTTAAATTTCAGAGCATGCCAAGCAAGGGGCTACGTATATGGCCACTCCCGGTAAAAACTCCCTGGGCAGGGAGAATCTCACGGGCTTCCCTGGTTACAAGTCTCATGTGTTGTCATGATTCAGTGCTGGGGGAACTAAGCCTGTCCTGTGTGACTCCACAGCAGGATTCTCAGAAGCCATCAACCACTTTCCTCGGGACTTTGCCCCATGCACCCTTTCCAGGAGAAAGGAGCAGTGACCCCACAAGAGACTGACCCAGACTTGCCCAGGAGTGTCCAGGAGTCTCCAGCGGAGGCGTGGGTCGGTGGTGGCCTGCTGCAGGGTTGGGGCCACTGAGTGTAGCAATGCATGCATGGGACCTTTTCAAGGAGGTCACCATTATCTTCATTACCTCCACCATACTTTTGGCCCCAGGTAAATAGCAGGGAGGAAACACAGCCCCACCCATCAACAGAAAATTGGATTAAAGATTTACTGAGCACGGCCCTGCCTATCAGAATAAGACCCAGTTTCCCCCTCAGTCAGTCTCTCCCATCAGGAAGCTTCCATGAGCCTCTTATCAACAGAGGGCAGACAAGACTGAAAACCACCATCACAGAAAACTAAGCAATCTGATCACATGGACCACAGCTTTGTCTAACTCAGTGAAACTATGAGCCATTCCATGTAAGGCCACCCAAGACGGACAGGTCATGGTGGAAAGTTCTGACAAAATGTGGTTCACTGGAGAAGGGAATGGAAAACTACTTCCATATTCCTGCCTTGAGAACCCCATGAATGATATGAAAAGGCAAAAAGATAGGACACTGAAAGATGAACTCCCCAGGTCAGTAGGTGCCTAAAATGCTACTAGAGATCAGTGGAGAAATAACTCTGGAAAGAGTGAAGAGATGGAGCCAAAGCAAAAACAACACCCAGTTGTGGATGTGACTGGTGATAGAAGCAAAGTCCGATGCTATAAAGAGCAATATTGCATAGGAACCTGGAATATTAGGTCCATGAGTCAAGGTAAACTGGAAGTGGTCAAACAGATGGCAAGAGTGAATGTCGACATTTTAGGAATCAGTGAACTAAAATGGACTGGAGTGGGTGAATTTAACTCAGATGACCATTATATCCCTTAGATATAAGGGATATATCCCCAGCCAGAATCCCTTAGAAAAAATGGAGTAGCCATTATAGTCAACAAAAGAGTCCAAAATGCAGTCCTTGGGTGCAATCTTAAAAACGACAGAATGATCTCTGTTTGTTTCCAAGGCAAACCATTCAATATCACAGTAATCCAAGTCTATGCCCTGACCACTAATTAATGCTGAAGAAGCTGAAGTTGAACAGTTCTATGAAGGCCTATAAGACCTTCTAGAACTAACACCCAAAAAAGATGTCCTTTTCATTATGGGGGACTGGAATGCAAAAGTAGGAAGTCAAGAAACACCTGGAATAACAGGCAAATTTGGCCTTGGAGTACAGAATGAGCAAGGGCAAAGCCTAATAGGGTTTTGCCAAGAGAACACACGATCATAGCAAATACCCTCTTCCAATGACACAAGACAAGACTCTACACATGGACATCACCAGATGATCAACACCGAAATCAGATTAATCATATTCTTTGCAACCAAAAATGGAGAAGCTCTATACAGTCAGCAAAAACAAGAATAGGAGCTGACTGTGGCTCAGATAAGGAACTCCTTATTGCCAAATTCAGACTTAAATTGAAGAAAGTAGGGTAAACCACTAGACCATTCATGCATGACCTAAATCAAATCCCTTATGATTATACAGTGGAAGTTACAAATAGATTCAAGATATTAGATCTGATAGAAAGAGTACCTGATGAACTATGGACGGAGGTTTGTGACATACAGGAGACAGGGATCAAGACCATCCCCAAGAAAAAGAAATGCAAAAACGCAAAATGGTTGTCTGAGGAGCCTTTACAAACAGCTGTGAAAAGAAGAGAAGTAAAAAGCAAAGGAGGAAAGGAAACATATACCCATTTGAATGCAGAGTTCCAAAGAAAAGCAAGAAGAGATAAGAAAGCTTTCCTCAGTGATCAGTACAAAGAAATAGAGGAAAACAATAGAATGGGAGACTAGAGATAGCTTCAAGAAAATTAGAGATACCAAGGGAATATTTCATGCAAATATGAGCAGAATAAAGGACAGAAATGGTATGGACATAACTGAAAGCAGAAAATATCAGGAAGAGATGGCAAGAATACACAAAAGAACTATACAAAAAAGATCTTCACAATCCAGATAATCACGATGGCATGATCACTCACCTAGAGCCAGACATCCTGGAATGCGAAGTCAAGTGGGCCTTAGGAAGCATTACTACAAACAAAGCTAGTGGAGGTAATGGAATTCCAGTTGAGCTATTTCAAATCCTAAAAGATGATGCTGTGAAAGTGCTGCACTCAATATGCCAGCAAATTTGGAAAACTTAGCAGGGGCCACAGGACTGGAAAAGGTCAGTTTTCATTCCAATCTCAAAGAAAGGCAATGCCAAAGAATGTTCAAACTACTGCACAATTACACTCATCTCATATGCTTGCAAAGTAATGCTCAAAATTCTCCAAGCCAGGCTTTAACAGTATATGAACTGATAACTTCCAGATCTTCAAGCTGGATTTAGAAAAGGCAGAGGAACCAGAAATCAAATTGCCAACATCTGCCGGATCATCAAAAAAGCAAGAGAGCTGCAGGAAAACATCTATTTCTGCTTTATTAACTATGCCAAAGCCTTTGACTGTGTTAATCACAATAAACTGTGGAAAATTCTGAAAGAGATGGGAATACCAGACCACCTGGCCTGCCTCTTGAGAAATCTGTATGAAGGTAGGAAGCAACAGTAAGAACTGGACATGGAACAACAGACTGGTTCCAAATAGGAAAAGGAGTACGTCAAGGCTGTATATTGTCACCCTGCTTATTTAACTTATATACAGAGTACATCATGAGAAATGGGGGGCTAGATGAAGCGCAAGCTGGAATCAAGATTGCCAGGAGAAACATCAATAACCTCAGATATGCAGATGACACCACCCTTATGGCAGAAAGTGAAGAACTAAACAGCCTCTGATGAAAGTGAAAGAGGAGAGTGAAATAGTGGGCTTAAAGCTCAACATTCAAAAAACTGAGATCATGGCTTACCGGTTCCATCACTTCATGGGAAATAGATGGGGAAACAGTGGAAACAGTGTCAGACTTTATTTTGGGGGGCTCCAAAATCACTGCAGATGGTGACTGCAACCATGAAATTAAAAGATGCTTACTCCTTGGAAGAAAAGTTATGACCAACCTAGATAGCATATTCAAAAGCAGAGACACTACTTTGCCAAAAAAGGTCCGTCTAGTCAAGGCTATGGTTTTTCCAGTAGTCATGTATGGATGTGAGAGTTGGACTGTGAAGAAGGCTGAGCACCAAAGAATTGATGCTTTTGAACTGTGGTGTTGGTGAAGACGCTTTAGAGTCCCTTGGACTGCAAGGAGATCCAATCAGTCCATCCTAAAGGAGGTCAGTCCTGTGTGTTCATTAGAAGAACTGATGTTGAAGCTGAAACTCCAATACTTTTGCCACCTGATGCAAAGACCTGACTCATTTAAAAGACCCTGAAGCTAGGAAAGATTGAAGGCGGGAGAAGAAGGGGACAACCGAAGATGAGATGGTTGGATGGCATCGCCAATTCAATGGACATGGGTTTGGGAAAACTCCAGGAACTGGAGATGAGCAGGGAGGCCTGGCGTGGTGCTATCCATGGGGTTGCAAAGAGTCGGGCATGACTGAGCAACTGAACTGAACTGACCCCTTTCCATGGCTGATTTTGTGTCCTTTCACTGAAATAAATTTTATCCATGAGTACAATTATATGCTAAGTTGTACAAATCCTTTTAGCAAATTATCAAACCTGGGGGTGATGCTGAGTACCCCAACACAAGTACCTAACATGTTCTAGTCCTGTCTAGATGCTGGTGATGCTGGTCAGACACAGTGACTGTGGTCTCAGGCCCTCTTAACCTGATGGGACGATACAGACACACACAAACACAGGGACAGAGATAGGTAGATAGTTAGAAAAACAGACCAAATAAAATAACCTGAGAGCGTAAGAAGGGCTGTCAAGGAAATAAAAAATAAAATAGAGTAATGAGCAGGAGAGAGATTTTTGAGCCACAGAGTAGGTCAGGAGAGAGGCTAAAGCCTGAAGAGGAGTCTCTCAGAAGGCGACTTCTGAGCTCGGGTGCAAACGAAGAACAGCAGCCAGGAGCACAGCTGGCAGAGGAGCGAGCAGGTTCAGAGGCCCCGAGGCAGGAGTCACCAGCCACGCTCCACGCACGAACAGAAGGGCAGGGCAGAGGGACTGGAGCCCAGTGAACCAGCAGGAGTGGACACACACAAAGAAGGCCCGAGAGGCGGACACGGCTGCAAGGATACCGCAAGGATTGCATCCCGAGTGGCATGGGATCCACAGGAGGGTTTTAAGCAAGAGCGCTCTACTCCGACTTACAGGCACGAACGCTCTTAAGGGGCTGCCCTAGATACCAAACTACAAGACGAGCTAAGAGATGGTCAGGGCCTGCTGACCTCCGCTAAGCCCCTCAGGGGATCTGAGCCCTTGCGTGGGTTTATTTCCTTATTCCTCAAATGACAGCACTGAACCAGAAAAGCCTGTTTAACTGTTCCAGCTCCAGTCCAGGAATCATCTGGCTCCATCCAACATGGATTCTGGGTTATCAGAAGAACTTTGCAGTCAAGAAAACCAAAACCTGGAACTACTGAATATTCCCTTTGGAGGGAAGTGAGCCTTCAATTAAGATGATTGACAAGAAAGAGCTAATTCAAATGTCAGAATTTTTCAGAGACAGGGCAAGTGAGTTCACCCCTCTGAGACATTATCTCCTAGGGCTGTGGACTATGGGAAAAAAGGGAATCACAGAAATCAGCTCACTCAGGGCTTTTAGTCTTCTTCCTTTTCTTTTCTCCTTTTTTCTTTTTTTTAAGGCAAAACTCTTTCCTTCAAAGGAAAATTTACAACACCAAACTAGAAAACTCATTTTAAAAAACAGTACACAGGCTCTTCAGGTGATTAAAATCACCAACAGTTTTATAAAAATGCTTCGCTACTGCATGCTGAGAAATGGTCAGAAAACCACTGATGGAGCCTCACTTCATCATTTAAAGTCTTCTTAAAAAACAATGCGGTATCTTTCAAACATACAGTAAAGCACAGCAAATCATGCAGTAAAATGATAAGAACCCACTACTATGCTCTTATCTTAAGGTAATCAATGAGGGATTGATTCCAGGACCCCTCTCAGATACCAAAATCTACGAATGCTCCAGTCTTTCATGTCATATGGCATACGTGTGTGTGTGTGATCAGTGGTTCAGTCGTGTCTGACTCTTGGTGGCCCCGTGGACTGCAGCCTGCCAGGCTCCTCTGCCCATGCGCATACTCCCTATCCTTTACATCATCTCAAGATTGTGCATAATGCCTGCTGCTGCTGCTGCTAAGTCGCTTCAGTCGTGTCCGACTCTGTGCGACCCCATAGACGGTAGCCCACCAGGCTCCCCCGTCCCTGGGATTCTCCAGGCAAGAACACTGGAGTGGGTTGCCATTTCCTTCTCCAGTGCATGAAAGTGAGAAGTGAAAGTGAAGTCGCTCAGTCGTGTCCGACTCTTAGCGACCCCATGGACTGCAGCCTACCAGGCTCCTCCAACCATGGGATTTTCCAGGCAAGAGTACTGCCTAACACAATATAAATGCTTCGGAAACAGATGCCAGCAAGGCAAATACAAGCTTTGCTTTTCCAAGCTTTCTGGTATTTTTCCCCCCAATTTCTGGTTGGTTGAATCTTCAGATGTGAAACCCAAGGATATAGAGGGCCAACTCTACTTTGTCACATATCTCAAACTGCTTTCCGAAGATATAAATTATTACAGATGCTTAGCCAAAGCCCTCAATATACCCTTCCCTTACTCAGTACCCCTCACTTCCCCCTCCAGAATTGCTCCCCTACGTTTGCTATCAACCATCAGAATGCGTAATATTTTACTTCCACTACTTACGTACTCATGAAAATTCCTAATGGTATTACACGTGCTTCCTTTTATGCAATTCAGCTTTTGAGGCTTAGGCAGTGGTGCAGGCAGTATTTCACTGTAGAAGTACATCATACATTTTTAGATTTTTTTAAATTTTATTAAATATAACTGATTTGCAATGTTGTATTAGTTTCAGGTGTACAGCAAAGTGGTCAATTATATATATATGTAGTGTTTCTTTAGATACTTTCCCGTTATAGGTTATTATAAGATATTAAGTATAGCTCCCTGTGCTGTATAGTAGATCTTTGCTGGTTATCTATTTAAAATATAGTAGGAAATGGCAACCCACTCCAGTGTTCTTGCCTGGAGAATCCCAGGGACGGGGGAGCCTGGTGGGCTGCCGTCTCTTGTTTTATGTTATGTGTATTTTATCTCAATTAAAAATTAAAAAGAAAACCTGATGTTTGAAATCTTGGTGACGCTGTGTTGATGACAGTAACTCTCAGAACTCCTGCCCAGAGCTGGTGGTGTATGAACTGGGAGAGCAATTTTGTATCATCCAGTCAGTGGGGAAAATTCCACATTATGACCTTTATCTCTGCTTCTAGATGTCCACCCTAGGGGAGCATCTCACAGATGCAAGAGAGGAGATATGGACAGGGTTCACAGTAGTATCATTTATAACAGCAAAAAAGAAAAAGAAAATAAAGACGATGTAAGGCACCCCACTCCAGCACTCTTGCCTGGAAAATCCCATGGACGGAGGTGCCTGGTGGGCCACAGTCCATGGGGCCGCTAAGAGTCGAACACGACTGAGCGACTTCACTTTCACTTTTTTCACTTTCCTGCATTGTAGAAGGAAATGGCAACCCACTCCAGTGTTCTTGCCTGGAGAATCCCAGGGACGGGGGAGCCTGGTGGGCTGCCGTCTCTGGGGTCGCACAGAGTTGGACACGACTGAAGCGACTTAGCAGCAGCAGCAGCAGTGTATGTTGTGGACAGATTTTTTTAGGTTAAAGTATGGTGGCTCAGACAATAAAGAATGCTCCTGCAACGCAGGAGACCCGGGTTCCATCCCTGGGTTGGAAAGACCCCCTGGAGGAGGGCATGGCAACCCACTCCAGTCTTCTTGCCTGGAGAATCCCCATGGACAGAGGAGCCTGGTGGGCTATAGTCCACGGGGTCGCAAAGAGTCGGACACGACTGAGCGACTAAGCACATACACACAGGTGATTTACAATGTGCTATTTTCTGCTATACAACAGAGTGAGTCAGTTACACATAAATACAGACATTCTTTTTTATGTTCTTTTCCACTGTTTTATCACAGGATGTTGAATGTATTTCCCTGTGCTACACAGTATGACCTCACTGTTTATCCATTCTACATATAACAGTTTACATCTGCTAATCCCAAACTCCCAGTCACCCACTTCCCACCCCTTTTTCCTCCCTCAGCAACAAGACCGCTCTGCATCACGCCATGTCACTGTAATAGATGTTTGCTGCTGCTGCTGCTGCTGCTAAGTCGCTCCGGTCGTGTCCGACTCTGTGCGACCCCAGAGACGGCAGCCCACCAGGCCCCCCCGTCCCTGGGATTCTCCAGGCAAGAACACTGGAGTGGGTTGCCATTTCCTTCTACAATGCAGGAAAGTGAAAAAAGTGAAAGTGAAGTCGCTCAGTCGTGTTCGACTCTTAGCGGCCCCATGGACTGTGGCCCACCAGGCACCTCCGTCCATGGGATTTTCCAGGCAAGAGTGCTGGAGTGGGGTGCCTTACATCGTCTTTATTTTCTTTTTCTTTTTTGCTGTTATAAATGATACTACTGTGAACCCTGTCCATATCTCCTCTCTTGCATCTGTGAGATGCTCCCCTAGGGTGGACATCTAGAAGCAGAGATAAAGGTCATAATGTGGAATTTTCCCCACTGACTGGATGATACAAAATTGCTCTCCCAGTTCATACACCACCAGCTCTGGGCAGGAGTTCTGAGAGTTACTGTCATCAACACAGCGTCACCAAGATTTCAAACATCAGGTTTTCTTTTTAATTTTTAATTGAGATAAAATACACATAACATAAAACTGTCTCAGCCATCTCTCACCCTCTGAGTATATATTTCAGTAGTGTTACGTATATTCACATTGTTGTGCAACAATCTCTAGAACTGTCTCATCTTGCAAAATTCTGTCCCCATTAAACAACAACTAGCTTTCCCCTTCCCCCAGTCCCCGGCAGCCACTCTTCTACTCTGTTTCTATGAATCCAGCCGCTCGAGAGGTACATACGGTATTTATAAATGGAATCACACATTACTGATCTCTTTGTAACTGACTTCTTTCATTCAGCATAACATTCTCAAGGTTCATCCAGGCTGCATTACATGACAAGATTTCCTTCCTTTTCAAAGATGAATAATACTCCATCGCATATGTGTACAGCCTTTTATTTGTCCATTCATTAGTCAAAGGACACTTGGGATGTTTCCACCTCTTGGAACCCATGAAAACAGTCAGATTTCTGAAGTAATGCCTATCTCATGGACCAAAAAATGTCTTTAAAAAAAAAAAAAAAACTTGCTTTCCTGATTACTAGAAAGGGCAACGCTCTCCTTATGTTTACATTTATTGACTATACACATTTTCTCTTCCATGAATTGCTTGTTCATATCCTTTATTTCCCTTCCCCTCCTGCCCCTCCCTCCCCTACTTCTTTCTGCAGGACTTTTAAATTCCAGGTACTAATCCTTTTCCAGTTATATTCATTACAAGTATCTTTCCCCAATATATAGCTTTTAAATTTTCTTAGCGTCCCTTGTTTCTAAAATTTCACATTTTAATGTGATAAATCAATCATTTCCTTTATGATCTGTGCTTTGGCTGTTTTATTTAAGAAATTCTTTCCTTCCAAGGATAAAGATGTAAGACATATATACGATGGAATACTATTCAGATATTATAAATAATGAAATAATGCCATTCGCAGCGACATGGATGGACATGGAGATTGTCACACTGAGTGAAGTAAGCCAGACTTCACTGAAGGAGAAGGAGAAAGAGAAAGATCACATGACATCCCTTATATGTGGAATATAAAAAATAATGATACAGATGAACTTATTTATGAAATAAAACGAGACTCACAGACTTAGAGAATGAACTTATGGTTGCCGGGGGGAAGGGGTAGTTAGGGAACTTGAGATAAACAGGTACACACTGCTATATTTAAAATATATAACCAACAAGGACCTACTGTGTAGCACAGAGAACTCTGCTCAATGTTATGTGGCAGCCGGGATTGGAGGTGAGTTTGGGGAGAATGGATACATGTGTATGTATGGCTGAGTTCCTTTGCTGTTCACCACAACCTGGGAAGCCCTGAAACTATCACAATGTTATTAATTGGCTATACCCAATACAAAATAAGAAGTCTAAAATTTAAAATAAGAATACATTTGAATCAGTTCTACTGAGGTGGATGAAACTGGAGCCGATTATACAGAGTGAAGTAAGCCAGAAAGAAAAACACCAATACAGTATACTAACGCATATATATGGAATTTAGAAAGATGGTAATGATAACCCTGTATGCAAGACAGCAAAAGAGACACTGATGTATAGAACAGTCTTTTGGACTCTGTGGGAGAGGGAGAGGGTGGGATGATTTGGGAGAATGCCATTGAAACATGTATAATATCATATATGAAGCGAATCGCCAGTCCAGGTTCGATGCATGATCTTGGATGCTTGGGGCTGGTGCACCGGGATGACCCAGAGGGATAGTACGGGGAGGCAGGAGGGAGGGGCGTTCAGGATGGGGAACATGTGTATACCTGTGGTGGATTCATGTTGATGTATGGCAAAACCAAAACAATATTGTAAAGTAATTAACCTCCAATTAAAATAAATAAATTTATATTAAAAAAAAAAAGAAATTCTTTGCTTCCTACCTTGAGATCATTAACATATTCTGTCATTAGTTTTTCTAAAAGGAGTTTTATATTTCACATGTAAACCTCTAAACTATTTATTTAAAATATTAGAATATATTTTTATGTATGTTGCAAGATGGAGATAATAACATTATTCCTTTCCATAAATCACTAGACAAAGGAGAAATGGTCCCACAAGTGCAGAATGGACTGAGGACCCCTGAATTTGTCCAGGCGCAGACGAGGGCTGGAGGACCCCAAGGGTATCAGCTGACACAGAGCCCGCCACTGAGGGGTGAGAAGGGCATCCTACAAGGATGTGCCCACACATGCCCAGAACACACAGAGCCAGTGGAGAGCCCTCCTGACCTCAGGCTCACATCTGGAAACGATCCAGCTTCTGGACCAGGTTTCCCTGTCTTCTGGGCAGTACCTCAAACAGTCCAGTTAAAAATCACTCCAAACGTTTTATACTCTAAACATCCCCAAGCCAGGTAAGAACCAGAGAACAAAGGCATTGCTGCCATTCCCAGAGTTTTCCACGAGGTGGCAGCCCTGCGTAGAACAGCCAAATGCATTCCCAGAGCTGTCCAGCCTTCCAAGCTTCCTTAAGAAACAAAGCTCATTTAGCTCTCATCACAAGAAAAAACTTTAACTACATAAGTTGATGAATGTTAACTAGACTTGCAGAGGTGAGCTTGTCACAATGTATACAAGTATCAAATCGTTATGTTGTAGACCTGAAACTAATACAATGTTACATGTCAATTATACCTCTGTTAAAAAAATAATAAAATAAAAATTATGTTATCCCAATATTAAAATAAAAGCTAATTTTAAAGGTGGCTTTGAAATGATGCAAAGAAAAACCTTGTTGTGAGCATTAGCCCAGCAGAGCCCACCAGCGCTAGACCGTAACAAAAGCTGGACTGCACACTGAGGCTTGGCCTCTCTTCACAGGGAAATAGTCCCCAGATGCCCACCGTAAGGAGCTCGGATGGGGTCGGCATGATGACCCAAGCACAGCTTAGCACCACTGATTCCGCTGCCAGGATGGGTCACAATTTCCCATTGAGACAGGGTCAATCAGAGAAAACCACAGAACAGACCCAGGGATCTTTTCTGACGCCCAATCCAGCCTGCTAACGCAATAGGCTCTGGGATCAGAAGGAACCCTGGGGAGATCAGGCTGACACCTAGCACTGTCCCGGCCGAGGCTCGGCCCATTCCACAGGTGAAAGCTCTGCACAAGAGGGTTCTGCTTATTATGTGCTGAAATCTACCTTCCTCAACTCCTAATGTCTCGTCCGAGCCCTTTAGGCACAAGAACAGTCCCTTTCCCACAGGACAGCACCGAGATACTCAGAGGCTCACGGGGCCCCTAACACTTCTCAGCTTTTCTCTACAAACAGGGCTGAGAATCCGGCCTGTGCTAACGTACTCAAAAGCCTCTGGAGAAATTTGGGGAAAACCACAGCCCCAGTTAACACCAGAGGATTTAAAAGACTCTCCTATCAGTCTAGAATTTTTCCTTTTTATGGTTAGAAGATTATGTTCTTAGTAGACAGTTCAGCACAAACACACTAACCATCAAACTAAACGTTTAGCTTCCCGGCTAAGGCTAACAGCTGTCTGAGAGAGAATATTTACATTTGGCCCAGAGCTCTGAAGTGAAAAAGCTGATACACTTCTCAGCTCAGGCAGGCGGCAGTCTTTAGAGATGACTCCCGTCCGGCCTGTGAGGAGGGGGTGGCAGTGGCCCAGGGGAGGCAGAAAGCCAGGGCCTGGTCCCTTTCACACAGCAAGACAGCCACAGCCTGAGCTGTTCCTCACAAGGAGGCCAGGAACAGCTGTACTCACATCCTGCTCCACGCTGGTCAGAAACACGCTGGGCTTCTCTGAGAGCCAGGCTCTTTGGAGACTAAGAAACCCAATTCCTGGGTTATCGGGGAAAAGAAGTCAACTTCCATGAATCATCAGGGAAAAAAGTATATTTAAAGAACGGTAACAGGGCCAAAAGGAAGAGAGGGAAGTTTCCTGGACACTCAAGTTTCCCAAATAAATTGGTAGAACAAATTTTTTTTTTTTTTTTAAGAAAAGCATTACTTTGAACCTTCCAGTGATACCTCTAAGAACCAAACTTTAGAAAAACACGTACAAAGGAACACAATGATAAATGTAAGGGTGCCCACTAAAAAATTATTTCTAACGGGAAAAAGTGCAGACTACTACGATGCTCAACAAACAGAATGCTGTTCATAAGTTACTGACAGCTAACCTATAAAATATCTTGTTGGATGTTTCAAATTTACAGAAAATATAAGGAGACCTATGATACACTGCAAGTTAAAAAAGAAAAGGCAGGTGGCAGAAAATAAAGACAAAACTTTGTGTGTTAAGTATGACACAGAAAAATGTCCACATGGAAATATCCCATGGGGTTCAGAGAGGTCAGTCACCTCCAGGGAGTGACACCAGGGCTGAGTGACTTCACTATCACTGAAGGTTTTTTTTCTTCTTTAACCAGAGATCAGGTAGG
This sequence comes from Cephalophus harveyi, assembly GCA_006410635.1. NCBI lineage: Eukaryota > Metazoa > Chordata > Mammalia > Artiodactyla > Bovidae > Cephalophus > Cephalophus harveyi. The sequence continues at coordinate 327,330 of SJYT01026927.1, read as the reverse complement.
TACTACTGTAGTCAAGATAGAAGATGCAAAAATATCCCCTACGTTGCCCCTCCCCCCCACCAAGGCTTGGCCGTCTCTGCCCCCAATCACTTGGGCATCCAGATAGCGCATTCTGACGGCAGTCCCTTGGAGACAGAACTGCTACATTATGCCCGCCCCCCAAAACACACATGCAGGCAAGCACACGCAGCCACACACAAAAAGCCACCTGTGCGCCACTGCGAGAGACGGGGAGGTCCTCCTGGGACCCAAGCCCACAGCACCCTCCCCACCAGCTGCCTCATTTCCTCTGAGATAAATCACACGGAGGGCTGGGGAGCCCACAAATCCCTCGAGCAAACACGCAAGGCAAATAGCACCATTTACCCCGCAAGGGCCTCTTCAAGTTAACAAGGCGTGGGAGGATCCGGGCAACAAAACCGGCCTTGTCCAGAGAGGTCGGCCTTTGCCCCAGGGAGGAGACCTATGGCCGCCCCCGTGTCCCCGCTTCCTCAGCTGCTGGCCTAGCCGAGACCTGAGCTTTTCACAGCCCAGACGCCCACCTCAGACCTGGGAGAGAGGCTAAGGCCCTGGCCTGGAGAGCAGGCGGCCTGGTGGCTCAGACACACCCCTGACCCCCCGCTGGTGCTGGGTTTCCTCTCCCGGCGGGGTGGGTCCCGAGGTGGCCCCCAGGCCACTTGCTAAGGGGCACTGGGGTAGCTAAAGAGAACTGGGGACATTCACTGACACTGTAATAAGCTGCCTCACCCCAAGGGTCAGAGCTATAGGAAAAGAAGACGAGCAAGCCGGAAGAGCACCAGCTGGACTCCTGCTAGCCTGGTCTTTGTTCTCAGCTCCCTGCTTCCAGGACCCTTCCTGTTACCATGGCTGGGCCGGGCCCACACACTCCCACTGCCAGACTTGCCGCCACATAACCAACCCCTCTAATCAGAGGCTCTCTGTCGGTGACTGCAGCCAAGAAATTAAAACACGTTTGCTCCTTCCACTTGGAGGAAAACGTATGACAAACCTGGACAGCACATTAAAAAGCAGAGACATCACTTTGCCAGCAAAGGTCCATCTAGTCAAAGCTATGGTTTTTCCAGTAGTCATGCATGGATGTGAGCGTAGGATCATGAAGAAGGGTGAGCACCAAAGAACTGATGCTTTTGAACTGTGGTGTTGGAGAAGACTTCTGAGAATCCCTTGGACAGCAAGGAGATCAAACCAGTCAATCCTAAAGGAAATCAACTCTGAATATTCACTGGAAGGAATGATGCTGAAGTTGAAACTCCAATACTTTGGCCACCTGATAGGAAGAGCCACCGGAAAAGACCCTGAGGCTAGGGAAGATTGAAGGCAAAAGGAGAAGAGGGGAGCAGAGGATGAGATGATTAGACAGCATCACTGACTCAATGGACATGAATCTGAGCAAACTCAGGGAGTTGGTGAAGTACAAGGAAGCCTGGTGTGCTGCAGTCCATGGGGTCACAAAGAGTCAGACACAGCTTAGCAACTGAGCAAGAACAACAAATCAGAGGGCTCACAGAAAAGGCTCTAGGTATCTCCAAGGATCTCCAGCTAGGGGCCTGCCCTGAGCCTGCACTGGGTTAATTCCACATAAGGCATCAACAAATATCAGAGAAAGAAAATAAACCATAGAAACAAATTTTTCAATAGAGCATAGCTTGTAACAGGAAAACCCTGAAAATAGTCCAAGGGTCAGTCAATAGGAGACTAGTTAAATCAATTACGCTGCTTTTATGTAACTCAATATTCTGCAGCAGTTAAAAACAAGGAAGTAGAATTTGTACTGAAAAAGAAAGATGCACATGACATATTCAGCGAAAAAAAAAACATGCTAGCAATAAAAGCACTGTGCGACTCCATTCTGCCGAATATGTTAATAAGATATAAAGTATTCCATGTGTACAGATAAAAGTCTCAAGTTTTTCATGGTGATATACTCATGGTTAGTTATTTCTGTGGAGTGAGACGACAGGAAGAATTCTTTTATTTTTTAAATGTCTGTGTCGATTTTTTAATTATTTACAAAGTGCATATTAATGTTACAAATAAAAAAAAGTATAAAAACATGAAGAAAGCACTGCCCTTCCACTTTTTGAACTATTCAATCTAACAGTCATTCGGTAAGGCAGGGCGGGCCAGGAGGCTCCAGTGGGCGAGGGGCACCCTGGAGTGGCCATCAGGGCCTGTACAGACAAGGAGAGGCCCTGCAGAGATGCCTGGAGACCCAGCAAAGGGTGACCAGGGGAATGGCGTGGGGAGGGCGGCAGCAGAGGGAAAAGCAAGCAGGTACACACAGAGCCACTAAGTAAACAGACTAAGAGGAATCAAGACCAGATTTCTCACTGCTGGAAAAGGGAGACACAAAAGTGGAAAGGAAGAAGCCAAGAATGAGCCCTGCTATACTGTGCTTCTGCACTGGAACTAGAAATGTGAGTGTGAACTCATGGTTTCCAATATACATATTACATATTGAAGGTACAGGTATATTAGGAAGAGAGAGAGACACACATGGCAATAGATAGGAGTACGTGTGTGTGTGGTGGGGATGTGCTCAGATAGTCCCACTCTGTTGCCTGAAAGGTCCTGGACACCATTACACCCCAGGAGCTCTGAATACACCAAGTACACCCAGCATTCAGACCTGGCTTCTATTCTCCACTAAAAAGAATGTGAACTCCTAGGATAAACATCTGATTTCCAGGACTACGGCAAGATAATTATAAAACAAGCCTGAAACATCTTGCGCCAGAGAACAAGAACATGCTCAAAGAATGAGGGGATATGGAAAAAAGACAGAGAAGGGACTTCCGTGGTGGTCCAGTGGTTAAGAATCTTCCTTCCAATGCAGCGGACTTGTCCCGGGTGAGGGAACTAAGATCCCACGTGTCGCAAGCAGCCAAGCCTGTGAGCCCCAAAAAGGGAGAAGCCAAGCACTGCAACTAAGACTGGACACAGTCTTACTTGAATGAATGAATAAACAAATAGAGAAGCAAGCTTGAAGTGGTTTCCACTGGCCATAGGGGTATATACAATCCATTTATTAGAACAGGAAGCCATGACAGAGAGAGAGAGAGTGTGTGTCTGTGTGTGTGTGTGTGAGCGTGTGTGGACAGTGTGTGTGTGGACAGAGTGTGTGTGTGTGGACAGAGTGTGTGTGTGTGGACAGCGTGTGTGTGTGTGTATGTGTGTATGGAAAGAGGTGTGTAAAGGGAAAACAAGTATCACTACAGTGGTGAAGCCTAGTCAAATGATCAAAGTGACATCCTTAGAAATAAGTCATATCAAGTCCCAGTCAACAGGATACAACAAGAAAAGGCAGCTTCAGCCTGTGAAAGTCCTGCCTAAGATGACAAACTCATCCGACCATGAAAGAAAGAAAAAAAGAAAGAAAGTGAATTCGCTCAGTTGTGTCCGACTCTTAGCGACCCCATGGACTGCAGCTTACCAGACTCCTCCATCCATGGGATTTTCCAGGCAAGAGTACTGGAGTGGGGTGCCATATCCTTCTCCAGAGGATCTTCCTGACCCAGGGATGGAACCCCGGTCTCCCGCATTGAGGGCAGACGCTTTACTGTCCGAGCCACCTGGGAAGCCCCAACCATGAGGATCAGGCAAATCCAGACCGAGAGACTACCTAAAAAATAACTAACCTGTAATCTTCCAAACCATCAAGGTCACACAGGTTATAGCCTGGGGAACTGTTCCAGGTTGAAGGGGATCAAAGAGAAACAACAAGTAAACACCAAGCTTTATTCCAAACAAGCTCCTTTTCCTGTTAAAGACACTATTAAGACAACAACTGGCAGGACTTGACCAGGGCCTGACAGCTGGATGGTGGTACGTAGCAACATTAATGCCTGATGGGTTACTGTGATACAGGAGAATAGCCTCGCTGGCAACAAGTACACATTTACATGCTATGGGGTGATGGGACATCAGGCTGGCAACTTGAAAAAAGAGAAAAATTCTTTACACTGTACTCGCAGCTATTCTGTAAGCCCGCAGCAGTTTCACAATTTAAACAATTTAATTGCAAATGGAAGAAACCTGGTGCTAACAGGTGAGTTCAGATAGTTATATACCAGGCTTGTGTCAATCAAACCGTAACAGTCCTCCTTTAACTACTGCTGCTGCTGCTAAGTCACTTCAGTCGTGTCCGACTCTGTGTGATCCCACAGACGGCAGCCCACCAGGCTCCCCCGTCCCTGGGATTCTCCAGGCAAGAACACTGGAGTGGGTTGCCATTTCCTTCTCCAATGCATGTAAGTGAGAAGTGAAAGTGAAGTCGCTCAGTCATGTCTGACTCTTAGCGACCTCATGGACTGCAGCCTACCAGGCTCCTCCGCCCATGGGATTTTCCAGGCAAGAGTACTGGAGTGGGGTGCCATTGCCTTCTCCGTCCTTTAACTGGGGAACCATAAATGCTTCTGATGGGGCAGGGGCTCTGCTTAAATCAGACCTCTGCCGCAGTGCTAGGAGGACACTCTGCCTCCTCCTGGGACTTGCTTCCAACCCAAAAGGTCCAGCCATCTACGGACACAGAGCGTATCAGTTCCCGCCACGGCCCTGCAGCCCAGGCAGTTTCAGACCATAAACTACAGGAGAAGGGGCACTGGCCAACACCACCCACAGCAAGCGGTGTTCTGAGGGGCCTGCTCCTCACGCCTCTGCCAATGTGAAACAAGCGCTGAGCAAAGCGAAGAAACTGACTCCCAATGCAGAGAGCAGCAAGAGAAACAGGACACACTCCCACCCCCAAATCACGATGGAAACGGTGCCACCTCGTACTTGCAAAGGGATTTAACGTTTCCCAGCTTCTCTCCATCTATAATTTCACACAAAATCCATACAGAGAAGCTATAGACCCTCAAGCTCTCAGACTAAGTCCAATTCCTGTTCCCCAGCACACATACCACAGAGCACCACCTTGTTAGCCCTGGCAACACTCATAGCGATACAGAGTGTGTGTGATTATTTGATTAACATTTGTATCCTCCATCACACTGCAGAGTCCAGGACCACAAGGGTTCGGTGTTTGCTCACAGATAGGCCAATTCCTCACAAAAAGCAGACACCAGAAATACTTGCTAAGTAATCACACGGATGCGTGGGTGGTGGATAAGCAGGTGATAAGTGGACAGACGCATAGATAGACGGCGGGTGATAGGTGGGTGGGTAAGTGATGGATGGATGGATGGATGGTGGGTGGGTGGGCGAGATAGTAGGTGGGTAGGTGGGTAGATGAGTAGGTGGAGGGGGGCTGGTAATGGGACTGTGAGTGGGTGGATGCCTGACCTTGGTCTGCTCCCGCTGCCCAGCCCGGTTGTACCTGCTGCTGCTGGGCCCGGAGGTCGCCGATCTCCTTCTGGTCCTCCTCGTGGAGCCGCTTCATGTCCTCCCACGACTGCTGGAGCAGGTTGCGTTCCCGCAGCAGCTGTCCATTCTCCCGCCGCAGCATATCCACGTCATCCTTCAGCTGGGTCTGGTCGCTCAGGAGCCGGCTGTGGAGTGTGCTGGAATGCCCCCAACACAGTGAGCCCAGCCAGCCTCCAACTCCCACCAAGGACACACCGCCTCCCCCACCAGGTCCCAATACCCTCAATACACCAGACAGGCCACTCAAACCCTGGTGTCAGCCGCATGCCAGTAAGACCCAAACCGTTTTTCAGCAACCTGACGTTAAAATGGCATATGTGTGAAGGCCAAGGAAGCAGATGAGCCCCGAGCTGGCAGGGACCCAGCACCTTCAATACTGAGGGCTGGGCCAACGTCAGCAGGCGGGCAGGCAGAGGCCCTCAGAGGGGCCCCAGGAGAACAAAGGGGAAGATGCCCCATCGGCCTCTGTGGACCAGAAGTCCAGCAATCTGCCTGGCTCACGCATTCAACCGCTTTCCTACCGACCATGCTTCGGAAGCTGACCGTGGATGCGGTATGAAAACTGAACCATGGATGCAGTATGAAAACTGAGGTCCAAAACCACAAACCTACTAGGTGAAGGCCCCCTGCTTGCTAGACAGCAAAGACAGAACCAGAAGCCCAGGCTCCGGGTCCAGAAGTAAAGAGTAGCAAGAGGCAGAAGCTGGGAGCCCCAGGAACTCACTGGTAGAAGTCAGTCTCCTTGGCCACCTCCTCACACCTCTTCAGGGCGTTGGTGTGCTGGCTCTGCAGGCTCTGCAGGTCCGACATGGCCCGCACGCACTGGATCTTCAGCCTCTCGTAGTCTGGATTCAGCCTGTGGTAGGGCCTGGCCCAGACAGCAAACAGCCCAGTGAACACAGGGCTCGGGATCACCAGGACAAGGACGTCTCTCCCTGAAGAGCCATGTCCTAGGTCACTCCAGCCGAGTGGTTCCCAAACACCGGTCACCTCCACACCACCACATCTACCTGGTGCCCTGCTGAGCCCAGAAGTCCTGGGCACACCCAGACAGACGGAATCAGAACCCCCAGGATGGAGGGCCCCGATCGCTTATCTCCCTGGGTGGGCCTGGAGAGCTGGGAGGTGCTCTGGATCTCTGGGAGCCTCCAGGAGGCCACGCGACCAGCCTGCACACTGTCCACCAAATCCCTGTGACGAAGCTCCTCCTCTCCTAGGAGCAGGGATTCTCAATCTTGGGTGCATAATGAAAGACCAAGGCCCAGACCAATTACATCAGCATCCCTGAGGGCAGGACTCAGATGCCGGATTTTTTTTTAAACCCCCTCAAGGGATTCCAATGTGCAGCCAAGATTGAGAAAAATAGCCAGGAGCAGGAGTTCTCAAAGTGAGGTTCCCGGACCTGCAGCACTGTAATCACCCGGGAATTTGTCAGAAATGCAAATTCTCAGGCCAGCCCCAGACCTCTGAAATCAGACACTCAGGAGGGAGGAAGAATGGCCAGCAATCTGTGCTTTAACAAGACCTTGTGGGTGGTCCTGGTATGAGCTCCAGTCTGGTACCCCCTGCTCAAGGGGGCATCAGCAACCTCATAGAGAAGGGCTAGTCTCTGCGAAAGTGGCTGAGGACAGTACACACTCACGCCCAGCCCTCAAGCTGTCTGACCAAGAGACACGTCTTCATAAAAGCCACCCAGAAAAACCTTCCTTGGGGTGAGGCACATACCCCTGATGCTTTCAAAGGAAACAGATTAAACCGAGCCTGCTCCCGCCTCCCTCAGAACCCTGCCAGACTCTCCCCAACCCTTCCTTGCTATCTACCTCTTAATCCCAACAAAAGAAGCAATCAAAGATGTTCTTCAAAATAACAAAAAGTCAGGCGGGACCAACCCTTTTTAAAGTATGTATGTGGCGGGAAACAACTAACAGGTCTACAAACCACATAAAGGTCTACTCAACAACGAAGCAGGCTAGGGTACCCAGCAGACAGCAGCGCCCCTGCACAGAGAAACACGGATGCGTGTGGACGCACAGGTCAGTCAAAGCCTCAGCGACGGGGAGACTGGGGCAGGGGATGCCGCGGCATCGAGGCGGTGCCCTTGTCCAGCAGGGGAGGTGCGTGGTCCCCACCTCTTGTCAAAGGTGGTCCCGTGGGTGGCAAAGGCCAGGCGCTTCCGCAGCTCGTTCCTCTCCCGGGTCATCAGCCGCAGCTGAATGGAGAGGTTCTCCACCTTCTCATTCACCTGCCGGTCGCTGAGCACAGGCGGTGGGGATGGCGCCTTCCCGGTGGTGCCTGCAGGAGGAAGGTGACAAAGTGAACTTGCTTTTCCCAGCCCCCACCAGCAGCCAGGCGCCATTCTGGGCTCTCAGCTGGCCTTCACTCCTCACACCCACTTTCCCAGGTGGGTCCGGTTACAACCCTCTTTCCCAGATGACACCACCAAGTCAGAGAGCAAGAGGCAAGGCAGCGACCAGAGCCCAGGCAGACTGGCGCCAGCATCCACTCCCGGGGCCCTGGCTGAAGACTCTGGGGTCCCCCTCTCTCTCCCCAGCCTGGCTTTGGCACCTCCAGGATGGCCCAGCCTCATCTTTGCATCTCTGCCTGCTCTGCTACCATCAGCTGTCACCTTCCTCTGGGCAAAGAGGCCAGCCTAAGCCCTGAACAGAGTGGCAGACACAGCCTGAAGAGGAAGGCACGGTTGCAATCCAGAGACGCTGGCAGAGAGCAGAGGCAGCCCGTTCCTAAGCTGGGCCCATGGGCCGTGTTCTGTTCTTCCCTGATCAGGGCTGAACAGTCTGCATGGCTCCCTCTTCCAAGCTGCCCGACTGCCTAAGGACCTGCTCCACCAGCCCAGATATGCAGTTTGGAGGAGGTGCAGGGACAGCTGCTGATGGCCAAGGGGTGCAGGAAGTCCCAAGGCCTCTGGCAGCCCAGCCCACAGCAAGGCCTCATCACTTATCCCCGGGACTAGACATGCTCTGAGAAGGAAGCCCCATGCCGAATGCCATTACTTAGGAAAAGTGGCCACCACCAACACCTCTGGTGAGACCCCAATCTGTTTCTAGGAAGAATGCACCTCACTCAAATGTCCCAGAAAAAGAGACAAATCCATGGTACTGGTACACTTGTATATTTAAGTATTTCTACCTCTCATGGATCCTCAGTGGGGTAAGCAAAACCCACAGCAGTCACCCCAGTTCACGGATGGGATCCAGAAGCTGACTCACCACAGGAACCAGTATCTGGATCCCCAGGAGCCCTGTACTGTGCAAAGGGCAAGACACACGTCCTCTGACTCAGTGTCTCCTGACCACTGCCCCCTAGCTGACCCTTGCTGGCGGACCTGTTCATGTAAACCAAGTTTCTCCCGAGACGGGGACTCAGGTGTGACCTCACATCTTCTGGAAGTGCCGGGCAGGATGGAAAGCTTGACACTCTGGGCAACAAGGCAGGCCATGGTCCGAGGCAGGAGACTCCACCATTACCCAGTGTCAGCACCCCAACCACCGAATCTACTACCTCTCGAAATGCATGTTATTTTAAAGCCAGCACCACCATAACATCAGGATTTCCATGCTCAGACCAGAACTCTGGGAGCGGAATGTTCTCTAAGGTGGGGTCCAGGACCACCACCAATAAGCATCGTCCTCCCAGCAGGGGTTCTACTCCGCAGTGGGAGGAGCCTTCCCTCACCCTTCTCCAAAGACCCTGGATCCTCACCCTTGCCTCCAGGGCTTCTGGAAGACAGGCTGGTTACAGCTCTGTGCAGCTGTGTGACTTGACGTCTTCCTCTCTGCAAATGAAGGCACCTCTACAAGCTCTAGTCCTATGACTGTTTTCTGATTTGCACTGACTTACCAGGCTCTCTGACACATGGGGCTGCCTCTGGATATGTGCCTGATACGCCTTCCAGAGAAGCCCACAGCTAACTCAGCCTCTAACCAACCCAGGGGGACGCGATCTGTGTAAGACTGACAAACCCAAGACAGGGGATGAATAGACTAAATAGACTCAGACTCGGCTCAGAAAAGAAGGATTTCGATGTAAACCGTCACAACCAACGCACACAACAGCAACCAACACAGATGTCCCGGGCATTCATTGAATCTTCCCAACAACCTTGGCGGTGATAAGAATATTATCATCTCCATTTTACAGGTGGGAAGGCAGGCCAAGCAAGGTCAAGGAACTGACTCAAACGTGCACAAACAGCAAGTGATATCCCGGATGAGAACCCAGCCATCTGTCTTCAGAGCACATGCTCTCTGCTGCCGTCCGAGCCTTGCCGCCCCGCAAAGACAACCGTGAGTAGCACTCACGTATGCCTGGCAGTTTCTACGATGCTTTTCATACATTATCCCATCCCATCCCCTTAAGGAAGATACTGCTGTTATTCCCATTTTACAGAACAGGAAACAAAACCTTATCAAGCTTAAATAATGGGTCAGGTCACCAAGCCAGTAAATGACAGCATGGCATGTAGAGTGCCCTTTGCCTGACCCCAGTGCCCAGGGCCTCAACCTAAAAGTTCTTAAATGTTTTGATCCTAGGACCTCTTTATATTTAAAAATGACTGAGGATGCCAAAGAGCTTTTATTTATATCGTTATGTCTAATAACATCTACCAGATTAGAAACTTCAAAAGTATTTTTAAATATTTACTAATTTTAAAATAACCAAACTTGCTACATATTCACATAAGATGTCTTTTGTAAAAAATTAACTACCCTCTCCATCACCAAACACAAAACACAGCGAGAAGAACGGCAGTGCTCTGCATCTGTGTGATGATGTTTGATGTCTGGCTTAACAGTCAGCTACAGTCTCACATGTGTGCAGCATCGCGGATGGAACCTTTAGAAAACTCCACTCCACAGTGGAGTTTGTGTGAAGACGAGCATGCAAAAGGCAAGAGACACCTTAGTATCACCATAAAAACAGTTCTGACCGCACTGGCTCCCTGCAAGGACCTCAGGGACACCAGACCATGCTTTGAGAATGACATGACCTATGGTCAACTTCAAAAAAAAAAAAATCAGAGAAACATCATATCTCAATTTCAAAACTGAAAAGCACCACCAGGCCCAAAAACCTGCCTCTGGAGAGAGAAAGAATTCTCACCCCATTTTAAAAATGAAGCAACAGAAAGATGCAGTCCTTAGCTTTTCCGGAGGCTAGAGAGAAGCTGCAGCACAACAGAAGTAGGGGTCAGACCTTTGCCACACACAGCCGCCGCCTCCTGTCCGTCTCCAGCAGGATGAGGCCGCTGGCCCTGCAGCTGGCAAGGACCCAGGGGCAGCTGATCATGGAGACAACAACACAAGTGCTTCATTTGCTGAGGGCAGCCTAGGCACTGGGTTCTACGCTAAATGCACCTGGGTCCTCACCTCATTAGCCCCAGGGTACCCTCCCAAGTACATGCTGCGATCACCACGGGAGATATTGACATCTAGGGCTGCACAGCGAGGAAACGTGCAGACACCCACACAGACCCGGCTCCGTCTCCAGACCCAGGGCCTCACTTGCCGTGCTGCAGTCTCCCAGCAGGACTAGCCTCCTGGCTCCCTTCTCCTGCCCCGAAGGCTTGAGCATACATGAAACACACAGAAAGGAAGGTCACCCAGGTCTGTGAATCCACGAGATGGCAGGCTGACGTAGGGAAACTGCTGCCTGTATGCTCTGGTCCTTTCACAATAAGGAGGCAAGAGGGCAGAGGAGGACCACAGGGGACCTCAAGAAAAATCCCAAGATGGGCTAAGCCAGGAAGTCCCAAAATAAACAGCAAGTGTTGCCGAAAACCTTTTCCATACCCATCCAATTCAAAATAAAGTTTTCCCCTTCTACTTGCATCTCAGGGCTGAAAAACATTTTGAGGACGATGCACTCCTTTCAAGAAAATGGTTGCTGGAATCCTCTAAGTAGCTAGAGGACTGTTTGAGTTCTAGCACAGTGAGGGAGCTCCCTACTTCACAGCAAAGCCCATCATCTCTGCGCAGACAATTACTCTGTGAACCAAGTTAAGATCTTTATTTCTCCCACCGACCCAAGATCTACCCCTAAGGCCACAAGGTACAACTGTAATTTCCCTTCTATACCACAAGCATGCAAGCATTTGAAGACAACTGCCAAGTCTCTTTATCATTACCAGAATGGCTAAAGTTTTTAAAAAGTGACACCACCCAACGCTGGCAAGGATGCAGAGAAACTAGGATTTTCAAACACTGCTGGTGGGGATATGAAATCATACAGCCACTTCTGTCAAAGAAAACACTTTGACAGTCTTTTAGAAAGTTAAACAGGCACTTACCATATCACCCAGTAATCCCCCTCCTAGATATTTACACAAAAGAAATGAAAATTTATGATCACACAAAAGCTAACACATAACTGTTTATAGCAGCTGTTGAATGGATAAATGACAGTGTTATTATATTCATATAATGGACTACATCCCAGCAATAAAAAGGCACTATCATACAAACTGCTGGTGCACACAAGGGCAGAGGGAATGGGGAAACCTCGAACACACTAAGCTGAGTGCAAGAAGCCAGACTCAAAAGGCCACACACCGTATAATTCCATTTACATGACATCTGGAAAAAGGCAAAACTACAGAGGCAGGAGAGAGATCAGTGATTGACAGGGGCTAGAGGGAGTGGAGGCAAGAACGGCTGACCACAAAGTCACAGAAGGGAATTCTTCAGGGTAGGGCGATCGCTCTGTGTCTTAATTGTGGCACTGCTTAAGTGACTAATGTGTTTGTCAAAATTCATCAAACTATATACTAAAAAGGATAAATTTTACTGCACATACCTCAATGAACATGACTTAAAAAAAAAAAAAAACAAGTTTTGATATTAAAAAAAAAAAACTCATAGTGTCCTAAAACTGAAACCACCATTCCAGGAGAGGTGTGGCTTGTCACCCCTACCCCCATCAGTCACTGTGCTTTTAGGAAAGAGTTTAAAGAAGCAAAATTAAAACTAATGTCAAATGAGTTGTCCACAGAAGCCTCAAACTCTCTTTGTGCAGTTGTTCTTTTGGATTCAAATGCAAAACTGTCCACTCTCCCCCACCACTTCACTCCTTCCTCTTCCCAAATCTGGAACCCACTCTGGAACCCAGGGGACCTCTCTGCTGGTCAACACTTGGCGCTTTCACTGCTGAGGCCAGGGTTCAATCCGCAGCAGGGAAACTGAGTCAAGGCTGTGGTTTTTCCAGTGGTCACGTATGGATGTGAGAGTTGGACTAAAGAAAGCTGAGTGCCAAAGAACTGATGCTTTTGAACTATGGGGTTGGAGAAGGCTTGAGAGTCCCTTGGACTGTGAGGAGATCCAACCAGTCCATCCTAAAGGAAATCAGTCCTGAGTGTTCATTGGAAGGACTGATGCTGAAGCTGAAACTCCAATACTTTGGCCACCTCATGCAAAGAGCTGACTCACTGGAAAAGACCCTGACGCTGGGAAAGATTGAAGGCAGGAGGAGAAGGGGACGACAGAGGATGAGATGGTTGGATGGCATCACCGACTCAATGGACATGAGTTTGGGTAAACTCCGAAAGTTGGTGATGGGAGGCCTGGTGTGCTGCAGTCCATGGGGTCGCAAAGAGTCGGACACAACTGAGCGACTGAACTGAGGGAAACTGAGCCTGCAAGCTGAGCAGCACAGCTAAAATAAATAAATAAATATTTAAAAATATAAATTTAACGCAGATTTTCTTTTTCCTTTTTATATCCAGGGTAAGATTCTGGGGATAAGCAATTTGGACTGGACTAAAACGGCCCCAAAAGGAGTTCTAAAAGATGCCGGGATGCTGGCATGGGCCCTGGAGTTTAGAGAAAGTCATCACTCTTCTGGGCCTTGGTGTGAGAGGGGGCACAGGCGAGGGAAGCACAGCCTGTTGGCATCATGAGTCCGGGCCCCTCCTCCTGGTTACCCTGACTCGTGTTGCCTCCTCTGGGGACCACTGAGGCTCGGCAAGAACCTGGCAGCTGATAGTCTTCTTGACTACAAGCTCCTATGTCACACTACAGCTGACCCTGAAGGCCATCCCTCAAGTCTTATTTACAGCTAGACAGGTCACAGCTTTGCTTCTGAGCCCTGCTGACCTGTGGTACCAGAAGCCAAGGAGAATATAGGCACGGGCCAAAGGTGGTCGGGTGGAGTGGGGATGTCCAGGTAAACTGCTCAGCCTCCTTCAGACCCTGACCATCAGCAGCAAAGCAAAGCAACAGAACATGGTCACCACCAGCCTCAGCGAGCAAAACCAAGCCATCCTCATCTCCAGCCCAGAAGAGCCAGAGCCATCCGGGAAGACACATTCCACATACAAAAGCAGCTCAGCTTCATAGAGCTTGCTAGAAACACTCATTTCTGGCCCCACCCAGACCTACCAAATCAGGAATCCTGGTGGAGAAGAAAACACCCACCTCCAGGTAAATCTGATTCCTCATAAAGTGTGAGAACCTCTGGTGTGAACCGAAGTTGCACCGGCTGCCCAGAGTGGTTTTCCAATCCCTTGACCTTTTGGCCGTCCAGGATCCACTACATTTAAAAGCATCGCCCACTGACATCCAGGGGATGCCCTGTTTGGTCATCACAGGACTGCAGCTGGGCTCCCCGAGCACTTGGAGAGGAAGGAGGTGAGATTCCAGGGCAGCAGCAGCCGCCTCGCCCAGCTCCCAGATCAGCTACTTGCTCTCGAATCCTTGACTCGGGGTCAGTCTGCAGAAACCCAAATCAAGACAGACAGCAAGGGCCTGTTGCTTCCAGGCTGCTCCTGCATCCAGAATGCCATTCCTGGAAGACCCCACTCAAGGGCCACCTCCTCCCTAGAGCTTCCTGACACCCCTCATTAGAAACAGCTACTCCTTCCCCTTGGTTTCCTTGCTCGGTCAGTCGCTTCCCTCTTTAGGGCTATGGCCCACAAGTTCCCCATGTTGAAGTCCTTACCTCCCCAGGTGTGATATTAGGAGGTGGGGCCTTTGGGAGGAGCCCACATGAATGGGATTAGTGGTCTTATTAAGGAGACCCTAGAAAGCTCTTCCCCTTCCTGCCATGTGAGGTTGCAAGGGGAAGGCACCATCTGTGAACCAGGAAGTGCCTCCCCTACCCAGGACACTGACTCTGCCTTGATCTTGACTCACAAGCTTCCCGGGATGGTGAGAGATGCACGTGTGCTGTTTCTGAACTGCCCAGTCTAGGGTCTGTGATAGCCTAGGCAGACTAAGACAGCTGGCTAGCCTGTAAAACCTGGAGCCAGGTCCTCTGTGATCCCCGTGAGTGTGGAGCACAGGCTCCACGGAGACAAGGCGCTCCCATCACTTCATCGGAAGTGAAGTGAAGTCACTCAAACGTGTCCGACTCTGTGTGACGCTATGGACTTCAGCCCACCAGGCTTCTCTGTCCGTGGAATTATCCCAGCAAGAATACTGGAGTGGGTTGCCATTTCCTTCTCCAGGGAATCTTCCCAACCCAGGGATCAAGCCCAGGTCTCCCACATTCAGACAGATTCTTTACCAACTCAGCCACCAGGGAAGCCTGTCCATCTGATAAAGTGAGAAAAAAACAGGCCCCGGGTCCAAAAGGACCAGAGAAGGAAGGGCCAGAGGGCACGGGGTCAAGGTGCAACCCTGCCTCGATGCTCATTCACCCCACTATCCTTTCAACCGGAAGCTGCACTTTCAAGGAATCTTTGCTGGGATAGTAAGGAAGCCCTCCAGCTCTTTTTCCTGCCAATAAACCAGGACATCTCTCTCTTTAATAAGAAAGCTCCCCTGTTACTTTAATTTGTAGTAAAGGCTCATTTTAAAATGTTGCCCCCAAATCTCTCATTTTATAAATGTTGCCCCCAAATCTCTCTTCTTCTTAAAACTTCCCTAGTTACCCAAGATGAAGGGGGAAAAAAAAAGGCACCTGAGAAATGAGGTCAGGATGAATGGGGAGGAAAAAATATGGATTGTCTGAAAAGAGTGTGCCTCCCCTGGGCAGATCCATGGGGCCTACTTAAGTAACAGGCCACATGGGGTAGGGGAAAGCCTCAAAGAAGCCACACGTGCTCAGCTGATGAAAACTGCCTAGAAAGATATGGCAACATTTAAGTCTGTTGGTATGTTGTTAGCAGGGTCAGGCTGGAAAGCTAAAATGGACAGACTATCTGAGGACCTAATGGAACCTGGGAAGAGGTGAGGGACCCAGGTACCAGCTGTTACAGAGAAAATGCCATACCAAGGTTCCACCTACCACTTTTCTCTTAGCTGTGTATAACTTGCTCTTTTCCCAAACATTCTTGGTTAGGGAGATATAAGTGGGAAAGTGAAAATGATATTTTTATTATAAGACCTTGCCTTTCCTTAGGTTCATGGAGAAAGACCATAACAAACAAAAACAGCCAGTCTCCATCTGACTCATCAGCCCCTCAGCCAGGGCCACGGTGTGCCTAAGACGGCCAGGAAAGGAAGGGCTCTGCCCATCATTAGGTGCGGCTGAGCCAGGAGGAATTCCTCCTGAAGGTGCTGCAGTGAGCCATGGCTGACCCTCCATTCATTCCATTTCAAGGGACTGGTCCAAGCTGGCCACAGACATTCCAGTGCCCTTGCCTGGGACCAGGTTAGGTCAGCTCATCTCCAAACAAGAGGGCTGTTAAAAGTGGATGCTGAGACCCGTCCTCAGAGCTTTTGAAGCCCAAGAGCCTGCATTTTTATCATCTATCTGGGTGCCGCTGGTCCAAGGACCACACTGCATGAGGGGTGGTTTGGGCACAGACAAGAGACAGGGACTGGGGACTGAGCTGAAGACCTTCTGGCAAAGTCTTCTTTGCCCATCAGGAGACACAAGAGGAGATGACCTCCTTCATCCTCTGGGCCACCAGTGATAATAGAGACGTTCTTTTATCTGCTCTATCTACCACAGTAGCCACTAGCCACAAGTGCTATAGAACACTTGCAATGTGGCTAGTGTGTCTACCGAAACTAGCGATTTAAATTTCATTTCACATTAATTCACTGGAATTTAAACAGCCACGTGTGGCCAGCGGTTCCCACAGTGAGCATTGTAGCCCTGGACGCTGTCAGGTCCAGATGTGACGGCTGCCCCTGCCATCAGCGTGAGGGAAGACACCACATAGAGGCCCGCAAAGTCACACTTGATGTACTTAGCCCACCCTCAGCACCTTTACCACGCGAGATCACACATTTCTCTCATCTAGGGCAGTATGAGTAGGTATTCCGTACTGCTGCAGCCAAAAGCCTTCTGGCCAATACAGCCATGGGGACACCGAGGTTAGCCTGCAGAGAAAGGGGCTACTCACCCCAAGGTCAATGCTGACTCTACGCAGAAAAGCAAGAGGAGGAGAGCTTGGCCACTGGGGAACTGGAGAGGTTTTGACCTGAAGGGATGCACGCAGATCTTGAGCATCCAAGATCTGGGCACAGACAGTGAAGTACAACACAACACTGCTCTCTGCTGGCCTGCCAACAAGCATCCAGGGACACTGGTGACCCCTCCATCAAGGGCCAACTGGCAGGTCACTGACATGACGCTTCTTCCTACTCATGCCTGAAATTCCATTAACAATAACTGCTGTGGTTTAAGCACTCTCTCTCTAGAATCTCCTTTTAAAATGCAAATGCTCCTAGGAAAGGCAACACTTTAATGTGACTGGGTTGGTCAGATGCCACTGTACCTCGTTCCCAAGGGAAAGACGAGCTGGAAAAGGGTGGGGCAAGAGAGGTGCGCTCAGAGCTCAACCAGCTCAGTTTTACAAAAACTCATCTTAGCGCTGCATTCAACCTGACTGCCCCACCATGCACTTCCTGAAAGCCAGTCCCATGTTCAAAATCCCCACAACTCCACCACTCAATCCCTGTATCTCACCGACCCAAAGCGGGCAGGGCAAAGTGAACTATGATCTCAGCAGAGTCCTCCCTGAACCCTAAGGAGGATGCGGGGACCTCTGAGGGGCTGAACTTTGCCCCACAGATGGATGCTAAAGTCCTCATTCCTAGTAAACGTGAATGTGATCTTATTAGGAAATATGGTCCTTACAGATGATCAAGTTAAGATCATACTGGAGTAGGGCAGGTCCCAAAACTAATGTGAACGGTGTCCTGTTTTTAAAAGAAAATTTGGAGACACATACAGAGAGAGAACACCACGTGAAGATGAATGCAGAGACTAGAGTGATGCCCCTACAAGCCAAGGATGATCTGAGATCACCAGCATGCCACCAGAAGGAAAGCAGCCTGGAAAAGACCGGCTCCTGGTGTCCTCAAGGGCATGTGGCCTTGCCGACACCTTGATCTCAAGACTCTGGCCTCCACAATTTGGACAGAATAAAGTTCTCTAGTGTAAGCCACTCAGTTTATGGTGCTTTGCTAGGACGGCCCTAGAAAATGGATACAATCTTCCCTCTGGTACCCCTCTAATCACTCTGACCTTACTTACTGTGTCTACTCACCTGTCTATCGCCCCAGTAGACCCTAAGATCCATGAGCACAAGGACTACATCTGCCTACTCACCACTATATCGTGAACCCACTTCTGCCACCCCGGAGGTCCTCTGGATCAGTCAGATTAACTCATAAGAGGCCTTTCCCTGGCTAGTTCCAGAATCTCAGACACGAGACATTCCCTCTCTGAGTGTGCATTTCCCCATCTGTCTATTGCAGGAAAAGGAAAGAATTGGACCAGATCACATCTGTGAGCCCTTCTGACTCAAAACCTCCAGCGCTCACCACCAAAGGTGTCAAGGTCAGACCAGGACACAGAGCCACACTAGGGTGTTACACGCAGCACAGGTGGGGCACGGGGACAGGCCACAGAGAGGCGGGAAGACCGGAAGACCGGGACAGCTTTCCTCCCTTGAGACACCTCCAGTGACAGCAGGCAGCCTCCCTCTATGGCTTCTGGAACCCTCGCGCAGAGACACACACCCGATTCAGCATGAACTGGCGACTCCTGCCCTCAAGGCAATACTCACTCCCTGTGCGCTGTTCCTGCTCCCAAAGGACAGTTCCCAAAGGGGTCGGGTCTCCAGGACAGCGGGCACCGGGTGCTACGAGGCCGGGGGCTGAGGGCAGGGGACAACAGGCTCTCTGAGAAGCCCTGTGCCCTGACAAAGTGGAGAAATGGTGACACGGGTACCCCCCCAGCACGTACGCCCCTGATAACAGCAGAGCCCGGCCCTCCCCCAGTAAGAGGACGTGCCGATGAGCGAACAGGCGAACAGAGATGACTGCACGGGGAGGTGGCAGCCAGCTTCCCGCCCACGCACCCAGCGCTGCCCCGGCTCGCCCCTAGCCCCCCGCCTCCGAGGTCCTCCGGAGAGGAGGGGTCCCCGGGAAGGAGGTACTCACCCACACTGCTGAGCGAGCTGCTGCTCTCGGAGTCTGACGGCATGATGGACAAGACGCTGTAGGTGGAGCCTGCGGGCAGAGAGAGGGGCCATCTGTTACTGATCCCAAAGGGCTCTCTTGTCTACACCCCAAACCACTGTCAGCCCAACTGACTTCAGTGAGCGCCAGGCTGAGAACCAGCACGGCGCCAGGCACTAGACATCAGGATCACGGGCCAGGCAGGGGAGACGTGGTCGCCAGGGTCTCATCTGTGGTGTTTCTGTCCCAGCTTCCGCCTCACCTTTGGCCACCTGCTGAGTGATCTCTGCACGGGCAGAGGACAGCTTAGAGTCAGGCAGCTGGCTTCTTGTCAGGACCTCTGGGGAAAGGCTTACTTAGCAAGGGAGCCGCACGCCCAGGTGACAAGGGGCCTGGGGATTTCCTACAGGTTTGTATCAGGGTGATTCTGGCTTCCATATAGACTGTAACAGAGCCTAAGTAAGCATCTGTGAACCTTTTGTTCTTCACGCCAGACTGTTCTGCTCTTAGGTTCTAACTGTATTCAAGCTCAGTCCTCAATAATTTAGTCAGTGGCTGCCCCCTTATTAAAAGTTACTCATAAAATTATGAGCAATTACACAGTCATCAAAGCTGGGGGATAACAAGTTTTTTCAGGGGCGGGGGGATTGACACTTGTTGACTCCGAGTGGCAGACACATAACCACCACAGTTTGCTTTGAATTCAAATATCTTCAAAGCCAGGATGTTACCTGCCTGGCATCAGGAAAAACCTCTGGGTCAAGAAATCCAGGTCTGAGCCCAGCTCTTATCCACATGTGAGTAGCTGGCCAATGGCCTCGGTTTTCTGGATCTCTGTTTCTCAACTCTGTAACATGAAGGGGTTCAACCAGATGGCTCAGGAGGTCCTTTCCCCTGACGCATTTCAGAGATAATGCTTCCCATGATGAACGGAAACAAAGGTGTGCTTTGCTTACCAAGACTACAGATGACACAAAAGCAAGAGGGTGGGCGAATCGACCCAGAGACTGAATGGGAGTTGAAAAAAGCACAACGTGCAGAGATGGTGGGTCAAATAAAACAAGACAATGGGAAGAATGCAATGTTTTGTTCTTGGAACCGAAAGAACTACACAATGAAGGGGTGTGTGTACTGGGCAAAGTGGGTGAGCCAGAGATGAGATTTTTGCAATAAAGCCTTTGAATGAGCCTTAGGGCTTTGGTGTCAGAAAGCAACCGAGAATTAATGAGACCTGGGACTCCAGGATCAAAAATGCAGGGTCAAATCTAAGAGGTTCTCTCCCATCTCAACTGTTGACTAGCTACTCTATACCTGCATACCCTCAGAAGGGAAAGAAAAGGGATAAAGACATGGAGTGAGCAGAGGAGAAGGAGGAGGTGCACCAGGGGACAGGGAAGACCCCAAAAGGATGGGGAAGACGTGGAGGGGAAAGATGAAGACCACACACAGAGGGCAGGGCACCGAACAGCCCTGGCATAACAGACAGCGTGCTGGGGAGCTATTAACAGCAGGTGTGCCCACCAGAGAGAGACGAAAGGAGACGGGAAAAAAGAGAAAATTAGAAAACTGGGACTTCGGTAAAGGCAAGCAGAGCAACAGTGGCCTGGAATGGCCAGTGGCCTCATTACCACTTTTTCTGAGAATCTCTGGAGAACCTCTGGGTGCGTAGCATGGATGGAAGAGGCTAGCTCGGGAAGTGGAAAAAATCATCCAGAGGGATTCAACTTGTTCAACTGGCCTCCAAGAGCACCCCTTTCAGGGGTGCTGGATGCAGGGCAGGGTGGCCTGACAGTCAGTACTGCCTCGGTCCGAGAAGACCCAGGTGCTGGGGGCTCTTACGACACACGCATTCACTCCGTGCCCAGCTAGCAGGGATATCACAGGTGGGCTCTGCGTATCCTCTGAAGGGAGATGGAACCAGAAAACCCCCGGCAACCCAGCAAGTCCTCTATCGATCCTACTAAAAAATATGTAAGCAATGTTCAGTGAGGTATATCCTGCATTTCAAATTCAACCCACACGATTCATTTCTGTCTCAACAATGAGCATCACAGACTTCTCACAGCATTCCTCTTCCCCCATCATAAACATCAAGCATGACATAAAGATCTATGAAATAAAGTCAGGTGCAATGCAGCCAATCCACGATATCTTCAAAAACCAAGAATACAACAGCAAGGCTATCTGCTAAACTCAACTGCTATCTTCTTAATTATTTTTTGCTGCTGTTATGGGGGGCAGGGGGGTGGTTAAAGGGGTTAGGGAGTAATATACCAAACCAGCCGGTGTGTTGGTGGACTGTTTTCAAAAGACAGCTGCTCAGATAAAGCAGGCACCGCTACACCGTCCCGCTCACACCTCCGAGATCTGAGCTCAGCCCAGCCCCGCTTATGACACCACAGGCTGCGCTCTGGTGATGCTCCCTGCAGAACGCTGTGCCTCTTTCTCATTACTGGCATCAGCAGCGGCCCATCTTCCAGTAAACTGCCCTCCCCTGCAGATTGCCTCTCTCCTCCCCCATGGTGAGTTTCCACTGTTAATTAAACTTGGCAGACACCCTTCTCTCTCTCCTCCCACCTTCCCCCCTGGCTGGGAGGAGTCAACTGGCCAACCAACACATTCTGTTCCTCTTCCCTGCCCCCTATGTCCTGACCTGATGGGGCTGTGGGGTCTGACCTAGGGGCGGTATGACATCTTTATCTGCATCTCCGGGCATTACCTCCCCCGAGCTGGCTGGCAGGGCTCCTGGAAGCCAGTGCTGGGGCTGCCAGGGGACGATGAAAATTGGACAAGGCCCAGTTTCTACAATGTTCCCAGGGCCTTAGACGTCATTCGGGGGGGGAAAAAAAGTCCGAAGACGACACTGCCTTGGTCATGCTTTGTCTCTGCGGCTATTGTTGTCTTGAAAAGCCTGTGTGGTCAGGACTGTCGGGAAAAGGCAAAAGGAGTCACTTTCCTCCAAAGTCACGCGGTGTCTTTGCTAAGCGATGGCTTCCGAGGGGTGAGACAGCCGTCACCTACCCCTGGGATTTCACAATCCAATCTGGAGGCCGACAGGGGTCCCATCTCACCATGCCCGCTCCCCTGCCCCACAGAGCCCCTCACCTTTTGGCCATGTGAGCAGGAAGAAGTCCCCTTGAAGGCACCTGCACCCCCCGCCCACCCACCCCTCCTGGAAGCCAGTGCTGGGGCTGCCAGGGGACGATGAAAATTGGACAAGGCCCAGTTTCTACAATGTTCCCAGGGCCTTAGACGTCATTCGGGGGGGGAAAAAAAGTCCGAAGACGACACTGCCTTGGTCATGCTTTGTCTCTGCGGCTATTGTTGTCTTGAAAAGCCTGTGTGGTCAGGACTGTCGGGAAAAGGCAAAAGGAGTCACTTTCCTCCAAAGTCACGCGGTGTCTTTGCTAAGCGATGGCTTCCGAGGGGTGAGACAGCCGTCACCTACCCCTGGGATTTCACAATCCAATCTGGAGGCCGACAGGGGTCCCATCTCACCATGCCCGCTCCCCTGCCCCACAGAGCCCCTCACCTTTTGGCCATGTGAGCAGGAAGAAGTCCCCTTGAAGGCACCTGCACCCCCCGCACACCCACCCCGAACCTGAAGGCACACCCTCCACCTCTCACAGAGGTCTGGATAAAAAAGGGACAGCTTCCCACACCCCTGCTGCCTCCACTGCCTTCCCCTTCACCCCCACAGAACAGCAAGGCACTGACCCTCAGGATGGTCCCACAAACTCAGACAAGCCAGGGCAAAGGCCCTGAGAGGACCCGGGGAACGCTGTATGATCGTGAGAGTTCCAGAGGAGAGCAGAGTGGGGCCAGGGTCTCCTGGCCATGTGGAGCAGAGTGATGATACCTGGGGAACCGGTCAAGGTGCAGGCTCTGGCTGGGGAGACCTGGGGTGGGGCCTGAGACTCTGCATTTCTAACATGCCTGCAGGGAGTGCAGGCCACAGGGGGACTGAACGCAAGGCTGACCCGAGTCAGCAGGCAGGCGGGGATGCGTGTGGGAGCCAGGCAGAAGCCCTGGGAGAGAGCTGGCAGACGAGACTGGCCTGGGCCACAAGCATTGTCTGCCTCCTTCCCCAGAGGCCGCAATGCTAATTGTATTTACTCTGTGACTCAGCCCCACTGGGTCACAGAGACCACTTCAAAAGAACTTCCAGTAAAATCACCCAAGCGGTAACAGAACGCCCAGCCCTCCGAGGCCCCATCCTGGGGCCTGTGCACCTCCCCCACCCCCCGGCCCGGCCCCCCCAGAACACACCCCTTCATTCACCTGGGGCTTGTAAAGGCCCTGGTGACGCACGCTTCCTCCCCATGAAACCAAGACACCGAAGGGGCTTGCTCCAGCCTCCCGCGGCAGGCAGAGTCCTCTCAGCGTCCCAGCCTGAGGCGCCACAGCTCTGGGCACTGGGAGGACACGCACCTCCCCCAGCACCCCAGAAGGAGAGAGGCAAGCCGCTCTTCCCTGGGGCTCTGCGACAGGGCCGGGAGGATGGCCACCAGGCCACCTGTCCCAGCCCAGAACCCTGCCTCCGGCTCAGAGCTGACCACCCACTGACGGCCGAGGGCAACCAGTCACTCTCACGCCCACATGCGTCCAACAGAGGCCCAGCACACGGCTGAGCCCTGGGCTGGGTTTAAGAGACAGAAGAGAAGCCAGGGGCTCGGGAGGCGACGTGCCTGCTGAGAGTCTACGGAAGGCCCTTCCCTTCTCTGAGCCTGGGGCCCATCTGCAAACCCGAGGGAGCAGTGACCAGAATACTGGACGGTACCAGTCGGCCTGGGTTCAACTCCCAACTCTGCCCCTTAGCGGCTGTGTACCCTCAGCTTCTGACTGCCTCCACGTGCACGTCTGTAAAATGGGACAAGAGGAGTACTAACCTCACAGAGTATCAACTGAGTTAATATAAAAGGCCGTGACACAGCACGTGGCCCCGCCAGCGCCCCGAGTGTCAGCTGCTGCTCCTGCAGTCACACCAGACCTTCCAACCTCGCCATCCTCAATCCTTGGGTCACCCATAAGGAAAGCTGTCTGCCAGGGTGACAAGGCTGAACAATCCACAGTGACAAACTGCTGGCCTGCAGGGCACTGATAACACCACCACCAGCCATAATAATAGCAGCAGCTGACACTGAGCCCTGTAAGTGCGGGGATGTACTAAACCCTGCATGTATTCTCTCAGCGAATTCCCACACTAACCCTGAGGTTGTCATTACACCTGCAATGACAGAGGAGAAAACAAAGGGTTAGAACAATGAAGTCACTTGCTTAAGGTCATGGGGTGAACAGGATACAAACCCAGATAGTCCAGCTCAACGTCTGTGCTCCTGATCCCTAGTCACAACACTGCTGCCCAGCTCTAAAGGTCTGGCAGTCCGGGGAGACTTCATGGAGGAAGGGGCCTGGAGGCTGGTGGACTTGGACAAGCACCAAGAAGCCAGATCAGCCTGGAGGAGATGTAGGCCCCACCCCGCTGTGTAAGTGAGAGGTCTCAGAGCAGGGCCGCCCCTGTCCAGGGCCTCACAGTTTGGAATCCCCCAGAGAGGGCTTGTCCCCTCCGTGACAGACACTGTGAGCTGCACAGGGCCTGGGGACTATAAGTGAGAAGAAAGAGAGAGGGATGAAGTGTGGCTTTATGGCCCTGCCTGTGCTGCTCCTTCCTGCCCATCCCAGTGTCCAGACCGTGCCGGGTGCTGAGACACTCGACTCCGTGAGCTGCAGGTATGAGAAGGAGGCAGACAGGTGAGAGTGCTGTGTGCTGAGCCCGCCTCCCCTGCTTCTAAGGACCTCGGGAGCTGCTGGGAGGGTGGGCGCCTCTGGCTGCTGAGCAGCCCCATTGCAGAACCACAGTTCAGTGCAGCTATGCCCCTCCCTAGGGCCTCGGCTTCCTCCTCCTTTAACAACATGGGCCCAGATCGTGAATGCGGAGACCCACGCTTGGAGGCTGACAAGTCCAGACATTTCAGGAGCTAGGGAGTGACCGGGGCCCTGGAATGGTGCAGCCATAGAGCCTGGCACGTTGATCAAGAAAGCCCTGGTTCAGGTACTTGACATGCCCACCTCCGGCGGGGGGAAAGCACCTTCTCCCCGCCATGCACGAGAAGGCTGGTGCCTCCTGGCCAGGCTCGGTGACAGTTGTCACCTGACCTAGAAAGCCCAGGAAGTGGCCCAAAGCAGGATCTGGGAAGGGAGGCTCAAGGAAGGGAGGCTGGGCTGGTCATCATTTCCACCCTAGAGGGTAGGGAGGAGACTGAGACAGACTTCAAGAGTCTCCTGCTAAAGCGCAGTGATGTACTGGGGCATGTTCCTCATCCCTGAGCACAGCCACACCTGATGGGCAGCCCAGAACAAAGGATACAGGTGAGAGAGTGGAGACGGGGCTGGCTGCGGCATCACCGCTCTGCTGCCCTCCCCAGAGCTCATGCCCCTAAGTCAGCAGCCAAGAGGACACACCGAGGTGGGACAGGAAACAGTGCGGCCCAGGCAGCCAAGCTTCCCCTGCGCTGCAGCCAGACACGGCACAGTGAGCGCGGGCGCCCTGGGAAAGACTTCCGACCCACACCAGGAGCCCAAGAGACCAGCACCCTCCTCTCTGTCCGGCCTCCCCCTGCCTGCCTGTGCTGCCCCCTACCACAGCCTGGCATTGCAGGCTGCTGCTACAAGAACAGGCCCTGGGCCCACAGCCCCTGAGCTCAGGCTTGCCACCTACCAGCAGTGTGACCTAAGCAGCTGCTTCCACTTTCTGCCCTTCATTTCCTCATTCATGAAACAGGAAGAATTATGGGCTATGAGAACTGAATGAGGAAAGGTAAAGCCCTGGGGACTGAGCCAGGCACACAGACACGTGCTCCACCAAGGCTAGTTCCCATTCTTGTTACCTGACTCTCAGCCTTGAGTGTCCGCTCCCAATACCTGAATCCGGCCCTGCTATGCCTTTGTTTTCTTCTCCTCCGGATAAGGAAGCCTCCCATCCCCTTCCATCATTCTGTCCAGCTATGGCCAACTCCAAGCCTTTCCGGCCTCACTTGCTGATCTCTTGTCCTCTGAATCAAACAGAACAAGACAGAGTGCTCACTGTGTGCTGAGCATCACACCAGGCCACGTTCCAACCTTCTCACGACCCTCACCTGCACATATATGGGCATCGGTCAGCCCGTCAAAAGAGATGGAATAATGGTGCTCTGCACAGACGCCATCCCTTAGCAGGCATGCCTGCCCTGGGAACACAAAGCCCACTGCTTCACCAAATGCTTAGTGAACAAACTGGGGATGCAGCAGAGAATAAGACAGAGAGTCCCTGCCCTCGTGGCGTTCAAAGGAGTGCAGACAGGAGAGAAATAACTCAACAAGCCAATGCCAACTGCATTAGGTAGTAAGTGCTATGAAGAAAATTATAGCAGAGCAAAATGTAGGGTGAGAGGGGTAGGGCAGAGAGGGGGCTATGGCGGGACAAGGGTCAGGGGAGGTCTCTCTGGTATGTCACGTCTGAACAGAGACCTGAAGGAGTCTGGAGGAAGCTGAGTGCTGGAGGAAGACTATTCCAGGTAGAGGAACAGCAAGAGTAAAGCCCTGGGGTCAGACCAGGAAGTGGGCAAGGACATGACACCCCAGGCTGGACAGGTCAGGGACATTCAGTCCACAGAGGCCACAGACGGTCACGACAAAGGAAAGGTCTTGTCTTCATCAGCAACGAGTTGCCATTCGCCCCCCTCTTCCTTCAACAGCTCTGACACCGCTCCCTTGCACGCTTCGTGTGGTGCCTTGGCTATCACTGACCACCAAGGCAGCTCAGTCTGGGTCTCCAGGACTCTGAGATCAAGGAGGAAAACCACTCACTCTCCCACCACCCCAACAGCCCTGCTGAGTCTGAACCTGCTGAGACACCTGCCACAGGGGTGGGAGGTACAAAGTGTCCGTGCACTGGAAAGAGCACAGGAGCAGAAGCGGGATGGACCTGGGCTCTCCCACTCTGGCCATACACGCAGGAACTCCAAACAGCCAAAACAATCTCGGAAAAGAAGAGTAAAGCTGGAGGACTCACACTTCCTGACTGGGGGCAAAGCTGCAGAAATCAAAACAGTGTGGTACTGGCTTAAAGGCAGACACACAGACCAATAGAACAGAACACAGAGCCCAGAAACTAACTTCTGCATAATGGTCGAGTAATTTTTGACAGATTGCTGAAAGACCATCCAATGAGGAAAGAAGAGTGTCAAGAATGACGCTGGGAAAACTTGATATCCACGTGTAAAAGGATGAATGTGGACCCTTTCCTAATACCATATACAAAAATTAACTCAAAAGGAATCAAAGTCTTAAAGACAAGAGCTAAAACTAGAAAACTCTTAGCAAATGTCAAGATACTGAATTTGGCAGTGATTTCTTGGATATGACTCCAGAGACACGGCAACAAAAGAAAAAGCAGACACGCTGGACTTCATGAGAATGTTTAAAACGGTAAATGGGAAAACGCTATCAATAGAGTAAAAAGGCAACACACAGGATCAGAGAAAATATCTGCAAATCACATATCTGATAGGAAATTAGTATCAGTATGTGAATGCTAAATCGTTTCAGTTGTGTCCAACTCTTTGCAACCCTATGGACTGTAGCCTGCCAGGCTCCTCTGTCCATGGGATTCTCTAGGCAAGAATATGGAGTGGGGTGCCATGCCCTCTTCCAGGGATCTTTCCAACCTAAGGATTGAACCCGTGTCTCTTATATCTCCTGCATTGGTAGGCGGGTTCTTTTCCACTAGCACCACCTGGGAAGCCCCAGAACAGAGAATTCCTAAAACTCAACAAGAGAAAATGTTTAAAATTAGGCATGACTTGATAGATATTTCTCCAAAAAAGATATACAAATAGCCAATAGTTAACATGAAAAGATGTTCAACATCCCTAGTCATTAGGGAAATACAAATCAAACCACAATGAGAAGCTACCTCATATCGCTTAGGACGGCTACTATAAAAAATATAAAATACAATAGGAAGCCTTGGTACAGATGTGGAAAAATCGGATCCCTTGTGCACTACTTGTAGGAATGTAAAATGGTAGAGCCACTGTGGAAACTAGTATGGTGGTGTCACAGAAAATAAAAAATAGTATTACTATATGATCCAATATATCCACCTCGGGCATCTACCCCAAAACACTGAAGTGAAGGTCTCAAAGAGGTAACCCTACACCATGTTCAGAGGAGCATTATTCATAAATGTACACCTCAAATGTATAAGCAATACGAGTGTCTACTGATGGATGAAATGATACGCAAAATGTGGTAAAAACATACAATAAAATATTACTCAACCTTAAAAATGCAAGAGATTTGGGTGTCTTCTACAACATGGATGAATTCTAAGGACATTATGCTAAGTGAAATGAGCCAGTCACAGAGACACAACCAGCCAGTGTTTGGTTCCATTTCTATGAAGTACTTAGAGCAGTCAAAACTGTAGAGAAAGTGGAGTAGTGGCTGCCAGGGCGAGAGGGGGAAATGGGGGGTCACTATTTAATGGGCATAGTTTTAGTTTTGCAGGATACAAACAATTTTGGAGATGGACGGCAGGGATGGCAGTACACGGTGAATGTTTGTATTAATAACATTGATGGTTAAGAGGGTAAATTCTAGGTTTACTTTACCACATCAGAAAAACTGGTAGCAAAAAGCAAAAGAAATGAAAAACAGTGGGGGCAGGGGCGGGGGCGCGCAGAAGGCACCTTTATCTCCCTCCCTCTCCATTAAATACAAAATCTCTGGGACTTCAGTGTGATCCAAACCCCACCAAGCATCACAAAATCCTACAACTTTGATCCAGTAAAGCCCCAGCCCCTCAGTCCTGGAAGTCAAGAACGCTGCAAGCTTCTGAGCACAGGAATAAGAAAGCAGGGATGAGCGTCAGGAAAATGTCTCCAGCACCTGGGAACAGGGTGGGTGGAAAGAGGGAAGGCCTGGAAGTAAAGAGCACAGTTAGGATGCTCCTGCAAGAGCTCCCCTGAACTCTTGCAGGGGTGCGAGCTGAGCAGGGACACAGAGATTGCAGAGGGGAGGACAGGCTAGGATGAAGGAACGTGGGTGGGGAGAAGGGGAGGGTGATACTGGGTCGGGGTGAAGGTACTGGAAGGTACTTCAGCTCACAGAGGCAGAGGACTGAAGAAGGCTGGTGAAGAGAGATGAGACCCTGCTGAGGCTCAGGCTGAATGAATGTGCTCAAGGAAGTCTCTGCGGGGGTGGCCTGCTGCCGACGGTCAGAAACTGGAGCTGGGGAGCCAGGTTCAAGCTAACACAGTCACCCCGTAGAGCGTGGAGGACATGAGTGCCAGCCTAGAGTGTCTCACTGGCAAGGTGAAGCCCTTGGGTAAGAAAAAAGCGAGGGGAAGGGGAAGGTCAGCTCTAGGACTTCCTAAATAGCGCCCACACAGGAAATATTGTTCTAAGCACTGCGTTGTTGGTGAAGTCATTTCTGACTCTATTGCAACCCCATGGACTGGAGCCCACCAGGCTCCCCTGTCCATGAGACGTCCCAGGCAAGAATACTGGAGTGAGCTGCCATTTCCTTCTCCAAGGGATCTTCCTGATCCAGGGATGGAAACCAAGTCTCCTATTTGGCAGGTAGATTCTTTACCACTGAGTCACCTGAGAAGCTTACTGTTCTAAGCATATACAGGACAAAATCCTAGGACATGTAACCTGTGGGGACAGGAGAAGGAATACAAATTTCAGAGAAAGACACAGAAAGATTACTTGGGGAAACAGGAGTCTTCCAGAAGGCAGTGGGGTAGAGTGGTTGGAGGGGCTGGTCTGCCATGCCAAATGCTAGGCTAGGACATGGAGCACATTTGATTCGGTCATCTGGAGGTCACTGATGTTCTGCTAATTAAGTATGGCCATTGATTGGCTCTGGTTTCTCCACCAAAACTGCAGGGCTTGGATTAGACCAGGAAAGGCAAGAGGTTCATCATGGAAGAACGGCCATGGCTTCTGACAACTGCCTGCTGTGCTTAAGGAGCGTGAGGCTACACCTGTGCTTAGGAAAGGAGCCCAGGATGGGTCAGTGATGTCTGCCAAGGGCAAGGCCAGGAGGTATGCATTGCTCCTGATCTGTGTCGTTCCTAAGGGCCAGTCTACCAACAGAAACACTATTTCAAGGTTCCCAGCTCTTAGCACGGAGAAGGCAGTGGCACCCCACTCCAGTTCTCTTGCCTGGAAAATCCCATGGACGGAGGAGCCTGGTGGGCTGCAGTCCATGGGGTCACGAAGAGTCGGGCACGACTGAGCGACTTCACTTTCGCTTTTCACTTTCATGCATTGGAGAAGGAAATGGCAACCCACTCCAGTATTCTTGCCTGGAGAATCCCGGAGACGAAGGAGCCTGGTGGGCTGCCGTCTATGGGGTCGCACAGAGTCGGACACGACTGAAGCAACTTAGCAGCTCTTAGCAAGCTTACTACAATCAATCACTGACCAGAATTAACTCTAAAATCCAATCTGTTTCTCCAACATTCTTTAAATGCCCAGGACCGAAAGGGCCCTCAGGGAAAATAAAAGGACAAGATCTCATCTATTCTTTCCTTGAGGCTCTGAGAAACAGAGTTTAGAAGAGTGTGGCCCTCCAGGGGGCCTCTCAGAGGCCCTGCCCCAGGCAAGAGCCCTGGGACACTTTGCCTCTTGGATAAGGTGACATCACCCATAAAGATTCACACTTATTTGCACAATGCTTTTATGGATTTTGAAAGGACCTTCAGAAGAAGATGAAAGGAGTCCATTTTCAAAACCACAGGGACATTTTACAAAGTTTTACAAAAAGGACAGCTACATGCACTCACCTGCAGGAATCTGCTCAGGTACCAAATGCTGAAGCTGAAGCCCCAATACTTTGGCCACCTGATGTGAAGAGCCGACGCATTAGAAAAGACCCTGATGCTGGGAAAGATTGAAGGCAGGAGGAGAAGGGGACGACAGAAGTCAAGATGGTTGTATGGCATCACTGACTCAATGGACGTGAGTTTGAACCAGTTCCGGGAGTTGGTGATGGACAGGGAAGCCTGGTGTGCTGCAGTCCATGGGGTCGCAAAGAGTCGGACACGACTGAACAACTAAACAACAACCAGATGTTGTCACACCCCAAACAGGGGAGAGGACTTGGGCTGCAACCCACTCACTCAAGCAGTGTTCTTTTGCTAGCCATCTCCTGCACCCCACCACAAATAAGTGTGAAACATCAAGAGCATCCTTCTCCCTAGGATCTCGCAACAGAGCCTTCCATCATGTTCCAGTTTCTAACCTATAATTTCATCAAATCCAGCGCTCACATTTACCTTAAACCTGAGTGCATAACCAAACACCTACTCTAAAGCCCAGAAGATGGGCCCATGGCCATTCTTTCCTCAAATGAAGAAATAATAATTCCCCACACACCCTACCCCAGGCAAAATCTGGCCACACACTGTCTACGAATTGTCCCAAATCAGCCCCAGGAAATGGGGGAGGTATGATCACAGAAGGATTTTAGGTTTGGAGATGGATGGCAGGGATGACAGCACACTGTGAATGTTTTTATTAATAACATTGATGGTTAAGATGGTAAATTCTAGGCTTACTTTACACCACATCGGAAAAACTGGTAGCAAAAAGCAAATCAAATGAAAAACAGTCGGGGGTTGGGAGGGGGGGAAGCACCTTTATCTCCCTCCCTCTCCATTAAAGTAATACAAAATCTTTGGGACTTTAGTGTGATCCAAACCCCACCAAGCATCACATAATCCTACAACGACTTTTATCCCAGAAAGCCCCAACCCCTCAGTCCTGGAAGTCAAGAACGCCCCAGGCTTCTGAGAAGGGGGAGGAGATCACAGAAGTATTTCAAATGCACAAATGTGGGTTACCTTTCACACACACAGGCAATCCTCACGAGACAAAGTAGATCGTGACAACAAAAGAAGGTATTTCACTTTCTTGTGCAAGGAGGAAAAAAAAAATCCATACCCACACCACAGAGTGAAGCAAATGAAACCAAAGCACACCAGTCCCCAAAGACCTCAGGGTCTACCCAGCTCCTGGCACACTGGCCACCTGCAGGGAACCCTGACGGCACACGCACCCAGGGTCCTTGAGTCAATGGGAATCCCCGTGCCAGCGTCACTGCGCTGTGCCTGCCACGCCTGGCCCCAGCACAAGGCCAATGCTCAGTTAAAGCTTGAAGAGCAACTGCTGGATCCTCGTTCTCAGTTGCACTTCAGCCTCCTCAGAGCTTACAAGGCCCCTGTGCCATCCAGCCTTGACTTTCTACAGATGTCCAGAGGGAGACACACGGAGCCAGGTCACGTGGCGAGCTGGAGACAGTGCCAAGGCCAACTTCAGGGTCCCTCATCACTACGGAACCACACATAATAGGAATAATCTGTGAAGGGCTGAATTGTGTTCCCTCTGAAATTCAAATGTCAAAGTCCTAACTCCCCAGAATCTCAGCCATGTGACTGTGTTTGGAGATGGGGTCTTCAAAGAGGAAGTCCAGTTAATACCAGGTCAGGAGGGTGGGCCCTAATCTTTCTAAGAGGAAATCTGGACATAGACAAGTGCACACACACAGAGAAAAGACCCTTGAGGATACAGAGAGAAGACAGCTATCTGTAAGCCAATGCAAGAGACAGGCCTCACAAGAAACCAGCCCTGCTGACACCTTGATCAGGGACTTGTAGTAGCCAGGACTGTGAGACAATAGATGCCCATCGACTGAGCCCCCAAGTCTGTGGTACTTTGTTATGGAAGCCCTTCCACACTAATCCAGTTGCTACTGCGCCAGGCTTTGCACAGCCCTATCCAATACAGACATCGTCCACAGTGAAAGCCACGGAAAACTGTCAAATGAATCCTTTATCCTGGGTTTCCCTGGTGGTCGAGCAGTTAAGAATCCACCTGCCAATGGGATCAGTCCTTGGTTGGGGAAAGTGCCAGATGCCAAGAAGCAACCAAGCCCGGGAACCACAACCACTGAAGCTTGAGAGGCTGGAGTCTGTGCTCCACAACAAGAGAAGCCATCACCAGAAGTCCATGTACCGGAACGAAGAGTAGTTCCCCTTGCCACAACTAGAGAAAGCCCACACACAGCAATGAAGACTCAGCGCAGCCAAAAATAAATAAATAAATCTTCTTTATAAAAATGCTATCCTACTCAAAACTCACAGCACTCCAGAAATGGGATATTGCTATTAGCCTCAATTTATAGACAAGGTTCCTATAGCTCAGAAAGATGAAGGAGCCAGACATAGATTATTCAGCTAGACTTGGAACAAATGTCCCCAGTTCTGGGCCCTGCACCTTTACCCCTGAGCTGCCTCTAAGCCAAACCCTGCTCCCTCTGCCTGTCCCCGACCCACTCAGCAGCTCCAGTATGATCCCAGAATGGCCCTTCCCACCCAGACCACCGATGACCACCATCTGAGATCACTGCCTTCCTCGTCACCCTCAGGCCTCCCAACAGCTACTTAAGGAAACTCTGTCGTCTACTATGAATAGTTCTGGTGTCTTTTCTTCTTCTTTTTTAATGAATACTGCTTTCATCGTAAGGAAAAAAAAAATTATTCTTAAAAAGTTAACACTGTTAATGAATTCTATAGACTCTTCAGCCTGTGTGCAAATAAATAAATGATCAAAAGGAATATCTTTGGAAACACAATTAAGAATAAAAAGGGGGAAAAAAATACAAGCAACCTTTGCCAGTGTCCCATCAGCCAAGAGATAAGGGACTCACGCGGCAAAAATAAGACCGTCACGGCCAATAACCCCAGTCAGGCCATCTCCCCAAAATATCTATTTTTAAAAGCAGGTTCCATTTCATCACATTTCAGAAAAACAAAGAAGAGACCTCGAGGGGCAGACAGGCAGGCTCCAAAGCGAAACACAGCACGCTTACAGCTTACAGCAGCGGTGTGGTCGCCCGTGGCCAGACAGTGATTTTCATCTGAAAAATGCGAATCTCCAGTGACAGATGGAGCTCAGATACCGAGCTACCATCAGCATGCAGCCCAACAAAGTGCCAATTTTCATATCTCCCAGGGCCTGCTGGGCCCCCAACTTCTTAGTTTAAATGGAAACTGTCAGACCAGATTTTGTGCAAACACGCGCTTTCCTTGGGGGCAAACATTCTGAGTCTACAACCTGTTCTTTCATTTTCCCAGCTTTCTGTCCATGGCAACAACATCAAAGATGAGAGAGGCGGGTGGGGAGGGCTGTCAGGAGCACCAGAGAACAGAGCAGACACGAAGTGCAGGAAGAGCTGGCTGAATAACTAGGCGGCATCAGGCAGCAGGCGCCTCTTTACTCTGCCCCTCGCTGTCAATCACAGGCAAATGACAGGGCGGGGCCACATGGGAAGAGAGCGCCCCGTCTTCCGCAGCTCCTGCGTGGATGTACCAGTCTGTGTTAGCACCACTTCCCTCCTGATAAGCTCCAAGGTCCTGGAGAGGGAAATGACACAACAAAATATGTGCACACACAAACACACACACACACACAGACCCACACATACAGAACTGCTGGGGTGGGGAGAGGCGACCGTGCAGACAGTGAAAGCAGAATTCCCATATGAATAGGATTAGATGACGGGGTTAAAAGTATGACTAATATTCAGAGGAAAAGCTGTTGGACACAGTTTCAGCTGCTGATACTGATTCTTCTGAACCACTTTAAAATGCCAGTCACTTTTTCATTCTAAGCGTATTCATTGGAGCCTGTTTAAACCGTCTCCAAAGACAGATAGGCTTCTGCCCAAACCCACCTTCACGCCAACAGCATGCTGCAGGCAGATGGAAGGAATTCTGAGGCAGGGACATCTGTAAGGACCATTCCAGCCCCTGTTACCAAATACACCTTCCTCTAAAGTCTCACGCGCTAAAAGCCTCCTTAAGCCAAGTCACCTACTGCAGACCGCATTCCTCTGAGGTCTGTGGTCTTCGGTAGCCTGCACGGTGGGTCTGGGGTTTGTGTTTGGTGGGGAGTGATGGAGAGGCTCCCTCAAGATAACTGAGGAAGAACTGCCAAAACTGAAACGCTTCAATCTTTCAGAGTCTCGTTTCCCAGTGTGTCCGTATCTCAAGTAGACCAGTCAGATCCCGGCCGTGAGGAAGGCTCACAGCCCACAGGCAACCTCCCAGACCTGGGCCTGTGCCAGGAGAGTAAGCAGTGAGGTTTCTCGATACGGGCGTGATAAAAACCCTAGGAAACATCATTTTTAATAGCAACCAAAAAGGGAGAGCAGCAGTCCCCAAAACTCTGTGTACCCCAGAAAAACAAAGAGACCTGAGAGGCAGACAACAAAAATGGAGGCTGGGGTGGGTCTCCCAGCTCAGAGCCTGCCGCCGGGGCCCCACCCCACCTGGAAGCCTGCGTGTGCCAGCACCTCTCGCGTGCTGACGGCCACTCTGTCCACCAGCTCACCACAAAGGCCACTTGTTTCCCATGAGTGCCCAGAACAGTGGCTCAACCAGTTGGCCCAGTCGGGGACTGTGGTCCTGGTGGATGGGTGGTGACAAGGGCTGTTGTGACCTCAGCAGACAACTAGCAAGGTAGTGTTGAGTTTCCAGGCTCTAGCAGGTCACCTACCAGGCTGGGAGAGCGTGTAGGAGTCAGCTTGCAGACCCAGGAAGGGGTCAGGCAGGGTCAGCTGCAGGCTATTTCAACTCCATGCCTGACCCTCCACACTAAGCATTGCTTCCTCTGACCCTGGCTGGGGGCAGGGGGGTGTGCAGGAGAAGAGAGGTGATCACAAGGAATTTAGAACCTGTCACACGAGACCTTGTCACATGAGGTCTTGGAGCACAGGATATAGGAGGAGAGCGCTCCCAGGAGGTTGTTGGAAATGTGTGGGGACACGGTTCAGTGAACGTATGATGAGGAGGGCCACTGTGGACCCCCAGGGGTGGGGGCCAATGATAATGACCATCTTAAACGTGCAGAAAATCCAAAGCCCGACAGCATCCGCTGAACACTCTGAAAGTCAGATCAATCTATCTTGGCTGTTCAAACCATACCTGAATATGGTGGTTCAGTATCGTTAGAATAGTCAAGGTAGATCGTGTCGACTCTTTGCAACCCCATAGACTACACAGTCCACGGAATTCTCCAGGCCAGAATACTGGAGTGGGTAGCCTTTCCCTTCTCCAGAGGATCTTCCCAACCCAGGGATCGAACCCAGGTCTCCCTCATTGCAGGCGGATTCTTTACCAGCTGAGCCACAAGGGAAGCCCATATTTGACATAAAACCACAACAATTGTGAGAGGTGGAAAAGAACCAAAAGCAGCAAAAAGGAAAAAATACTAGGTCTGAAGGAACAGACTACTCATTGTCTTTACATGGCCAAATGGAGATGATGAGAAAAAGGGAAAATGTGGAGACAGTTTAGGGCCAAAACATCAAGAAGTAAAACTGGCCAGACTTAACCCCAAGAGAGGCGAGTAGCTTCTCAAAGTGGGGTTCCCCCACTGCTGACACGGAGCTGCAAGAGATGGCCACTCACCAGGGCTGCAGGGCGTCTTCAGCTGGTCTTGACTATGAGGCCCACTCAGGTGCCGACACCCACCTGACCTACCTCCACACCCCTCGCCAGTCCCTTCTTGCTGCTGCCACCATCCAGGGGATGCCTCTCCCAGCTCAACTGTTTCTTCCACCTCCCAACTCGCCTCAAGTCTCCAGGGTCCCAGCTCCGCCACCTGCTGCTGCGGACAAGGCCCACAATACCTCCCTGTACCTGGTTTCCTCATCCACAGTGGTTCCAGAGGATTCAGGGAATAACCAGGGTCAAGAGTCCTTCTTAGCCTCTGGAAACCCAGCAAGCAGCACCTCCCAAAAACGCTTCCCAGGGCTCAGCTCTGTGCCATCTCCAAGCTTCCGGGAAGTCCTGGCTACAGAATAAAGTCTGCCTTGAGGCTGGTATCCAAGGGTCTTCTTCAAGGGCTGGGCCCAGCCCGCCTGCACCCTCTCCCATTGCTCTCCTCACCATCCAGGCCTCCAGCCTGGCTACCGGGCTATGCCCTCATCACTCCCTGCCCACGCCCACATATCCTGCCTCCACCATGACCACCACCTCTGCCAAGGTCCACACCGTCCCTCCAGTGTGCACACATGCACGCTCAGTCGCTCAGTCATGTCTGACTCTCTGCGACCCCATGGACTGTGGCCCTTCAGGCTTCTCTGTCCATGGGATTTCCCAGGCAAGAATACTGGAGTGGGTTGTCATTTCCTCCTCCAGGGGATCTTCCCAGTTTTAAATGGGCCCTCTCCAAGGAGCTTTCCCAGACCTCTCCATCTGGAAATTATCTGTTCTCCTATCACCTGCTTATACCTCCCTATGGTTCTAACCGACATCTAGCAGCTCTGGCCGTACCTGTGAGACGGGGTCCCAAGGCCAACATTACGGCTGCACGGCCTGCACAGTCTCACAAGGCCCTCCGCTTGGCTTCACGCTCTGCTGTGGCTGTCTTAAAATTATTAATGATTTGCAAGTCAAGGGTCCTGCAATTTCACTTTGCACTGGCCTGCAAATTAAGTACCCAGTCCTGCTGAGGACTTCACAAGGAAGAGGCTTTTATGTCTGCATCGCTGCAGCAGTGTGCAGTGGGGCCTGTCACCTAGCAGGGATTCACAGGAGGAGGAAAGGGGTAAGCGTCTAGTGGCTCTGCCACCTCGGGCAGCTCATCCATACGTGTGCAGCTCACCTTTCTCCCTTCCTCCCTGCTCCCCCCACACACACTCATACGCAGCAGAGCACAGAGCAGCAACTGGCCTCAGATCATGCCCGACACCCATCTTCCCTCCCGTCCCCACTCCGCAGTGCTCCACGGGACACCAGAGAGAGAGTCCTCTGACCCTCCTGAAACACAGCATCTTCAGGACACACTGGCCTGCAGGACAGCTCACCCCTGAGAGCTTTAGGCCCCTGATTCAGAAGTCAACCCTGCTCTGCTGCTTACCGACTGTACCACCTTGACCAGGAGGCCCAGAAAGGGGGACGTGTGGACAGGCCCTCTCCAGCCTTCCCACCTGCCCCCCTGCCCTCCTTCAGACCTGGCTGCAGCCCTGTCCCTTCCTGCCACCTGGCTGGGTGGCAAGGGCCCACCGTGACCACCTCAACCTGCTCTCACAGTCTATCTGTGGGGCCCACAAGCCCCAGATTCAGGAGAACAGGACAGACATACCCACAGGCCAGACATGGCCTTAGGAACCAGAGAAGGTGGCCACTTCCCCTCACCAGTGGACTCACCCTCCGTGCTGGCTCAGACCTGCAGGAGGGCTGACACATGCCCTCAATCCCCCCTACCCCGTGACCCATAAGCAGCCTGCTGGCACCGGCACACAGCCCTAAGCCAAGCCAACTTGTGAGAAAAACTCCCTGGCTGTAAAAAACAAAGGCATTTGGTCCATTATGAAAAAGATAAAGATAGAGAACATAACAGAGTCCTCCCTCTTCATCTGATCTGGGGCCACTAAACAGAAAATTTCAGCTTAAACACACACTAGGTGTGTTTCAGCCCCCAAGATAACACTGTTTTCATGAAGAATCACAGAACGTGTAAGACAGAGGGTAGATAAACAAGGTTCTGTTGTATAACACAGGGAACTATATTCGATACCTTGTAATAACCTATAAAGAAAAAGAATATGAAGAATGTATGTGTGCATAACTGAATCACTGCTCAACACCAGAAACTAACACTACAAATCAACTATACTTCAGTTTAAAAAAAAAGAAGGCGGCAACCCCAAAGACCAAGTAATCCAATGTGCCCATTTGTCAGATGAGGAAACAAGGGATCTAGCAGGGTCAGAACTGCCTACCTCTGAGCTCCCAGAGCCCCACCATGCTTCACCTGGACACTGCATCCGTGCACTGCATTGGCACTAGCTGTTTACAAGCCGCCTCCCACACTCCACTGTGAGTTGCTGGAGACTAGGGTGTTCACTGCTTCACCTCTGCCGATCCAGTATCACTGCCCAGGCCTGGCAACCATAGGCAACTCAATAAAGAAACAAACGGCCCACAGAGACACACTGAAGGCAAACAAAGCTGGGCCTGGAGCCCGAGTTCCCGTGTGACGGCCCTCCTGTCCTTCTCTCAGACTGAAGGCAGTGGGTGCCGCTGCGTAACTCGGGTGAAGGAACAGGAACGTGGCAGGACCCGAATGCTGCATGCGGCCCCGTTAGGATGCTGGCCTGGGGTCAGACTTGTGTCCCGCCCTGCCTGTGACCATGCGAACTGCCCTCTCTGAACCTTGGTTTTTTCCATTGTCAACTGAGTATGGACTGATGACAACACGCAGGTGGAGCTGAGTGCACCCACGTCTCCCTCAGCATCAGCGCACGAGTTCTCCCCTAACCCTGGTGGTCGGTGAGAACAGACACCGTCAGCGCCACCGCACAGACGGGAAAGCACGGTCTTGAGAGGCCATGCTGCTCCTGCAGTGCCCCCTCTGGTGCTCACCAGGGCGCCAACAAGAGCCCCAGGCCAGGGTGGGGCAAGAAAGGGCTCCAGGAGCGCCTGCCTCTCAGAGCCACACCCACCAGCCCCACACTGAGCTGGGCAGCAACCCCTGACTGTGACCTGCTAAGCCCACGCCAGTCCCTGGGTGCCATGGGGAGGCATCAGCTGTAGACCCTTCCATGCCGTGGACAGGAGTCCAAGGAAGCTCAGATGGCCAAGCAGAAAATACGGCCTAGAAGTCACAGCAGACACCATCACCTGGTTTTCCGGTTCTCCCGGAGGAGACACTGTTAACAGCAGATGGAGGGAGTGAGAGAGCAGTTTCAGCACGTTCCCGCCCCTGGACCTGAGCTGGGACATCCCCTCTTCCACTCCCCACTGTGTCCTCTTCCCAGCAGAGCGGTCCTGGGTCCCTCCCCCGGTGGGGCTGACCTCTCTATCCTCGAGTACCAGAGCAGGAAGACAAAGCCTGTTTCTAAACCCACGGACACCAACCAAGACTTCAGTACAAGGAG
The DNA here is from genome assembly GCA_006410635.1 of Cephalophus harveyi. Classification (NCBI taxonomy): domain Eukaryota; kingdom Metazoa; phylum Chordata; class Mammalia; order Artiodactyla; family Bovidae; genus Cephalophus; species Cephalophus harveyi. Next base: position 287,571 of record SJYT01026927.1, on the reverse strand, counting down.
CTCCGGGGAAGAGTATGGTCCCTGTAGACAGCCATGTATATCTGTATCCACTGCGTGGTGACTAGGGTCTCCCTTGCCCACTGAGAGGCTGAATCCTAGCCTACGTGTGTATGTGGACGCATCAGGTATCTGCTGGGATGATCAGTATCCCCGAGGCGATACCTGTGTGAGCCCTGGAGCCCACCTGCCTGCCAGGAATTCCAGCTCACGCACATTCTGTATGACTCCAGGCACCTTCCTTAACCTCTCTGTGCCTTGCTGGTCTCTCCTGTAAACAGGGATGATAAAAGTATCCACCTGCCAGGGTTCTGGGGACATGAAAGGAGGTAACATTTGGCGCAATATTTAGCATATAATAAAAGCCCCATTTTCCTCCAGCACAATGTTAATAGAGTGGCTTCCGGGACTTATGTGCGCTTTTCTTTTGTCTTCTTCATTAACTGAATTTCCTACATGAATGTACATGTTTTACTGTCAGCAAAGAATAAAGCCTTTTTTTTTTTAAGCTAGGGTAGGAAGAATTCCAAGTAACCCTTTCCTCCAAACACATGGTGCCAAAGTAGTCCTGCCCCTGCTGGTCTGTTTTGAGAGAGTTCAGAGAGGCCCTCTTTGGGGCAGGGCACTCTGCTGCTCAGGGCAGCCCCAGGCCTTTCTCCTCCCTGACCCATGCTATGCTTCTTTTCCACCCCGCCATCCAGTAGGACTCAAGCCTGACCTAGTCTAAGAAGCCCTCCCTGTAGGCCCACACTGCAACCTTCCTCCCTGGGAACATCAGCCTTCCCTTCACCCGTTCCCCCTGTCTGAAGCTTGCCCACCCCACAGCAAGCCTCTTTTGTGCCAATCTGAAGGTCTAGCGGCAAGAAGCCCGCCAACCCCCTAGATGGATAATCTTGAGGGCAGGGCCACCTGCTTCCTCGGCGATTTCAAAGCACTCACCAGACTTCTCTTCTTGGATCCTCACTCCACAGCCCACGAGTGGGGGAGAGGTTCAGGGACGGAAGTGATAAGTGGGCCCTGCCACTGGATGAAAGCCAGTCTGGCCAACTCCAATCAAGGGCTCATTCCCAGTACAGTACAGTACTGCTTCCCACGGGAGGCAGAGCCAGGCCCCTCAGCCAACAGAACCCAGGGCTAACGGAACAGCCCAGCTCCACAGGGCAGAACTGCACTGGCCACCGCAGCACCTCCCCGTCCTCCCCCTACCTGCTCACATTCCTCCGTCCTCTCCCCTGGCTGGGCTTTGATCCGCAGCCGCCCCACTGCAGGGCTTGGTCCTTCTGAGGGTGCCCGGACCTAAGGACACAGTGAGCCGTGCTAAACGGGGGGAAGGGAGGAAGAGGCTTTGGGCTCGGTACAGAGTGCCTCTGGTTTTTCTCCGTTTTATGTCAAATGACCTATAACGCCCCAGGCAACGGTACATTTGAGCCCTGGGTACTTAGAAGAATTTAGCAGGACGGTTTAAAATGTCCAGACTTGAAGGTGTCAGATTTCGTAAAGCAAGAAAATTTGGAACACATATGCAGACCTCCACCCTGGGACGCTCGAAAGGTCTCTCAACTGTCCAGACCAGACTGTGTAAAGACAAAAGAGCAGCTCTCCCGAGCTCCTCCCAAGTTTCAAGAATTCTAAGATTGCCCAAGAGATGGCAACCAGCAGTGTGCGTGTGTGTACACACATCTATAACAATGTCTCCTAACAAAAACATGTCAGTCACGGACAATCAAGCTTATGATACATGTCTTTTTTTAAATGACATTAGCATAACAACCAAATACAACATGTTTGTTAGAATTTTTAAAAATCTATAAAAAGCGGATGTAGGACAAATGTGGTGGTTTAGTCGCTAACTCCTGGATGACTCTCTTTTGACCCCATGGACAGGCTTCTTTGTCCATGGGATTTCCTAGACAAGAATACCGGAGTGGGCTGTCATTTCCTTCTCCAGGGGATCTTCCCGACCCCAGGGATCAAACCCATGTCTCCTGCATTGGCAGGCAGATTCTTTACAACTGATCCACCATGAAGTCCACGTAAGACAATGCAGGAGAGTGAAATGTACTGCCTACTGGATAATGTTACTGTATCAGTGCTGAATTCTTGGATGTGATAATGGTGGCGAGTTATGTAGGTGCACGTCCTGGCTCACAGGTGACACACGCTTCAGGGTTTAGGGGTAAAGTATTCCAATATCCACCGCTTTTTCCAAAAGAATCAGGAAAAAATTATATGTGAATAAAAATGTAATGACAATGAAAAAAAAAAAACAAGTATGCCAAGCTGCTACCCAGCGATGATTCTAGGTGAAAACTATACAAATGTTTACTGTACTCTTCTTTCAACTTCTTTGTATATCTGAACATTTACAAATGGAGTATCAGAAGAAACAGTATCATTTGAAATTTGTTTACAACAGAAAATTTTGAAGAAAAATAAAATGGCTCATAATTCTACTGTCTAGGTAATTTTTTAAAAATCTTGCTATTTAACTACTAATTTAAAAACATGCGAGCAGGACGTCCCTGGTGGTACAGTGGCACTTGCTAATGTAGGGGACACTGGTTCAATCCCTGGTCTGGGAAGATTCCACGTACCTTGGAGCCACTAGGCCAACATGCCACAGCTTCTGAGCCTGTGCTCCAGAGTCTGCAGGCCGCAGCTACTGAAACCTATGTACCTACAGCCCATGATCAGCAACGAGAGAAGCCACAGTGAGAAGCCCGAGCGCTGCAATGAAGAGAAGCCCCCACTCGCCGCTACTAGAAAAAGCCCATGCAGCAACAAAGACCCAGTGCAACCCTCCAAAAAATAGGCAATAATGCCGTATGTCTGCACGTACAAGGCTGTAATATCTACCCAAGAAGGAAAATATTCAAAGAGGATTTTTTTCTCTTAATAAACTAATAGTTTAGACAAAGAACAATCGAGAAAAAAGTTCACTGTACCATTTCTTAACAGCAGAATGGATCTTTTTTTCAAGTATGTGATTCCCCAAATGAGGGCCTATCCAAAAATAAGAAGACATGGGGAAGAAGTATCGAAAATGTTCTACCAAAATATTCTGGACCCCTTTGCCTCTGGTTCAGCTGATGATGATGGAATTTCCGGGCAGGACTCTCCCCACATCTCCACCACCCACAGAAAGGACTGCCCTCTAGGGCTTCCCTGGAGGCTCAGACACTAGAGAATCCGCCTGCAATGCAGGAGACCCAGGTTCAGTTCCTGGGTTGGGAAGATCCACTGAAGAAGGGAATGGCAACCGATTCCAGTATTCTTGCCTGCAGAATTCCAGGGGCAGAGGAGCCTGGTGGGCTACAGGCCATGGGGTTGCAAAGAGTCGGACACAACTGAGTGATTAAAACACACTGGGGCTCCCCAGAAATCCCTGAGAGTCCTGTGATTGCCTATGCAGGTCCAGGACTGTCCCCCAACAAAACACCCATGATCCCACCAACTTCAGGAAGCACCTTCCTCCCACCTTCCTTGAGTACTCGAATTTCCTCAAGGCACCAGAACGGCCCTTCCATCAGGTCTAAGAGACAAGGGCTCACAGTCGCCCCCCCACACTTAGGCCAAGTTGACCCTATCTTCCCCACCTCCATAAAGGCTTGGACACAGTCTGCTGATGTCCACCGTGCCCCACCAACACCTCCCTCCCAGCGACAGACTTATTGTCAGAGACGGGGAGTAAAAGGAAAGAAAGCAAATCCTGCTGAATTGCTCATTAAGATTTTGAAAACGAGGGACTTCCCTGGTGGTCCAGTGGTTAACACTCCATGCTGACAATCCAGGGGTCTAGGTTTGATCCTTGGTCAGGGAATTAGATCCTGCATGCCACAACTAAAGAGCCCGCCCACATGTTGCAACTGAGACCTGCCACAGCCAAATTTAAAAAAAAAACAGGATTTTGAAACCTGTCCACAGAGAGGAGGCAGAGGTGCAGGAGCATCTGAGGAGAGTCGTCCCGGCAGGAGGGGAGTGAAAGGGGAGGCAGAGGCATCCAGGAGCGGGGCCAGGAGAGCTTGCACAGAGCCCACCACTGGCCTGGCTCTTAATGCCAAGAGAGAGCTGCTCTTCCTGCCAACAGAGTTATCTTTTAATCCAACCCCCGGAAGACACCATCTGGCAGGAGCAGCTCCTCGGGGCACACAAGTCACGCGGCTGGGCCCTGTCTGTCCCTTCAGGCCGGGGCTTGCCCTGTGATCCCAGGAAGCACAGCCGCTGCCCCTCCGAGGCCTGGCTTCCAACAGGCCTGTGCATGCCTGGGCGGGTGAAGCAGTAGGTGAGGAAGTGGAGAAAGCTGCCGTGCCGGGCAGGGTCACCAAACGCAAAGACCCAAGAAGGGAAGGCAGTGGCTCCAAGTCACCAGGCAGGTTGGCATCATGCCAGGAAGAGGCAGCCACCCTAACATCTTGCTTTTCCCCAGATGTAGTGAAGAGCTTTGCAGCTTAAGAACAGCTGATATCAAGTGGCCATGGCGGGCTGCCCAGAATCCTGCGCAGGAGGAATTCTGTGGCCCTGGGCAAGCAGAGCAGGCAAGAGCATGCTGACAGATGCGTGAGACCAGTGAGCAGCGCTGCCCAGCCTGCCTCCACTCTACGCACTCTTGACAACTCAAGGACCAGCCTGGAGCTACGTGCCTACCTACCGGGAGGATTTCTGAGGCCTCTGTCGTCACCCAGGATACAGAAGCCACATTCTCTTAGAAGCAGCAGGCTTGTCCCCGCCTCCACACCAGAGTCTGTCTGGGCGCCTGCCTCTGTGAACATCCAAATCCCACCCACGCCTCCAGCCCCAGTTCAAAATCCCAGCTCCCAGGGGGTGTGGGTAAGAAGACGTGGTGGAGGTGGAAGTCTTGAGGCTGGCAGGGAAGGGGGGCACATAATGTGTGCCCTCCAGCTCTGGCAGCACCCGTCTCCACTGGCAGCCGTCCCCTTGCTAACCAGCTCTCCATGTGCAGTGCCCGTTCTTGTGGGCACCTGACATCTGCCAGAAGGAACCAGGACCCAAAAGTCCAGATCTAGCAGCCCCAGAGGCTGCTCTGTTTCCCACCATAGCTCAGTGGGTGTGCCCTCTGGATCCCAACCACCAGATGTGAAATCCTAACTCACCAGCTTAGACTCTGGGCAAGTAGCTTGCCCTCTCTGTCCTTCAAGCCCTCGCATCTGTAAAATGGGGGGAAATAAAAGCCCTTCATCTGCGGGTTGCTAGGACAACCCCAGAGACATCTGTGTCAACTCCCTGGCACATGCTGTAAGTGGTCAGTAACCGTCTACAACACTTATCATCTCCTGCACTGCTCCATCAGGCCTGTTCCCACGAGCTCTGTCCTGGCCCAGCCTCTGCCCGCTCCTGACACTCATCCCACTTTCTCAAGACCAGACTCACACTGGGCAAGCATCCAGTTCTACAGCCTCCCTTAGGAGGAGCCAGCTCTCTGGGGACACATTTCAAACCCTAGCCTCTCCTGCAAAACCTTCTGCCCCGAGCTCAGTTAGGCCATCCGAGTAGCCCCGCGGAGCCAGCAGACAAGAAACGTAGCACAAGATAGACCGTGATGGGAAAGGTCTCTCTTCACCCCTCCCAGTCTAGGCCCGAGTCTCTAGCCTCTCCACCCTAGACCACAAAAGGTATCCACCATCAGACCATCAAAGTTGTCTTGAAAACACACACGCACCCAAGCAAACAGATGCAATCCTGTCAGTTCCCTGCTCTACAGCCTTCCATGTCTCCCTCTAGCCTATTAGGATCAAGCCACAAAGCCTCACCCCAGCACTGAGAAGAAGGAAATACACACTTGTTAAGCATCTAATTCTCTGCCCAGTTCTCAGCTACATACTTTATATGTATTGCACCACTTAATAACTTCCTCCAAGGCTGGTCTTATTACCACATCTCACAGGGGGAGGAAGGCAAGGCTCCAAAACATTAAGCCTCGCCTAAGCCACATGGCTCAGCAGCATCAGAAGCAGACCTGGAGGCCAGGTTCACAGCCTGAGTCCCAGCTCCTGCTTCCTTCTCCAGCTCTTCTGCCCCAGTCCCCCCTGACCAGACCGACCACTGTCCAGCCAGCACAGTGCCCACAGTCACCCAGCACACTTGGCTCCTGCCAAGCTCTTCTCCCCCTACCTGCAATATCCCTACCCATCACCTGACAACTGCTACTCAGCCTTCAAAGCCTGGCCCTCAAGTCACCTCCCCCATGAGACCAACCCTCAACCCGGCTCTGTCTTCTATGAGACTAAGCCAGTCCCTTCCTTGAACATGCTCCCCAGGCACCTTGTCTCTACCCACTTTAAAGCACGACTCTCCAGTCCCCAAGCCAGCCACACTGCTATCTGCTCCCGCATGTACATCTCTCATCTTGAAGCCACCACACCTCAGTACGTTTGCTTCAATAAAAGAATGATCTTGCTTCCAGACTTACAGACCAGCAAACAGAGGATAGCCAGAGACTCAACTTCTGCAGGGACAACTGGTAAACAGCCCATCTGGAGTGGCTCCCTTGAGGTTACACCTGGCCAGGAGGCCAACCTCAGGTGCGTACACCTGAACAAGCTCGTCGGGACCAGCAGCTCCAGTGTTAGGAAGCAGCCCATCGAAATGGGAAGCTGTGATAAAAGGCAGCATGGGTGACTTCTGGGAGCCGCGGTGCTGGAGAGAGACCTGTGGGCCTTCTCCAGGCCCCCGCACTGGCAGGGAGCCCCACACAGGACTCACTCCTACACACAGGGAATGAGCAACAAGCTAGGGGCAGAAGCAGCTCCCCTGGTTGGCCTGAACAGAAAGATGCCAGGGCCTGCAGGGGCCCACAGCACCCTGTTCCAGCAGTGTACCAGCCCCACGGCCCTGTGGGGAAGAGGAGGAAAGATGAGCTCCATCCTGACCCACTTTTCCCAGAGCTCCCTTCCCAGGTCTGGCCTGGCCAGGGAGTTCCTTCTCACCTGGTGAGGTCGGTAAGTGAAACACTCATACGTGTATTCATACACGGAGGACACCCAGCTCATCAAAACAGTGGAGACTCCCACTTAACAGATAAGAAAAACAGCAGCCAGAGGTAGGTCCCTAAACAGTACACTTCCCACTCCAGAGCCTCCCGGACCCGCAAGCACATCCCAGTTCTCCCTCAGATGGGAGAACAGACGCTTCCCTGCTTCCCTTCCTGGGCAGGCTCAGACACTGAGAAAGCCCCATGCGCTAGGGGAAGGCTCTCCCGGGTCCTGGTGAAACGAAGACGAGAGGCAAGCCCACTCTCGGGTTCTGTTTCAGGAGACCTAGGGAGGGGCTCGGAGAAGGCAATGGCACCCCACTCCAGTACTCTTGCCTGGAAACTCCCATGGACGGAAGAGCCTGGTAGGCTGCAGTCCATGGGGTCGCTGAGTCAGACACGACTGAGCGACTTCACTTTCACTTTTCACTTTCATGCACTGGAGAAGGAAATGGCAACCCACTCCAGTGTTCTTGCCTGGAGAATCCCAGGGATGGCGGAGCCCAATGGGCTGCCGTCTGTGGGGTGGCACAGAGTCGGACACGACTGAAGCGACTTAGCAGCAGCAGCAGGGAAAGGCTAGGGAGTCTTCACTCTTCAATGCTTCCCAGGGGATTCTGAAGATGAGGATCCAAAAACCTGTTCAGAGAGGAACCTAGGAGGAACTCAAAATCAATGCCACGAGCCTGGCAATTTTTATCACCAGACTTAAAGATGTCCACACCCTTTGACCCAATAGCCCCAGTTCCAGATATGTACCCCAAGGAAATGAAAAAGTACACAGATCTTCATGGCCACATGATATATGTTGAAAAGTAAAAGTGAAAGTATTAGTTGCTCAGTCATGTTGGGCTCTTTGCGATCCCATTCACTGTAGCCCACCAGGCTCCTCTGTCCATGGGGATTTTCTAGGCAAGAATACTGGAGTGGGATGCCATGCCCTCCTCCAGGGGATCTTCCTGACCCAGGGATTGAACCCAGGTCTCCTGCATTGCAGGCAGATTCTTTACCATCTGAGCCACCAGGGAAGCCCAACTGAAAAATAAGACATTCCTAAATTTCCAGTCAAGGGGGACCAGTGACATACATTCTGACAGGGTAATACTGTGCACCCACAGAAAACGATTCCTTTGTTCACTCTTTTAAAAAGCTTTATAGTATTTAGCTCCAGTTAGTAAAAGTATCTTCGAAATAAAAGAAGGTAAAAATACCTTCTTTTGATTACCTGCATTTTCCAAATTCTCTACCATGAACATGGCTAATTATATTTTTTTAACCGATTATTTTAATGACCAGCATCAGACTTAAAATGTGAAGCCCAGTTCAGTTAGAGGAGGAAGGACGGCAGACAGCATCTAGTTCAACCATGAACATGAAGAGAAGGAACACCTTCCCTGCCACCCCCGAGGTTCTGCTTGAATACTTACAGCAGCTGGGAGCTCACTCCCTTTCCTAAAGCAGTGACTGCTGGCAATTAAAAAGTTGCTCCTTACCCTGACTGTTGCTTCTGGATCCACATACAGGTTTCTCAGGAGACAGGTAAGATGGTCTGATATTCCCATCTCTTTAAAAGTTTTCCACAGTTTGTTATGATCCACACAGTCAAAGGCTTTAACGTAGTCAATGAGAGAAAGGTAGATGCTTTTCTGAAATTTCCTTGCTTTCCCTATGATCCAGCAAATGTTGGCAACTTCAGCTCTGGTTCCTCCGCCTCTTCTAACCAGCTTGAACATCTGGAAGTTCTCAGTTCATGTACTGCTGGACTCTACCTTCCTGAAGCTCAAACCTCCATCTCCCTTGCAGCACATAGCATCAAAAGCTCAACAAATACAACAGAGCTGTCTTTCTAAAGAACTGACTTCAAGGGTGACTACCCATACTTTCCCACTATGGCCAAGAGGCGAATGTGGGTTACTGCAAGCACCGCTGACACATATTCCCAATGCCATGTTTAAATCAAGTGTTGATCAGGGTCGGGCGGGATGAACTGGGAGATCGAGATTGCCATATATGCACTGTTGATCCTATGTACAAAATGACTAACGAAAGCCTACTATATAGCACAGGGAATCCTACTCAATGCTGGGTGGTGACCTAAATGATAAGGAAATCTAAAAAAGAGGAGACAGATGTATATGTAGGGCTGCTGCTGCTGCTGCTAAGTCGCTTCAGTCGTGTCCGACTCTGTGCGACCCCGTAGACGGGAGCCCACCAGGCTCCCCCGTCCCTGGGATTCTCCAGGCAAGAACACTGGAGTGGGCTGCCATTGCCTTCTCCATATGTAGGGCTTACCAGGGGGTAAGTGGTAAAGAATCCAGCTGCCAATGCAAGAGACGCGAGTTCAACCCCTGGATTGGGAAGATCCCCTGGACGAGGAAATGGCAAATCCCTATTCTTGCCTGCAGTATCCCATGGCCAGAGGAGCCTGGTAGGCTACAGTCCATGGGTCACGAAGAGCCCAACACAACTGAGCGACTGAACAAGCACGCATCCATGCATGTGTATATGTACAGATGATTTACTTCGCTGTACAGCAGAAACTATTAAAACACAACACTATAAAGCAACTATAATCCAATAAAAAAATTTCTAATTAAAAATAAGAGTTGGTCACCTCCCCACAATCACCTAGATGAATATCATCAACACCCACGTCTCTCTGGAGTCACTGAGTCACTTGTTCCACAAACTACAGCTGCCCCTCCCCAACTAGTGACTACGACAGCCCTGCAATGGCTTGGGAAACTCTTCACTGAGGCCATTTTGGGGTGAGCAATCTGCCTGAGGTTGCCAGATCAGCCAAAACACACAGATGCTACACCATCAGAAGCTGGGCCGTCTGGAGCAGCCCAGTCGGGAGCGAGCAAAAGACCTTTCCCTTGAGGACAGCAGGCCCTAGAAAAGTGATGTTTCCTCCTCACCTCTCGTCTCATTTATTTCCTTTTACTCCCACTTCTCTTCCACTCTTCTCCCCCAGGCACAGAGGCGACCATTGCGCTATCTTTTTCTTTGTGTTCTTGCAAAATGGGCATTGTTTCATATTATTAATTTACATAGCACTGCAGTGTCCACCTCGCTCTACTTTCTACGTTTTCACCAAGCACTATGCTTTGAGCTCCATCCCATCGCCATGGGTGTGTCTCAGTCACTCGGATGCCGCCCCCAGAGCGCTGCAGCACCCCTGCAGGGACTGGGAGGGAGCCTGGGGCGCTGGCATCCAGGAGAGGGCCTGCGGGGTCAGGACTCAGCAGCAGCCCTGCCAGAGGCTGCAGGACAGCTGCCCAGTAGGGGTGAGTCCCCGCCACCCCACGCCCTGCCGTCCACTGACATCATCTAGCTTCCTAGTTTCTGCAAAGCCTAAGAGGTGGAAATGGAGCGTCCATCACCAATTCTTACCGGACCTGCCAGAACCATGCCTACTAGGAGAGCGACAAGAAAAGCATTTGCCACGGTAAGCGTCAGCGGCACTGATGGAAACAATTGCCCCTTAATGAAAACCTCCACTGGGAAAGCTCACTACAGACTGACAGAGCACAATCGCCAAGCACCGCCTTGCAAAACATCCTGGGTCCCACCCGCTCCGGTGGGCGGACGATCCTCCCACGGACACGACTGTTCAAGAATAAGTGACAAGGGGTTCTCGGGCTCCTTCTCTCCTTTGTCATCACACAGTTGCACCACCGAGCACTGCTATGCACAGTTCCTACCACATGTGACTCCCGTGTGATCTGACAGCACCCGAAGCAGTCTACCTGTTCAATGCGTCCCAGCAAGGTCAAACTGCTTTCAAGATTGCTAAATGCCGATTCCAACCTCTGTGCTAACTTCATCGTGGATCAGGAGCCAAGAGTTTACAGGCCGGCACTGGTCTGTGGACCATACCCTGAGCATGAGACAGAAGCGGGGACAAACCAACCAAGCTGCCCCAGAAGTCAGTGTAGGGTGGTGCTTAAGAGCCCTGGGATCGGGGCATCCATAACAAAACAAGTTACAGCTTACACAGTGTCTACTGGGTGCAAGGAACCGCTCTCAACACTTCACAAATAGTAGCTCCTTTAATTCTTGCAAGACAAGGTCCTATTGTTATTCTTATTTCACAGATGAGGAAACCAAAGCACAGAGAGAGAAAGTGACTTGCCCATGATCAGAGTAAGCAGAGATCCAAGATTTGAACCCACTTCCTGACTCAGACACAGGTGCTTGGCAATTTGACTAACCTGATTCCTGAGTGACCTGACCTCTCCCATCTGTCCCCTCACCGTAAGGTGGAGTAAGGACCCCCAAAGTGTGGCTGAGGTCAAATGAAAAAATACAAAACTAGACAAAGGATCCTATGCAACAGAAACACCTATCACCTGCACGGCACACCTGCAGGGCACACAACCATCTGCCTGCAGGGGACCATCTACCCACACCACCCACCTGCTTTCACACCAGCTCAGAAGGAGGTGGCATGGCAGTCCCCACCAGAGACAAGGCTTGCGAGCCTATACGAGGCAACCACGCGGACACAGCTGGAGGGCAGTGGTCACTTGTTCCCCCTCGGCCACTTCACTCTTCAGCCACTCCCTTCTCCTCCCCAAAGAGAAGGCCAGCAAATGGGAATGCCTCTCAAGTCTCCTGGAGAACTTGGAAAGTATGAAAGTGTTAGTCACTCAGACACATCCGACTCTTTGGGACCCCACGGACTGTAGCCCACCAGGCTCCTCTGTCCATGGGGATTCTCCAGGCTGGAATACTGGAGTAGGGTGCCATTCCCTTCTCCAAGGGATCTTCTCAACCCAGGGATCGAACCCAGGTCTCCTGCATTGCAGGCAGATTCTTCACCATCTAAGCCACCAGGGAAGCACTTGGAACCCATTTCTAAACATCCCAGCTGTAATTCTCAGACTTCAAACTCAGGAGGAAAAAGAAGGCCTTCTAATCCATCTAACAGCTCACAGAAACCCAACGATTTCAGGGATTTCAAGGAGGCTAACCAGTCGGTCTGAACCCCCTCCCCCCACCATCTTCTGGCCACAGTGCCCTCTCCCACACTCCACAGACCACCCTCCTGCCCACGCCAACTCCACCTATTCCTCTAGGACGCCCGGGCTCAGGTAGCCTCGCAGAGGGGCAGGTGCAGGGAGGATGACTGGATGTGACAGCCAGGCCTCCCCTATGCCTTCTGGTTATCCCGACCCCACTTTCCCAGGGCCTGCTGAGCACATGGTCTAAACAGGAGCTCGAATTCCCATGAAGACCCACTCTTCATAGAATGAATTTTCTCCCAAGCCTGCTGCCCCTACTGTGCATGCTGCCTCATCAGGTCAGCCTTCCTCCTCGCCCCTCTCCAGCGCCCGCCCAGCCTGCCAGCCACCCACCCGCACCAGCTCATCCTACACTGACCTTCAGGCGGCCTTCTCTATGCCGCATGACCTGCCCAGCTGGATACCAGCTCTCTCGGGCTTGGGCTTTCCAATGAGATAATAAACTCCTGGTGGGCAGCAGCCATCTTCTCAGTCACCCTTTCGAGAATCTGATAGATTTTTGTAACCAAACACACTCCCATCTGCTTTACAAACCACAAAATGGAAGGTGAGGAGTAGGAAGTCGATAAGCTAAGCTGATTACTTTTCAGGATTTCTAAAAGCTCCAGTCTAGACAGTGCAACCAGAAATGAAAACCTTTGAGGAAGAACAGGACATAATTTCCATCTGAAAGGGCAGATCCAGGTCGGGGTGTCCAGTATGGGACTGTGGTTGTCATTCACAAGCGAGGCTAACGTTCTCCTCTCTGCAAGCTCAACACTGAGCGCCTGGGTGAAGCACTCAGGTATACACTGGATGGATGACGGGTGGGCAGAGGAGTAGGCAGACAGTCCCTGCAGATGGACAGAGAAGACCTGGCTCCACCTCTGTCTGGGCTCCACCCCAAAGGCTGAATGATCTCATGCAAGACACTGACTGCCTTCACTGAGTCTGCATATGAGAAGCCTTTAATGTACATGAGGCTCAGGGCAGAAACAGGAGCCTATGTGAAATTCCACAAGTTCCCGTGGAAAGCAAAAACAAATGGTCACTGTTTTGTTTCCTCTCCCTGAGTTCATAAAATGGGTGAGAATATATGACAAGATTCATAAAAGTGGTCTGCCATTTTCTATCAGAAATGAGTTAGGAGAGGGGCTTCCCTGGTGGTCTAGCGGTTAAGAATCTGCCTTGCAATGCAGGGAACACCAATTTAATCCCTGGTCCAGGAAGATCCCACATGCCACAGGACAGCTAAGCCCGTGTGCCCACATGCCCCACCTGCTGAAGTCTGCCTGCTCGAGGGCCCACGCGCCGTAAGGGCAGCCCCCACAGTGAGACGCCGGTGCGCCACAGCGAGAGAAAGCCCGCACGCAGCAACAGAGACCCCTAAATAAATAAGCAAAAACAACCGAGAATAAATAAAAAGTTTAAACAAAAATTAGAAAAAGAAATGAGTTAGGAGCATAGACAGTCCCTGCGTAAACTCGCACTCAGGCCATAAATTCTAAGCTGTTTCAGGCTCAGCTATATTTTTTCCAAGAGAAGGACCCAGAGCCAGCACATTTTAGTTTTGTTTATTTTCTTGCTGTTTCCTGGATCCAGTTTCCACTGAGGTTGGCCATGGGGGTGGGCCAGCTCAGTGTTCACAAGGCCTTTACCCTCTTATCTTTATTAAAGGCTGTTCTTCTGAGGCAAGAGGCTCGGTGGCGTCATTTTGCTGCTTGAACTCTGTCCTGTGACTAAGCACTAGGAAGCCACAGCAGTCAGCGCTGGAAGTTTCTGCTGTGTCATATAAAGAATGAGACAAGGAGGTACCTCCTGCCAACATCAGACCCATGCTCTGCCTGAGCACTAAATGTAGACGTCACATCCTACGTTTGTATCCAAACAGTACCCTCTGTGTGACAGGTGCTCAGAACACGTCTGCTGGATGAACGAACACTGTCATGAAGAAAAGAAAGGGTGCCCAAGGCGTGGGACACAGAAATCTCAATGGGGACCTTCAGAGGATGGGCCAGAGTACAGGACAAACGCAGACTGTCTAAAGAAACGGACAAGGACTCCAAAGCCTACCCTGTCTCCTCTCCGCAGCTGGAGGCCCCGAGAAGCTGAAGAACTGCTTTCGGCCTAGTCCACCCATTAGTGGAACATAAATATTAATACCACCTGCATGATCTGATAAAAGATTTTTCTCCATGGTCAGGAAGGGGAGCTGCAGCACAATTCCATGAACTGCGGCGATGCCCTGTTACATGCTGGAAAGGCTGCTGCCTGCACAGCCAGGCCCAGATCAGGAAAAACTAGCCGAGGCTCTGAGGCTCCCCGCCCAGCTTGTGGCTGGCAGAGAAGCCTGGGAAGGAGCTCTGGCCTGGGGAGAAACCTGGACCCTGCGTCCGGCTCCGCCAGGGCACGCTATGAGCGCCTGGGGGAGCCCCTTTGTGTCTCTGGACTGCTAGCTCTCATTTCTAAAATCAGCAGTCTGGGCAAAGTCATCTCTAAGATCCCTTCCAGCCGTGATACTCCACAATCTTAAGCTGCTTAAGAAATATAAACAGGAAATGAAAGTTCTGGCCAGATAAGACGAAAAAGAGGTTACCCTGAGCAAGAAGAATGGAGGTTATCGTGACTATTAAAAAGGTCATTATATTTATTTAAAAGTATGCCTTCTTACATCAAAATTTAAAAATACAATTAAGTTTCTTCCCATGTGGTTTGTTATCCTCTCACTCAGTCTTGGCAGGATAGATTTTCACCACATTTGAACAGCAGATTTACAATGGTCAAAGTGATAGACAAGAACATTTGTCTGGGGATCCCAGGCCATGTTAAGGAGTTAGTTACCATCCAGACAAGTAACCTGAAATTGACCCAGAAAGAAGCCTGAGAGCCACCTGGGAAAGAGACAGGCCACACCCAGAAAAACACTGTGGGCAGAGAAAACACACCATGGCTTGAGACAGCCACCAAGGCCACAGCTCAGAGTCACAAGCGATTATCTCTGCTGGCTTTCCACACAGGCAGCTCCAGGAACCCCACCTGCAGGCTGCAGGTCAGAAGAAGCTTATTTATGCATCAGCAACTAACCGTTCTCTTAGGCAATGCAGGGGTAGGGCCAGTCAGTGATGGTATTTTTAAAAAAGTAATTTTTCAAAACAGGTAACCACTTTCCACCTGACCTCATCTGATGAGGTTTCACTCTGCTCCTTCCCCATCACTGCCTTGGGTAGCAGAGAATAGTTTTTTTAAGTAGCTGGTCATTTGTCATTTTTGAGAGCATGGTTCATGCCCAAAGAAAACCTACAAAGGTAAACAGAGGAAACAGGCAAAGACAAGAGTATCTGGTGCAAAAACAGCCCCTGCATCTAGCTGTCACTCACTAACCCAGCTCAGTTCAGGTAAAGGAAGGTGAGACTTTGGGTGGCTCTTCACCTCTTTCATCATAGAGAGCATCTTACAATAAAAGCATCCAAGCACAGTGGTTTCCAAACTCAGTTCCAAGGAATCCTGAGAACCCAAAGAACCCTATGGAGGCACCTCAGGGAATCCACAAGGAAAAGGGGCAAGCGCCAAGCCTCTATAGCCCCTGTCCAGCTTATATATCTGGCTCACTCACCTAAGAGTCCAGTTAGTGAAAAAAATCCCGCAGCTAAAAAAATAAAATAATTTAACTCATAAACAAGAGTTACATTTCACATATGTTGTTTCCATTTAATTGTCTGTAACAGTCCCGTGAGGAACCTGTGGCTACGTGGGTTTGTGATCAGACTCCACAATCCGCTCCTTAACATAACCACCCTATGCTCATCCAGCATCTATGTGGACTCTCAGGGAAGGAATGTCACCACCTTCCACAGTCCACTCCATAGCTGGATGGCACAGACCATGAAAACAAGCTCTTCCCTAAACAAAAAGCCCCGGGAAGGGTCCCAGGCAACCTTATTAATGTGTGGACCTTATTAAAATCCTGATTTAAACAAACCATTAATAAAAAGGCATTCCTGCAATAAGGAAAGTGTGAAAGTCACTCAGTCGTGTCCAACTTTGCAACCCCATGGACTGTAGCCAGCCAGAGCCTCCGTCTATGGAATTCTCCAGGCCAGAATACTAGAGTAGATAACTGTTCCCTTCTCCAGGGGATCTTCCCAACTCAGGGATCAAAGCCAGGTCTCCTACATTGCAGGCGGATTCTTTATCATCTGAGCCACCTGGGAAGCCCATTAAGGAAAACTGAATATCAGTTGGATATGAGATGACATAAATTGTTAATACAGTCAGCTGTAAAAAACATTTTTTTTTTTTAGATTTTTATCTCTTAGAGACACTTCCTTAAGTATTTATGGAGAAAGTAATATGATGGCTGGGATTTGTCTGAAAATATTATAGAAAACAAAAGTTTGGGAGCCGGGAGTTTGTAATCTCTGCACATGTTTGAGTATTTTATAATATACAGTTTCAAATGAAGACAGAGGGAGAGAGAAAGGTTCTTCCTGACACTGGACTCAATTCTATTTCCCAGTATCTTCTACCAGTTAGCTCTCTGGGGTCAGAAAGAATCAGGTCTCATCACCTGTCCATGTCCATCTGAAAACAGGCATCCAAGCCCCTCTAAGTCACCTTTCCTTTAAAATAACTCTTCCCTGGGTCCTTGTGGAGCTGAACTCCTCACAGCTCATGGCAATGCCCTCCTTAACTGCAGACCCCAGGACCAGAGCACTGTGAAGGTGTGCTCTGAGCAGCCCCAGGAACGTGAGCTTCCAGGTCCATGGCACACGCTCCACCCTCCCTTGAGCATCTCTCTGTACCCTGTGACAATTCCTGATTCCAAGGACAGTTAGGGGATTGGCTCTCCACCCCAGGGCAGGTACCTCCTAGAGCAGAAGCAGCAGCAATAGCTTGCCCTCACTTCACATAAATCTCCTAGATCCTCACCAAAGCCCTACGAGGAGAATATTAGTCCTTTGACAGATAAGGAAAAAGAAAACCCAAAGAGGTTAAGCGATTTGTTAAAGTCACATAATCTAAGATGGAAGACCCAAGATTTAAACTTGTGGAGGTTCCCCAAGTTTGGGCTCATGACACTCAGCTCTCTGTGGCCTTACTCCTGGGCTCCGAACCCATCAGTGATGCTCAGGCCACCTGGGTCATTCAGCTGTATCACCCATCTTTTCAGAAGTAACATCATTCTCCAGGCCATCTTCCAAATCTCCAGCCCAACAACTCCCCAGGGCTCAGAAAGATTCGCACAACAGTTAAAAAATCCTGAACCTACAGTCACCAAACCACCAGGACAGATCTCTACAAATCCTTCCAAGGTTCCCCTCAGAAACCCCAACTATGGACCAAAGTTCAGTCTTAGAGAAGATGACAAGAGGTTTAACCATCTCAAACAATAATCATCATGAACGAGACCATTCTTATTGAGTTACATTAGGGAAATGAAGGCCCAGAGAGGTCATACTTCTTACTTAGGCAGGATCACACACTCTTCCCTAAAAATCTACTGGTCCCAGAATCCACTACACGTCAGAATCAGCAATGTAGCAAAAAAAAGAAAAAAGAAAAATCCAATAGCCCCAGAAGCATATGCCCATTTCAGCTGGCCTCAGAATTTAAGGTTTTTAGTTCCTTGAATGAAAGAGTTGTGAGAAAATTCAAAAAACGATGGTGTACATTGATGTTCCAACTCCCTGCACTAACGCTAAAGTTTCCCAAGAGAGCACTTCTCCGAACACTTATGTTGCAAGATGCTCAATGAAAAAGGGCTTTGTGGTCAAATCAGTTTGGGAAACACTGCACAGTGAACCCACTCCAGTGAAGTCCCAAGACGGGCTTACTGGTGGCTTGAGAGGCTCCCACTAAAGGAGACTGCGTGACCTTCTCAAAACAGCACTGCTCAAATGTACTTAACCACAGGACCCTTTTACAAATACCACCACTGACATCCCACCAAACTACTGTTTAGAAGACGTTTTTGTGGGAAATGCTGACCTAGGTTTTTCTAAAGAAAAATCTTAACAGCCAGTTACCCTGGATTCAAGTCTATATAACCAAACTAACCCTGAATGGGATAGAGAGCAAGTGTCTACAAAGCAGAAATAACTAACATACTTCTAGACCTCTGGGGATGGAGATATTAGTATTGCAAACATGAGGGAAATGTGTGAACATCTCCTGGCCAGATATGAGTGCTGCTGGGATTCTATAGTCAACAACTCCTGTCCTCAAGAGAGTCACAGATGGCTATTAAAATATTTAAAGTCCAAAAGGAATGTCTCGAGACTTTCCAAAATGAATCTGGGGGGGCAAAAATTACACAATTTTTAGAAAATAATAAAACATAAACTGAGACTCCAGGCAGGACACTCACCCCCGAGTCAAGGTGCTGTAGACAGTAGGAATTCCTTTAATTAAAACTCAAAGCAAACAGTACGGAAATTCCTTAAAGAATTAACACAGAATTATCACATCAACCATAATTCCACTCCTGTATATATAACCAAAAGAACTGAAAGCAGGGCCTCAAAGAGGTATTTGTGCACAAATGTTCACAGCAGTTTTAGTCACAAGAGGTGAAAGGAACCCAAGAGTCCACTGGCAGATGAATAGATAAACAGAATGTGGTACATACATGAAATGGAATATTATTCAGTCTTTAAAAAGGAAGGAAATTCTGTCACATGTTACAACATGGGTGAACCTTGAGGATATTACCCTAAGTGAAATAAGCCAGTCACAAGAAGACAAATACTGTATGATTCCACTTACACAAGCTAGCTAAAGGAATCAAATTCACAGAAACCAAGTAGGACGGTGGTTCCCAGAGGTGGAGGAGGGAGGAAGGAGGAGTTATTGTTTAATGGATAGAGTTTTAGTTTCGCAAGATGCCAAAGTTCCAGAAATCTCTTACTCAACAATGAGAATATACTTAGCACTTCTGAACTGCACATTTAAAATGGTTAAGATGGTAAATTTTATATTATGTGTTCTTTAAATATTTAAAAATTAAATGGAAATTCTGATATGGATGACCCATGAAGACATGATGCTAAGTGGAAAACAAGCCAGTCACAAAACAATGAATACTCTATGATTCGTTTCTGTGAGATACCTAGAACAGTTAAATTCAGAGACAGAAAGGATAATAGCATGGTGGTTGCTAGAGGCTGGGGGGAGGGAAGAATGGAGAGTTATTGTTTAATAGAGTTTCAGTTTTGTAAGATGAAAAAAGTTCTAGAGATGGATGGTGGGGATGGTTGCACAATGAGAATGTACTTAATAGCACTGAAATGGACACTTAATAGTGAACAAGATAATTATTTTAATGTTACAGATATTTTGCCATAATTCAAAAAACAGCAAAAAATGTTTCAAATGGTAAATGTTATGCTATGTATATTTTACCACAATATTAAAAAAAAGTACAAAGCAAATGGATTTTGACCTTTAGTGTGAAATGAAACATCAAGGTCAACAGTCACCCCACAATTACCCACCAAGGGTTCAGAATTGGATGGCAAACATGGAACACTCAAAGTATCTGTTTAATTTAAAATATTTCTGTAACACTTTCATGGAACTCTGTCTCAAACAGATCAATACACACACACAATTCAGAGATATGCAATCTGCCCCAGGGAAAAAGGTGGAAAAAAAGAAAAAAAACAGTATCTCCCCAACTCAATCCCATTTCTTTTTTTCCTTTTTTCTCAATCTCATTTAAAATTATTTTCTGAACACATTCAGCCTCCCTACTGCACAGGACAACAGGCAGTTCAGCCCTCTTGCTCTATGCCCACTATCTGTGTGGCTCACATCTTCCCAAGATAAGGAAATAAAGAGCCCCCTCACGATGGTGGCTGGAATGCTGTCTCTGCTGCTAAGTCGCTTCAGTCGTGTCCGACTCTGTGCAACCCCATAGACGGTAGCCCACCAGGCTCTTCTGTCCCTGGGATCCTCCAGGCAAGAACACTGGAGTGGGTTGCCATTTCCTTCTCCAGTGCATGAAAGCAAAAAGTGAAAGTGAAGTCACTCGGTCGTGTCCGCTTAGCCACCCCACGGACTGCAGCCTACCAGGCTCCTCTGTCCATGGGATTTTCCAGGCAAGAGTACTGGAGCGGGTTGCCATTGCCTTCTCCGGTGGTTGGAATGAGGTGGACCAAAAAAAATGAAGACAAAATACTTCTCCTACACTGCTTAGTTTTTCAGGAAATAGAAAGCCAGAGTACAAAAATCACTCAACACTAATGCTAAATCAAAAAATAGTGAGCGTGGTACAGAGCTAAAAGAAGTCTCAGAAGTCTAATCCAACCCCATCACCAAGTTTCCTTGGACCTAATGCCACCTTGCGAGTTCTGAGAACCCTGCAGCAGGAGTCCCCAGCCTCCGGGCGGTGGACCAGCACCTCCTGTCAGATCAGCGGTGGCATTAGATTAGAAACTAAGTGCACAACGAATGTAATCCGCTTGAATCATCCCAAAACCATCCCCTCCCCATCCCGTGGAAAAGTTGTCTTCCACGAAATCGGTCCCTGGTGCCAGAAAGGTTGGGGACTGCTGCCCTAGAGGACTGAGGCAGTCCTGAACTTCTTCCAACTTTACCTCATCTAGCTTTTCACTGGAAAAAAAGCAAGCCCTGGATAGTTAAGAGGCTCATCAAAGGTCAAGATGTTGCGCAGTTAGGAGCAGATTCCCATCCAAAACTCTTTCGAGGACACCAAGCTGACATTCAAATTCTAAGCGCAGAGAGGGAAGGGCGCTCCAGTCCTGCAACAGGCAGCAGGGCTGCTCCACAGGACTCCCGGCAGCCCGGCCCACAGTGCGGTACCTGAGGGGTGACTCGGGGACTTCCGACACCAGTCGCACCATCTGCTCCCATCAGACATGCAGGGGGAGGGGATGTTCGTGTGTGCATCCGGAACTCACCCTGGCCCTCCTGCACTTCCACAGCCTTCTGTCACTGTGAAGCCACCACCTAGGAATCTGCACCTATTTCTGAAGAGGATCTGGACTTCACAGGGACACACCACTCATTCGCCACACCAGCTGAATAGTTATCCATGCAACAGAAATTTACTGAATGCCCATCCTGGGCCAGGTTCTATTCTAGGCATTGGGAATACAACAGCAAATTTGGCTCATGGAGGTTACATTCTACTCTTGGTGACCCATGGCCACAGTAAAAGCAACCCTGACATCCGTTTATAAGGAGTTTACAAGGAATTCTCACATAACCCTCAGATACATCAGGAGAATCCCAAGCTTCTGGTTCTAAGGCTGGTTCCAGGCTTCATTGCCCACCACAGTAATAGATGCTCCTTTTTTCCTACCATGGATTGTCAAATAGCACAGTGAAGTAGTTATTGTTTTAAGTATTCTGTAGAGAGAGAGGAGATCAAATCAGTCAATACTAAAGGAAATCAATCCTGAATAGTCATTGGAAGGACTGATGCTAAAGCTGAAACTCCAATACTCGGCCACCTGATGCGAAGAACTGACTCCTTGGAAAAGACCCTGATGCTGGAAAAGATTGAAGGCAGAAGGAGAAGGGGATGACAAAGGACGAGATGGTTCCATGGCATGACCGACTCAGTGGACATGAATTTCAGCAAACTCTGGGAGATGGCAAAGCACAGTGAAGCCTGGCATGCTGCAGCCTGTGGGGTCACAGAATCAGACACAACTGAGTAACTGAACAACAACAGAGAGGGAGATGAGTTCAGTAAGGCTAACTGTCTTGCTTAAAGTCTTAAAGTCCAGTTGAGCTGTTTCAAATCCTAAAAGATGATGCTGTGAAAGTGCTGCACTCAATATGCCAGCAAATTTGGAAAACTCAGCAGTGGCCACAGGACTGAAAAGGTCAGTTTTCATTCCAATCCCAAAGAAAGGCAATGCCAAAGAATGTTCAAACTACCGCACAATTGCACTCATCTCACATGCTAGTAAAGTAATGCTCAAAATTCTTCAAGTGAGGCTTCAGTACGTGAACTTCCAGATGTTCAAGCTGGACTTAGAAAAGGCAGAGGAACCAGAGATCAAATTGCCAACATCCATTGGATCATCAAAAAAAAGCAAGAGAATTACAGAAAAACATCTTCTGCTTCATTGACTACACCAAAGCCTTTGACTGTGTGGATCACAACAAACTGTGGAAAATTCTTCAAGAGATGGGAATACCAGACCATTTTACCTGACCCCTGAGAAATCTGCATGTAGCTCAAGAAGCAACAGTTAGAACTGGACATGGAACACAACAGACCAGTTTCAAATTGGAAAAGGAGTATGTCAAGGGTTGTATATTGTCACCCTGCTTTATTTAACTTATATGCAGAGTACATCATGCGAAATGCCAGGCTGGATGAAGCACATGCTGGAATCAAGATTGCTGGGAAAAATATCAATAACCTCAGATATCCAGATGACACCACTCTTATGGCGGAAAGTGAAGAGGAACTGAAAAGCCTCTTGATGAAAGTAAAACAGGAGAATGAAAAAGCTTCAAGTCAAAAGCTGTGGTACATATACACAATGGAATATTACTCAGCCATTAAAAAGAATACATTTAAATCAGTTCTAATGAGGTGGATGAAACTGGAGCCAATTATATAGAGTGAAGTAAGCCAGAAAGAAAAACACCAATACAGTATACTAACGCATATATATGGAATTTAGAAAGACAGTAATGATAACCCTGTATGTGAGATAGCAAAAGAGACACAGATGTATAGAACAGTCTGGACTCTGTGGGAGAGGGTGAGGGCAGGATGATTTGGGAGAATGGCATTGAAACATGTATATTATAATATGTGAAAAGAATCACCAGTACAGGTTCGATGCATGAGACAGGGTGCTCGGGGCTGGTGCACTGGGATGACCCAGAGGGATGGGATGGGGAGGGAGGTGGGAGGCGGGGTTCAGGATGGGGAACACATGTACACCCATGGGTGATTCATGTCAATGTATGGCAAAACCACTACAATACTGTAAAGTAATAAGCCTCCAATTAAAATAAATAAATTTATATTTTTTAAAAAAGCTTCAAGTCTAAAACCTAGTAAAATCTGACAACCTCTCCCACCAGCCCACACCAAACTGCATCATCATATGAAGATGAGGCCACATGTTGTAGACATTCACCTGATGCTCTATCTGTGCAACATCCTTTCTACTCTTTTTTGAGAACTGCTTCTTCCCACTCTAAAGAACCACATGGTACTGGTACAAGCTGCCAATGACAGCATCCCATCAGGCGACCCTATTGGTTGGGCCAATCCTCTGGCCCTAGCCACAGAGACTGGATCTCACATGGACATGTGACCATAGTTAAGCCAATCAGAATCCTTCCATGAGATTTTCCTGCCTGGTTTAGTGGATTCAGCTCCCTTTATTCTCTGGTCAGAGGCTGTGAAGATGAAGCCAAGAGAGGCCTGAGGTCATGTTCCAGGATGACATTAATAGAAAAAGCCCATGGCATTCAGGATCAGTCACCCAAAGGCCATTTCCCCCAATCCATTCCAAGGTTTTGGAATATTATACAATCAATCCTTTCCTGTCTAATATAGTTTGAGCTAAGTTTCTGTTGCCTGCGATCATAGGTACCTGATCTAATACACAGAGGGATAAATAATAACTGCCTTTCTGTTAGAAATCTCATTTCAATCATTACTTTCAAGTTCTTCTATCACTTCCTCTTAACACAATTAAAATAACCAAACGAGGGCTTCCCTGGTAGCTCAAGGGTGAGGAATCTGCCTGCCAATAAAAGGTCCAGGTAACCTCTAATGAATAATAGATAATCCACACCTGACAGCAGCCAACTGCACTCCTCCTACTAGAAACGCCTGGCACGGTTATTCCTTTTTAGAAAACTCTTTCAGCTTTAATTTCTGACAAGTGTACAAAGCCTAAACTCCAAGTGGTATATAAACCCCTTGCTCCACCTAGCCATCATGGTCCTTCCGATTATCTCCGCATCCCCACCCATCTCGAGCCAATGCCAAAGCCCTGCTCACTCAGGCTGGTCTAATTTCTACAACCTGAAAGCATACTGCTCCTCTCATGGTCTCTGCTCTTGTTTCTCCCACCCAAAACTTCCTCCTTCCCTTCTGCACGCTCAGAGAACCCCTTCAACACCGTGCTCAAGCCACAACCCTTCCTCGGAGCCTTCCTCAGCTTCTTCAGCAAACACTACTGTCTCCATCCTCTTAATTCGAGTGAAGCCAAGTCAGTCAGCTCATCAGGAAACGAAAGAGGAGGCACAGAGGGCACGAGAGGAGACATTCGGCTCAGGACACACAGGAGGGAGGGCAGCCAGCAGCCACCATGTTCTGCCACTTTTGCACCACTTGAGAGGCCTGCTGGGAAAACAGTCTGGGGAGCCCTCTATGTGCAGATGGTAACGAGAGCCACCAGAGGCGGATGAGCGTAGGAAAGCATGTGGTGGACAGAGTTAGGATGATGATGATGTGCGTGCTCAGTTGTGTCTGACCCTTTGCGACCCCACAGACTGGAGCCCACGAGGATCCTCTGTCCACGGAATCTTCCAGGAAAGAATCCTGGAGCAGGTTGCCACTTCCTACTCCAGGGGATCTTTCTGGCCCAGGGATCAAACCTGCATCTCTCGCACTGGCAGGCAGATTCGTTACCATGGAGCCCCGAGGTATTTCTATCGCTCGGTTGATCTGTCTCATAACGTCGCTCTTCTCAGTGTCCCATTCCCCCACCTAGGCAGCGAGCGGCAGGCTGGAATTACATCCACGCAGCCTGGCCCTGTCTGCACCAAGCGCAGGACCAGACACTTCGATCCTCCTCAATCACATTTTGCCTCCCAGTTAGTTGAGCCAGGCCATGCAGCCCCAACTCACAGATGAGGACCCTGAGGCTCAGGGCCAGGGGGTTGAGGAGCTTCAAGAGAGAAAACCCAGATGTCGGCAAATGAATCAAAGAGAAAAAACAAAGGACCTCATGGGTTCCAAGTGAACAAACCTGATCCTGGTACAGCTGCGGGAAAAGCTAGAGACCTGAGCCAGTCAGAAGAGAACAGTTCTCTCCTCTCTCTACCACCAGCAGGGACAAAGGTACCTACTCCTTTCTTAAACATTCATGGACTGGGACAAGGGAAAGCTACAAAATTCCACAGAGCTCCCAACGCATGAAATGGCTTGAAGCTGTAATGGGAGGGCCTACCCAGGTAACAGGAAAAACCACCGAGGACATGGAATCTGGAGCGCTGCACTTAGCCTGACTCCAGCTCCCTTCTGCCCTGCGACTTCCAGTCTGTCCTCAGATCTCACAGACAGGCCCGGAACCCTGCGTCCACAGAAAAGGCGCCACTCACGCCACTGGGTGCCACAGGATTCAGTGAGATAGTAAAGTATGCTCTAAGATAGAAAATGCTCAATAGCAATGTACAGTCAATTCCGTTACAGAAGTCCCCCTTGCCCCCAGAATAAAACCACACTGTGGTTTCTTAGTCACCTTCAAACTCCAGGCCTAAGCGTGGTAGATTATAAATGTCCGGGCTCTCTCTAACTGAGCATGAGCAGAATAAATGAGTTTGATTTGCTTACCTTCCCAGTGCCACCTAGGCCAGTTTCCCCCAGTTCCAGACCCCACATGGGGAGCTGTCAGACATCATTTCCCTGCAGCACAACAAAGTCCCACAGCACACAAGTGCTAGCCAGGGGAGGGGCATTCCAGGCCAGGGGTCCACGTGGGATGTGGAATCCACCAAGGGAGCTCTTAACTGGGTGATGGCAGCACCTTGGATGGAGAAACAGTGACAAGGGCGCCTCCCCTCGAGGCTGCGGGTCCTTGGGAAGCCAACAGTTTCCTCCCTGGAGCTCCACAAGAGCCCTGCACTAAGGCTGACTGACAGGCAGCGCTGTGCACCTGTGTGCAAAGTGGAACCTGCTGGGAGAGCAAAGGCCAGGACACAGGACTGAGCCTCCCTGGCTTTGGCTCCTTGGGGATGAAACCAGTCTTCTATCCCTTCAACCTGAGCAGTCCTTTTAGACACTGAGCTTTGTACCATAAGAGGGGCTCCCTGGCTGCAAGAAAATAAGCTGGAAAATCACTGCACAGTAATTCATCCTTTACGAAGATCCCAAGGCTCTGCGGTTTATGTTACACCATGTCATCCCTCATCCCCCAAAGCTCTACATGGCATCTTACCAGGTCAAATGCCATCCTATTTTTTTCTAAACTGTTAACTAAAATTGGGCTTCCCTCGTGGCTCAGTCAGTAAAGAGACCGCCTGCAATGCAGGAGTCCCAGGTCGATCTCTGAGTCAGGAAGATCACCTAGAGAAGGAAATGGCAACCCACTCTAATAGTCTTGCCCTGGAAATCCCATGGACAGGGGAGCCTGGTGGGTTACAGTCCATGGGGTCGCAAGAGTCAGACACGACTTAGCGAACAACCACCAAACCAAAATGAACAACGTTCCTTTGAAAAGCTACACAGCTCTAAACTAGGGTCTGAAAAGCTGCCCTTGAGAATAAAATCCAAACCTTATTGCCTTCTTTCCTTAGAAGTCAGACCAGCTTCCAGAACTTCAGCTCTGAGAAGCCCCACCTTATCCACCAGGCATGGAAAAGAGAGGGACCTAATTAATGACAATTCATCTATTCCAGAGATTAAAGCTAGCACTGATTCAACACATCCCACCCAGAACTTGAGTCTGCATTCTAACTTCCACCAGCTTCCAGCTTCCTTGATCAATTTCTTCCTTCAAACACAGACAGCTAGACAAACAGCAAGGCAATTAAAAAGATACTATGTATAAAATAGGTAAATAACTGGAGAACCTACTGTGTAACACAGGGAAATCCACCCAATGCTTTGTGGTGACCTAAATGGGAAGGAAATGTACAAAAGTGGGGATATAGGATAAAACTTTAGCTGACTCAGTAAAGTGAGAAACTAACAGCAGAAACTATTACAACATTGCACTCCAATAAAAAAATTAATTTAAAAGAAAAGAAAAATAATAAAAAGTTAGCCCAAAGAGATTTCCCTCTGACCTTATTATCCATCTTCCAAACCATCATCCCAGGGGAGGACTAGGTTGACCAGCATAAATGATCATAATTGGGGGACAATGCAGATTTGAGAGACAAAAATACTAGAGTCAGAAACCCACAGTGGAGACAGAAGGGCCACCAATGAAACGATCTGCTGTGTAGCCAGCTGTTCAGTCTCTGTATGTCAGCTGCCTTCACTACAAAAAAGTCGGTTGAGATGGCCAATATCCAACGGAGCTGTTACCAGGAACAGCTTATAAAATCATCTCCTTAATAAGTCAGGCTTTTAACAGCCAAATAAATGGGTCTCATCAGCCTGTGGCCTACAAGCTGTTACGGGCAGTTTGTCAGCCCTCTCCATTCACTTTTAAAACAAAGACAAGACACAGAAAAGGTGGCACTTGCCGCTTCCTGGCTCCAAAGGGGTTAAATAAAACAATGGGTCATAATTGGAAACTCCTGGTGCCCAATACTTTGAGCAACTTAACCACTCCAAGCTGGAGTTTTCTCTCTGGCAAAGTAGGAATCATAGCTCACAGAGTGGTAACAATTAAACGTGACAAAGCAGAGTGCCTGTCACAACAGTAGGTGCCCAACAATTGCTGGCTCTTCCTTCCTCAGAGCTATGCTTTCCTCAGCTTCCCTGTCTAAAAGCCTGGCTTTCCACAATCCCCAAACAGGCCACGCCACGCCTACCAGTTGTCACCAACTCCCAGTAATACCCCCCTCCACACACACAGACACACAGACAGACACACACACACACACAGACACACACACACACACACAGAGGAATACTCAAGGATTCACACACACACACAGACACACACACACAGAGGAATACTCAAGGATTCATCACCCACCATCCAATGGTACCAGCCACCAGCCTTCCCTCCTCAAACAGCTGGCGCACCCTCAGGGAAAGAACTGAGCCCCAGCCGCTACTACTAAGATTTTCCCATGGTGCAATGCAACTCCCCCCAACTTTTCCCGGCCCACAGTTTCCAAAGAAACCTAGCAGGCATTGTGCATAATCAACCACAAGTCTCGCCGAGCAAAACAGACTTGAGCTCAGAGCAGAGGGGGCTAAGAAAATCAGAAAGTGAAAAGGCACGAGTGGTCCTGAAACCGGGTGCCAGGCACCAAATTTCAGGAGTACCAGCCCTGGCCCGGGTTCTATTCTTTTAGACCTTACCATTGATTGAAGGCTAGCAGAGGTTCTCAAAGGACTGGCGGATGAAGAGTCTTAGAAAAGGGACTGACTAGACATACCTCCGAGGTCGCCCCGCAGGCTGGACCCGGTGGTCTCTAGTGGACCCCGCGGCGTGCCGCGGCACCTGGAGCGTGAAGGCCTACAGTGCCGGGCATTGTTCACAGCACGGGCGGGATTGCAGGAGGTGGGAGCGGGGGGCGGGGGGGGGTGTCCACGCATCAGCCCCTCCCCCGGCGGGCTGAAGGAAAGCAAATTTTCCCCGCGGCCAGCGCCAGGTAGATGAGTGGCCCTCGCGACCTCCCCTCTCGGAGGATCGGAGCGGAGTTGCGGAAGGCGGATGCGAGGGGCCGGGCAGCGGGGTCTGACACTCACCGGCGCCCTCGGCGGGCTGCGGCGGCGCGACGACGCCGTTCAGGTAGAGGATGGGCAGCAGGTGGGGCTGCGTCTTCTCCAGCGCCGCCCGCAGGTCGTGGAAGTGGTCCCGCTCCTTGGCCAGCAGCAGCTTGAGCAGCAGCTCCGCCTTGGCGCCTCCCGCCTCCTCGTCCAGCTGCCGCCGCTCGCCGGGGCTCAGCGCGCCCGCGGCCTCGAGCAGCCCGAGCACGGCCTCCACCTCCGTCATGGCCTGGGCCAGGCTCTGCTGACACTGGGCGAGCAGCTCCCGGCGCTGCGGCTCCATGGTGGCGGCCGCCCCGCCCCGCCCGGCCGGACGGCTCCCGGGCTCCCCGTTCCGTGCGCCCCGGCCCGGCCCACCGGGGCCCCGCCGCCGCCGCCGCCCGCTCCGCCGTGCCCGCGCCCCGCCGCCGCCGCTCTGCCCCGCCGCCCGCCTCCTCTCTCCCCTCCCTTCCCGCGGCCGGCCTTTCAGGAGCCCGGGCGGCCGGCCCCGAGGGGATGGGCGAAGGGGAGGGGTCCCCCCTCCCCGCCCCGAGCCCGCCTGGGAGGCGGGGACACCGCGCGCGCGCGCGGGCCCTCCCGGTCTCCGAGGCCCAGGCTCCACCCGCGGGAGAGTTCGCGGAGTTAGGGGCCGGGTGGGAAGCAGCCCGCCCCCTCAGCTAGGCACATGGCTCGCCCCCAAGCTATTGGAGACCCCCTCCAAACAAACCCCTGCGCCCCCAGTCCAGCGTTTTCTAATCTGAAATAGTCCACAATCAACCCTGGAGACAACTGAGGGGCTATCCCCTAAACTTGGCCATCTCCAAATGTAGACCTCCCCCAAATCTGTGAGATATCCCCACTCACAGCTCTTATATAGAAAATGATGGTGGTTTAGTCGCTAAGTCGTGTCCGACTCTTGCGACCCCGTGGACTGTAGCCCGCCAGGCTCCTCTGTCCCTGGGATTCTCCAGGCAAGAATACAGTCCCAGGGACAGAGGAGCCTGGCGGGTATTCTTGCCTGGAAAATCCCAGGGACAGAGGAGCCTGGCGGGCTACAGTGCATTGGTAGGCAGATTCTTTACCGACTGAGCTAGGAGGGAAGCCCTTTATAGAAAATATCCCAGTATTATCCTTTGAGACCGAGTTAATCAGGATTTATGCCTCACCCGCATTTTAGATGGGTTGGATGTTGGGGCCAGAGATGGAGGGATGGGTTGCTGGAAGAACAAGAGAGTGGTGGAATGTGCTGTGGAGCCACCGCGTCTTTTTGGCAAGAGAAGTGCTCTCCTTCCTAGATGTCACCCCAGATTCCAGCTAGTCTCTGGAAAAGGTAAATCCATGGGCTGCAGAAGCCTTGCTCCCCTGATGGTCTCAATGAAGATCTACACTTGGGCTCCAAGTCCAGGAAGGTCTCCTGCCCTTGCAGACACACACCATTTACCTCCTGACCACAGGAGGAGGTCCTTAAAAGCTGAACTCCCAGCTGAGCACTTCCGGTAATCCCACCTGGCTAGTGTAGAGTGGAAATCCCAGGGCTGCTGCGTTCATTGAGTGAAGCTCATTTACAAACCCTGGGGATCACAGGGGCCTTCTCTGCTGTCACACCCACCCCCAGCATCGCCACTTCCCTGCTTCCCATCAGTAGCAGCTTTCTTCCGTGCTGCTTCTTTAGGGGGAGGAGTCACTTTTATTCAGTGGAAACAAACTCTATGCATAGTGATTAGAACAAAAGTACCAGAGTTTGCACTTCGGTTTTGGATTTCCTTTTAAGTAGCTACACGGTCTGGAAGCAAATCAA
This sequence comes from Cephalophus harveyi, assembly GCA_006410635.1. Classification (NCBI taxonomy): domain Eukaryota; kingdom Metazoa; phylum Chordata; class Mammalia; order Artiodactyla; family Bovidae; genus Cephalophus; species Cephalophus harveyi. The sequence goes on along the minus strand of SJYT01026927.1, from coordinate 257,176 downwards.
TTGCTCTGGCTGTTCTCAGTTTTCTCCTGAGAAAAACAAGATGGGGGGAGAGTGTATCCCATCAGGGGATATGAACAAGCTCAAGGGTGTCAATGAAGCTTTTGAAATTATCTAAACCTTTTTTGTAGACACATGTTGTCTACAATGGGCTTCCCTGGTAGCTCAGGGGTTAAAGAATCCACCTGCCAATGCAGGAAACACAGGTCCAATCCCTGGGTCAGGGAGATCCCCTAGAGAAAGGAATGGCTAACCCACTCCAGTATTCTTGCCTGGAGAATTCCATGGACAGAGGAGTCTGGCAGGCTACAATCTATGGGGTCGCAAAAGAGTCAGACACGACTGACCAGACAACAACAACAACAACCAGTTGTCTACAACAAATTGTCTACAATATGTATTTTTCTGGGACAGGAGTCCGTGACTTTCATCGAATTCATTAAGGGCTCCACGACCCAAAGTGGACCCAAAATGGTGGAACTCAACTCTTTTCAGAGGACTCCCTTCTTAGGTAGTCTGGGCTTCTATAACTGAGCAAAGTTCTAGGGGATGGGAAGGCTGTTCTATTGCCCAGGGCCAGGGGTCTAGACAGGCTTCCTCCCTGTCCTTCCCACTCCTGCCCCTGAAAGGTGGCTCCCCCTTCTGGTCACCTGTTCCCCTACATCCTCAATCATCTGCAAAGGCATCCACTCTTTCGGACACACTGGGAGCTCTGTTCCTAGTTGGATTAACTAGAAATCTAGGGGTGGGAGGGACGTGGAACGGAAGAGAAGTTTGGGAGACTAATTTGGTCTGTGGTTAGAACAAACTGTGACTAAGTCCTAGGTCCAAAGGGTGCCTGGGTAGGAGAGGGCAGGAGGGAGGTACCATCTCCCAGTAACCCCTAAAAAGAGGTGAGGAGCTTGGGTGCTGCATCCCTGGAAGCTTTCCCAGGAAGCAGTGAGGAAGTCCATTTGTGATGAGTGCTTTCTCCCAGGGGCTACAGAGTGATAGATGATTACTTTCAGCAGACCCTTTATTGGAAACTCTGGGGGTTTATGCAAAACATAAATTCTGGAGGAAATCATTTACTTTATAAACATAGTCAACCTTAGAAGTTCTTCAGCCAGTGACCTTGATATGACCTTGTATTTCTGTAGCATTTTAACTCCTTTAGGGCATCTTCCCTCACTCCATTCCCTCTGTGCCCTGTTCTAGGTTGAATTGTGTCATCCCCCCCTCAAAAAAAAATATGTTTGAGCCCTGACTCCCAGCACCTGTGAACATGACCTGATTTGGAAATAAGGTCTTTGCAGATGTAATCAAATTAAAACAAGGCCATGGGACTTCCCTGCTGGTCCATTGGTTAAGAATCTGCCTTGCAACGCAGGGGTCATGCGTTTGATCCCTGGTCAGGGAACTAAGATCCCACATGCCGCAGAGCAATTAAGCCCATGCACCCCACTCCAGTCCATATGTCACAATGAAAGATCCCACATGACACAACAGAGCTCCCCCAACTAAGGCCCGACACAGTCAAATAAATATTTTTAAAATGACATTATATTGGATTGTTGTTGTTTAGTCACTCAGTCGTGTCCAAGCCTTTTGTGACCCCATAGACTGTAGCCCACCAGGCTCCTCTGTCCCTGGGATTTCCCAAGTAAGAATACAGGAGTGGGTTGCTCGATTAGGGGGCCCTAATCCAGAGTCTAATGTTCTTAGAGAAGAGGGAAATTTGGACACAGACACACACAAGAATACCATGTGAAAACAGAGGCAGAGGTTGGAGTGCTATATCTACAAGGCAAGAAACGCCAAGGATTGCCAGCAATCTCCAGAAGCTGCGGAAAGAGGCCTGAAAGAGACTCTCCTGCAGAACCTCCCAGAAGGAACCAATTCTGCCAGCACCCCTATTTCTGACCTTCAGCCTCCAGAATTGTGAGCTAGTAAGTATCTATCATTTTAAGCTCCCCCAAGAGTTTGTGGTAACCCACTCCAGTATTCTTGCCTGGAGAATCCCATTGACAGAGGAGCCTGGTGGGTCCATAGGATAGAACAGAGTTAACACGACTGAGCGACTGAACAACCACAAGTTTGTGGTAACTTCGTGCAGCAGTCCCAGGAAACTGACACAGTCTCATTACAGTGGACAGAGATGGGTGTCCCCATTTCCCACATTACCTGCTCACCTCACTCTTCTTCTGCCTAAGAATTTCTCTATAGATGTGCAGACCTTTCCTCCTTCTGATCTTAGAGGAAGAGAGCCACTCCTCCTTGACAACAGCCCTCCAGACTCTGGAGAGAATCTTTGCACCCCCTCCCTGCACACAGACACACACACAAATGGCCTCCCTTTCCCTTTGTCAACAAACAGGCCTGAGTCTCCCCATTCTCAAAGGGGCCCTTCCCTCTCTCATGTCCTCAGGAAAGAACCAGTGCCTGACAACAGAACCTCCACATGCTCATGGACCCCATATCCCTCGGTTGGCACTTTGCAATCTGACTTCTGAGAACAATTCCCCCTAGAGAACTGCTCCCCCCACTTAGCTCTCCTGACACCTCCCCAAGGCCTTTCCTTCACTCTGGAGCAGGACGGACTTGAGCTCAGATCCCAGCGCTGACATTCACTCCCTAGATAACCCTGGGCTAGTTAACGTTTCTGAGCCTCCATTTCTGTCTCTCAACCTTGGGACTGAACATTCCCCTTTGGTGGAGTTACTAGGAGTATTCAGTGATAGGACTTATACGAAGCCCTCAGTATGTGGCAGGCATATGAACCCCATATGCCTGTGCTTGATCAGGCAACTACAGCCGTGGGAATGCCTGATTTATTTACTTTTAAAATATTTACTTGGCTGCACCAGGTTTTAGCTGTGACATGCAAATTCTTAGTTGTGGTATGTGGAATCTAGTTCCCTGACCAGGGATCAAACCTGGGCCCTCTGCATTGGGAACATGGAGTCTTAGCCATTGGGCCACCAGGGAAGTGTCTAGAATGCCTGACTTATAGAATGGCTTTGCATCTTATTAGCTGGGTTGTTGTTTAGTTATTAAGTCACGTCTGACTCTTTTGTGAACCCTGTAGACGGTAGCCTGCCAGGCTTTTTTTGTCAATGGAATTTCCCAGGAAAGAATACTGGAATGGGCTGCCATTTCCTTCTCCAGGCGAATCTTCCCAACCCAGGGATCGAACCTGGGTCTCCTGCATTGCTGGTAGATTCTTTACCACTGAGCCACCTGGGAATCCTATTAGCTGGATGACACTGGATAAACCACTTTGTGCCTCAGTCTCTTTATCTATTGATGAGGGATAGTGTCAAGAATTATATCGAAGGAGTTAACGCTCAATCAGTAGCAGGTACACTGTTCTTTTGGCTTCCACCGTCTCATCTGTCTGAAAGGAAAGGCTCCCTGTAGCATGAAGCAACAGGTTTTCAGCAGTTCTTTTTAGGCTTCTGAAAGCATGGTGTGGGCTCCAGCAGAAAGACGTCTATTTCACTTCTATTCAGAGGACAGGTGAGGACAGGGGCCCTTTCTCTGCTGTTCTCTGCTGTACCCACCTCCCACAAGGCCTGGCATGTGGTGGTGGGTGCTCAGCTGATACTTTTTAATTAATAAGTGAACAGAATGAATGAATGAATAAAAGAGATGTGCACTAAGGCCCTGCTTCAAAAAATTATATGTGCTAAAAAAAACAGGAAAGATGAGGAAAGAGAGCGTCTGAAAAAGGAGCAGCATCAGAAACATCCTAAGAGAGGTTGTATTCTTGCTTGGAAGTTTCCACAGGCAGAGGAGCCTGGCAGGCTATAGAAGGTGGGGCCGCAAAGAGCTGGACATGACTGAGAGCCTGAGCACCGAGAGGGGGCCACATCTGTGGGCAGGGGACAGGCTGGGAGCTCCGGGCAGAGCCACCACCCCTGGAGGGCCAAGCACCAGGACCCCATCCTCTCTTGCACTGTCCTGTATACATCCTTGGCTCACAAGACCCCACTAAAGATGCGTCTCCTCAGAAATCCATTCCCCAGCTTAGTGTAAGCCCTGAGGGTGGGCATGGCCCACTCCAGGTTTCTGCAAGCACAGTCTTACCGCCAATTTTAACCCTTTGATTCAGAGTTGATTCTTCACATTTCAACTTAGATGTTACCAGCTTTAGGAAGGTAACATGCTTTACATGCCTTCCTGACTTCCTCTAGAAAGGGCTAGATGTTTCTGCTCCTAGCTACACTGCAACTTTTTACCTCCCCTTTATTAACATTTATCAACACTCATCCTCAAAATTGCTTCCCAAGTGACTCAGTGGTAAAGAACCTGCCCGCCAGTGCAGAAGATGCAGGTTCAAGCCCTGGATCAGGCAGATCCCCTGGAGGAGGAAATGGAAACCAACTCCAGTATTCCTGCCTGGACAATCGCATGGACAGAGGAGCCTGGCAGGCTACAGTCCATGGGATCATAAAGAGTCAGACATGACTAAGCGCCCAAGCACGTATGTGCATCCTCAAAACTGCCCGTTTACTTCTCTGTATCCCCTTGGTACACAGAATGCACCCTCACAAAGATGCCCATGCCCTAGTCCTCAGAGCCTCTAAATATGAAACATATTATGTTCCACAGCTGAAGGAACTGAGCAGATGTGACTAAAGTGACAGACTTTGAAATCAAGGGCACAGCCTAAATTATCCAGGTGGGCCTGATCTAATCCAAGCAGAGGATTTTCTCAGGCTGGAGCCAATAGAAGGGGAAATTGGAGAGATTCCAAGTATAAGAAGGATGTGACATGCCTTTGCCAGCTGAGCTATAGGAGTCCACATGCAAAGGGGGCAGAGAGAGGGTCTAGAAACGAAAGGTGGTCCCCAGCTGGCAAAATAATAGGGATAGCAGTCTTGCGACAGCAAGAACCTAGGTTCTGCCAACAATCTGAATGAGCCTGGAAGTGTATTCTTCCCATGACCGACCAGTTAGAGCCCACCTGGACAACACCTTGACTTTTACCCTGGCGAGACCCTGGGTGGAGAAAACCAGTACAACTGTCTGGACCTTGGACCCACAAAGCTGTGAGATCTTAGATGTAGGTTGTTTTAAAGTCTGTAGCGATGTTGTTATGGCAACAGAAGACTAACGATCCTCAGACGATGAGCTCTTCTGGGACAGAAACAATATCCACTGTAGAATCCCCAATCACTGCCAGAGTGCCTGCCCACGGTAGGCACTCAAAAAACAGTTATATGTACCAACGAAAACCTGCTCCTCCACCAGGATTTACTTTGGGGGTAATTTTTTATGGTGTCTTTGGAAAACAGAATTCAGTCCTCCAACAGCAGTTGGTGGGGAAGTTTTCAAAGGAAGATCCTTCGAAACCGGGCCTTCTCTGCAGGCTGAGTGAGCTGGAGCCCCAGGGGCCTCTTGACCCTGGACTTTCCCAGTGGGTGAAAGACAGCTGTTCCCTGGAGAAGAAACAGATCCTCGTGTCTGCTCCCTGTATGCAGCCCCCTCAGAGGTAAGCAAGGCTGCCTTCGAGAGGGAGTATGTGCATGTGTGCACGCATGCACAAGAGTAAGGGCGTTGTGGGCAGGAATGGGGCTGTTTCAGTGTGAGCATGGTATGAGCGGAGAAGCAAGACTTCCCAGGATCCTTTCATCGTTATACCCTGGAAATTGCAGGTGGCCCGACATCTGAGATATGACATTTCAAAGGATTTCCTTGAAGAATTCCTTAAAAGAATGAACTCTCCTGGGATGCCAAAAATGGAATTCTATTTATGAAAACACCACATTTCGCATAGCTCTTTAGCAATGCTATGCTGATGAAGTGAACTACACCTGTTTAGAAAAACATTGGCTTCAGCTTGGCTTTTGGTAGCATCTCAAAATTGTGAAGACATTTTCCTTCCAGACTGTTTTTGCTCTTAGTTCAGGAAAACTCAGAGGCAAATGCCCTAAGATTTTAAAACAAGCAATCGGAGAGTGGCTCATACCTAGTGATGAAGCTTGCGTGGAGTACAAGGACAGGGTGAAATTCTGAGTGAGATCAGAGATTCAAAGCACTTAAGAACCTTAGAAAGGAGCCCACCTGCTCCTGGTGCCCATCACCATGCTCAGGAATGCCCTAATGGAGCACTGCATCTTTCTGATCTAAGCCAAGGACTGACGCTACTCTGAGAGGTCCACTGTCTCCAGAGCAAAAGATGACAGTTCCCCTTTCCTGAGTGCTAAGTCACACTGGGCACTGTACCGAAGGCTTTCCCTACCGTCTGAATTCCTCTCCCTTCACCCATGGGCAATAAGAACTACGATCAGCTCCATGTGACAGAGGAGGGACCCAAGGCCGCTCCCAGCCCTCCTAGCTGTGTCTCCCATCTTGCAGGAGAGAGAAAATCTCTAGGGTAAGAGAGAGGCTGAGAAGCCTCAGAAGAGATTTTTTTTTAAATAATTATTTCTCTATTTTTGGCTACACTGGGTCTTGGTTGAGGTGTGCAGGCTTTCTCTAGCTGCCGTGAGTGGGGGCTACTCTTCATTGTGGCGCATGGCCTTCTCGTGGTGGTGGCTTCTCTTGCTTCAGGGCACAGACTCTGGGTAACCCACAGGCTCAGCAGTCGCAGCGTGCAGGCTCTAGAGCCCGGGCTCAGTAGTTGAGGCACGTGGGCTTTAGTTGCATGGGCTTTAGTGTGGAGTCTTCCTGGACCAGGGATTGAACCCATGCCCCCTGCATCAGTAGGCAGATTCTTATCCCCTGCACCACTGGGAAGCCCTCAGAAGAGCTTTGGACAGTGCATCAATACTACCCCTGCCAGAATGTATAATAAACTGGTATAGCCACTATGGAAAATAATGTGGAGTTTCCTCAAAAAACTGAAAACACAGTTGCCATAGGATCCTACAGTCCTGCTCCCGGGCATATACCCAGACAAAACTATAATTCAAAGAGACACGTGCACCTGTATGCTCATTGCAGCACTGTTTACAATAACCAAGACATGGAAGCAACCCGAATGTCCATCGACAAATGAGAGGATAAAGAAGATGTGATACACGTACACAGTGGAATACCACTCATCCCTAAAAAAGAATGAAGTAATGCCATGGGCAGCAACACGGATTGCTAGAAAGATTATCACACTAAGTGAAGTGAGTCAGAAAGACAAATACCGTATGATATCATTTACATATGGAATATAACATACCATACAAATGAACATATCTATGAAACAGAAATAGTCACAGGCATAGAGAACAGACTTGTGGTTGCCAAGGGGAGGGAAGGACTGGGAGTCTGACATTGGCAGATCCAAACTATTATATATAGGATGAATAAACGACAAAGTCCTAATGTATAGCACAGGGAACTCTCTTTAATATCCTGTGGTAAGCCATAATGGAAGAGAATATATATGATTGAATCACTTTACTGTACAGCAGAAATTAAACACAACACTGTACATAAACTATACTTCAATTAATAATAATAAAAAACTACCCCTGCTTTCAGAAGAATGGAATCTAGCCACTACAAAACAAGCTGGAAATCAATAGCTGTCCTGTCTGCAGACACATGTAAATCAGACGCAAATGGACCCAAGACCTAGTAAGACTCTTGGAGGTGGTGAGAATGAACCCGAGTCAGAAACAGCATGTTAGAAGGGATGGAACCCTGGCTTTCAGTTGCCAGCCGGGAACCAGCAGCGCTGTGCCGTTTTGCTGGAGTTGTTCCTTGGTGGGAAAGCCCCCCTGTGGGAGTCCTTGTTCAGGCAAGCACAGACACACGAGGTGGGCCTGCATCAGTGGCAACAGGCGGCAGCACAGGTAGCGGCTTCAGTGGAAGGCCGTGGAGACCTCTCAGAGACTGAACGTGCGAATGGACGATGGCCAGACCACATTCAAAAACAGAACTCTGACCCAGAGTCTGAAGCAGCCAGTTTAGAAAACCAGCTGATCTGTCTGCAGAAACCAAACAACAACCCCGCTAGCAATCAGCCTCAAAGAGCCAGGATTTAATAGCTGACTACTTCCCTAATTTTTTATCTTCTTATAACTTCACACCAACAAGAGAAAGCCAAGTATGCTCCCCTAACCAATTACATAGGATGTGTGTGTGTGTCTGTGTTAAGTCACTTCAGTCGTGACCGACCCTTTGCCACCCTATGGGACATAGCCTGTCAGGCTCCTCTGTCCATGGGATTTTCCAGGCAAGAACACTGGAGTGGGTTGCCATATCCTCCTCCAGGGGATCTTCCCGACCCAGGAACTGAACTCGTGTCTCTTACAGCTCCTGCATTGGCGGGCAGGTTCTTTACCTCTAGTAAAGAGGAAGCCCTACACAGACTGTCGACTAGTTAATGCACCCCATGCCAACAGCCTCCAATCAGAGCATGCCTGAAGTCTTCCCCTTTTTCCACGAAAAACTTTATCCCTTCTCTGCATACCAAAAGCAAGTGATGTTGGCTGACGCGCTTGCTGTAGCAAACTCAGAGTATATAGGCTTTGCTTATTCTCATCTGAGTTATCTTGGTTTCTTTCCACACTTCCTAATTGTTGAATTTCTTAGTGACTCTGTTTTCTTACTTGTAAACCTAGGATACTAATTTGGGGCATGAATCTTGGGGGATGAAACTGCCTAGATTGTTGGGGAGCCTCCTGATAAGCCCCCTACTCCTTGGGTCACCTCTGATCTCCTTGCAGCAGCCACATACCCCGCTCCCTTCTTCTCTGCACATGGAGGTGCACCCACACATCCAGTTCCTTCACTGTTCTCAAGGGAAGAGCCCGAAACCCAGGTGGGAAAGCTGCCTGCTTACCCAAGGTCCTCTCCTCTGGAGGTCTCTGAGAAACCAGTCCTCGGTCTTCAGTTTCTCCCCTCTAACTCCCAGACTGTGAAAGCAAGCCCGGGAGCCCTTTTAGGAGTCCCACAGGTGTCAGCTTATGCCTCTGGTGAAACTGAAGCTGACAAAAGAGGGCGAAAGTCCATGCAGCACCGAGCTGCCAGGAGCCATAGGAACTTCCCAACCAGGGAAGGCCAGTCGTGGCCTGTACACAGAGCTCTGCTCTCTGGAGGGAGTTTTCCTCTGATTTCAGGGTGCCCCACCCAGCCTCTCTGAGTCTCTTTTATTCAGGGAGGCCAGTTGACTCCAGAGGAATTCCTTCTTTCCTGAGGTTAGCTCCACCCAAGGCTGGCCCCACCTTCTCACCGCAAGACAAAAGCCAGAAAAACCCAAGAGTAACAGCTACCATTCTTGTTAGCATGGTGCCATGTGTGGACTGTGTTCGTCCTCAGGAAAACCCTGGGAAGTAGATACTACAAATGGAGTCACACCGAAGTCAAAGGATGTGCTCAAGGTCACACAGTAAGTAGGAGAAGAGCAATGAGGGCCCAGGTCTGGAGGTAAACCCTGCACCCCTTCACCCTATTGCTCCTGAATGTCTTCAGATGAGCCCGGGTGCTAATAGAAGAATCTTTGAGTGAGTGAGTGAAGTCGCTCAGTCGTGTCCAACTCTTTGCGACCCCGTGGACTGTAGCCCACCAAGCTCCTCTGTCCATGGGATTCTCTAGGCAAGCGTACTGGAGTGGGTTGCCATTTCCTTCTCCAGGGGATCTTCCCAACCCAGGGATCGAACCTAGGTCTCCCGCATTGCAGGCAGACGCAAGAATCTTTAGGGTGTTCGAAAGTTGGGAGCAAGATTCATTTACATTTCAAAGAAAGGTTAGTTTCTCTCTTGTTTACTAATGTTGGTTCCATGAACGTCTGTCAACCCAAGAGAAATACCAAGAGACCTGAAATGAAGACCTTCTCCACCTCACTTTTCTAAGAATGAGGAGGCCTCCCTGCTCATCCCCAGTCACTTCAGGGCCTCCCAAAGCAGGAAACACACCGTACGTCCAAAGAGAGAAGAATGTACATCTCACCGGGCAATACATGTGACCCCAGAGCAGTGATTTTGACACCCAGGTTCCTGGGCCCCAGTCCAGAACCTGCAAGGCCAGATCCTCCAGGGCAGAGGCCTAAGGACCTGAATTTTTAACCAGCACCCCAAGTGAATCCCGTCTATAGTCTAGGAAACAGTGAACCCAAAGCTGGGCCTCTCTGAAGTCCCTTCCTACTTGACACAGCTTGTGTTTTAGCCTGAAGAGCTTCATGCTAACTTGCATACCCACCCTACCAACATGCCCTGAGCGCTGTGCTGGGTGGGTGGTGAGGCTGCAGAGTTGCAGGCAGGGCAACCCCCGCACACACACACACCCCCCTGCTCAGCTCCAGAGCTGCCATTTTTATCAGAACCCAGGTCCTGGAGGCACAGGACCAAATGAGACCGCATTCTTGGGGATCTGTCTTTCTCCCTGATGAGGTTCTACGCTACGGGAGGAAAGAAGCCCAGTTCACTCATTTTTATTGGTTAACTCCCTCCTGTCACCCCCTCCCTCCGGCTGACACTTTGGAGACTTTCGGTAATTGTCAGCTGAATGAATAAATTGATGACAAAGGGAGACAGACGTGTTAACAGCTAACAGTAATTTGAGCAGAATGGAGTAAGTGCTAAATGGTGGTGGAATGAGTCATTATTGCTGACGGGGAAGGAAGAGGGGGAAAGATATTCATACTCTCTCCCCTGTACTGTCAAAACAGAATCTTAACTCTTCCTCCCTTCCCGTCTCTCCTGCATAGAGAAGACAGCAGAATGCGCACGTGTATGGTTTAACTGATTCCAAAGCACCCACCAGCATCGTCACCCCTTCTGCAGCTCCCCAGATTAATTATGAAATAGAACCTTGCTAGAATCCCGGAAGTTTGAATGCAGAAGCTTGAGCTCCTGTGTTCCCCTCATGACAGCCCATCACCCCGCTCTCCTCCCCCTCATCCAAACTCTGTCCTGAATCTGGTGTGAACCATTTTCTTGCTTTTATCATTGAGCTGTGAATGCATATACATGCCCACTCAGTTGCTAAGGCATGTCTAACTCTTTGGGATCCCATGGATTGTGGCTCGCCAAGTTCCTCTTGTCCAAGGGATTCTCCAGGCAAGAATACTAGAGTGAGTTGCCATTTTCTTCTCCAGGGGATCTTCCCAACCCAGGGATTGAACCCGTGTCTCCTGCATCGACAGGCAGATTCTTTACCGCTGAGGCACCTGGGAAGCCCATATAAATGCATATACCACTAGACAACACAGTCTAGAGTTACCTGGTTTTGGGTGTTCCACACTGGCACATTTTCTTCTGTGGCGTGCCCGTTTTCTGGAGTTTTGCCCATGCCCTCATGGTTCATTCCTTCTCACTGCTGTGTGGTCCATTTTATTGTATAAACACAGCCCCCGACTTCCTTGGCTTTCTCCTAGTGAGGGTCATTAGGACTGTGTCAAGTCTTTGGTGATGCCAGCAATGCTGGTGTATGCAACTCTTATGGTACTAAGGCACATGCGCCCATCTCTTCTATATTTAAGAGGAATCGCTGAGTCGTGGGGTATGCAATGTTTAACTTTACCAGGTGATGCCTGTTTTCTGAAGTGGTTGCAGCCAAAAAAAAAGTACATTGTTTTCCCACATAAATGAAGACAGTAGGTCAGCTGGTTTGGTACTCCGTGGTATAAGATCCTTCCACTGCGCTTCATTCTCCTCTGCACAGGACTTGAGCTGCTGAAACTCCCAGAAGACTGCTTGAACTCCAGTCCTCACATCTAAATTCCAGCCAACAAAAAGGAGGGGAAAAAAAGTTTCACCCTTTTTCTTTGAATATACTTTCGGAAATTCACACAAGCCACTTCCTCTTATTTCCCAGTGGCCAGACTTAATCTCATGGACACAATAAACTGCAAGTGATTGATTGTAGGAAATGTAGTCTTTATTCTCAGTACCAACATGCCCAGCTAAAAGTTGAGAGTTCCATCATTAAGGAAGAAGAGAGAATAGATTTGTAGGACAATGAACAATGTCTGCCATAGGCTGGCCTAGCTCAGAAGAGCACTTGTAAGCAGATCTGCCTAATTGCTTCCCCAGGTAAACATACACACTGACATATCCCACAACACAAAATACTGGAGGGTAAAATACGTCTTTAACAAGGCCACATTCTTAAGCATTGCAAGTTACACTATCTGTTTGCCTAGAAACCTAGGTAGTGCCCACATGGTCAATTTTACAGTAAGTTTTTTTCTTCTGGCTATAGTGTTACCATCCTTCTCTCTGGATCCTCTACTCCTGATTTTTTTTAATTAGGGCTTTTCTCCCAGACCTCTCCTAATTAACTGGTATTTAATGTCCCTTTGAAACGTGAACACTGCATTGAAGCCAAATGGGATAGGCCCAGCAGCCCATCCATCCAGCCTAGGTCAATAGGTAAGCAGATAAAATTAACTGCATGCAAATACGTTGTTAACAACCCAGAAATTCTCCATCTCAAAAGTCTTCCAAAGCTTCTGGCTAGAAAAATATGACCAAACTCTTGGCTCCCCAGGCCCTTGGTAATCTGACCCTGACCTATCTTTTTAGCTTTAACTTACCACTGCCCAAATGGGCTTCCCAGGTGGCACAGTGGTAAAGAATCTGCCTGCCAATTCAGGAGACACGAGAACCACAGGTTGGATCCCTGGGTTGGGAAGATCCCCTGGAGAAGAGAATGACTACCTCCTCCAGTATTCTTGCCTGTGAAATCCCATGGACAGAGGAGCCTGACGGGCTAGAGTCCATGGGGTCGCTAAGGGTCGGACATGACTGAGCAACTGAGCATACACACATTGTCAAAAATGGGCCAAAATATAATAATGACAATGACGACGATGATTATAACAACGACTACTGGAAGTTACCATTAAATGAGTGTGTGTTGTGTGCCAGTGGGGGAGCCTGGTGGGCTGCCACCTATGGGGTCGCACAGAGTCGAACACAACTGAAGCGACTTAGCAGCAGCAGCAGCAGCCTTAGCCTATTGACGTACATTCCCTCATTTAATCTTCTATGGTGTCAGTATTTTTGCCTTTTTACACATGAGGAAACTGAGGCTCAAAGGGAGTTTCCCAAAAGTCCTAAAACTGATGTGATAACCAGAATTCTCTGGTTTGGTCAAACCCACTGTTTGGGAATACGGCTCAAATGATCTTTTCTCCATAACCCACCCCTCTTCACCCCTGAGCAAAATGCCTCTCTGTGCTTTATAACACCTCCCTTCTTGTTTGTAGTCCTTTTCACCACGTGTTCAACAAATCATCACTGGGCACCTATTATATGCCAGGCGTTGTGTTGTGTGGCCATGCTCCTGTCTCTCTGCCCAGCTAGATCTAGGAATGTTGGTGGAGGAATTATGTCTCTTCTAAAAAAATAAAAGTCAAATTATTATTATTTTAATTATGCTTAAAAGATCTGTAACATAAAAATTATCATCTGAATCATTTTAAGAAATCATTTAATTATTTATTTTTGATGGCGTTGGCTCTTCGTTGCTTTGCACAGGCTGTAGCTGCTTGCAGCGAGTGGGGCTGCTCTTGCTCGTGGTGCGTGGATTTCTCGCTGCAGTGGCGTCTCAGGGCTTCAGTAGCTGTGGCGCACAGGCTTTGTTGCACCGTGGCATGTGCAGTCTTCCTGGACCAGGGATGGAACCCATGTCCCTTGCATTGACAGGTAGATTCTTATATCTAGTGCACCACTAGGGAAGTGGGAAGTCCCTTCTTAATCAGTTCTAAGTATACAGGTCAGTAGTGTTTAGTATATTCACACTGGTGTGCAAGCAGTCTCCAGAACTCTTTTTCATCTTGCAAAACTGAAACTCTACATGCATTAGAGAACAGCTTCCCAATCCCCTCTTTCCTCTGCCCTTGGCAACCCCCATGCTACTTTCTGTGTCTGTGAATCTGACTACTCTAGGTATACGACAGACATCATATAAGTGAAATCATACAATATTTGTCCCTTTGTAATTGGCCTGTTGTACTGAGCGTAATCTCCCCATGGTTCATCCATGTTGTAGCATGTGGCAGGATTGCCTTTCTTTATAACCCTGGATAATATTCTGATGCATGTATTTACCACGTTTTGTTTATCCAGTCATCTATTCACTGACACTTGGGTTGCTTCCACCTCTTGATTATTGTGAATAACGTTGCTATGAACATGGGCGTACAAATACTTCCATGAAATACCACTTTCAATCCTTTTGGATGTATACCCAAAAGCAGAATTGCTGGATCATATGGTAATTCTCTGTGTAATATTTTGAGGAACCATGATACTGTTTTCCGCAGTGACTACATCATTTTCCATTCCCACCATCAGTGAAAAAAGGATCCCATATTTGCACATCCTCACCACCACTTGTTATTTTCTGGGTTTTTCTTTTTATACTTTCTTATTGAAGCAAAGAGAGCCATGAACAAGGCAGGATTAATCCTTGTATAATCCATAATCAGCTCTCCATACCTTAGGTTCCTCCGAATCCTTAGATGCATCCAACCATGGACCATGATAGTAGCTGTAGTATTTACTACTGAAAAGTTTTGTGTATAAGTGGACCTGTGCAGTTCAAATCCATGTTGTTCAAGGGTCAATTGTATAGCTGACATGCTTTTTGAGTAGTAGCTATCCTAATGGGTGTGAGGTGGTTTAGCTTTTAAATTCTCACTAAATAATCCCTGACTTTGGCATACAGAATGTTTGTGGAGTGACTGAATGATTTCTCCACAAACGGATGGGATAGTTGTGTTTCCCAGGGTATTTTCATGAAGAAATAGTCAAGAATCTGAATTGAATTAACCGTGAGACCACACACCCTCTACAGAACAGTGGCTTTCTTCTGAGCTCCAAGGGGTTTAACTTTGCCTATCAGATGCCAACAACCCACCCTCAATCCCCTTGGTGGGCAGCTCCTTAGGGATAAGCAAGAGGTGGCCAGTCCCTAGGGCGACCTCTCCAACCTGGCTCCACTCTGCATAAAGCAAGCAAATCTAGAAGAAAGAAACTCACAGGCATGCCAAATCCAAGGACCCCCCAGCCCATCCCTGCCTCCCACTCTCCCCTGCTGGTCCCACCAGAGATGCTCTGAGAGTGGAGGAGGGAAGCAGGATCCCAGCCAACTTTCCCCTCCACCCTCTGTGCTCAGTGGAGCAGAGCGAGTCACATTTCAGCAACGCTCCCAGGCCAACTTGAAAGCCGAAACAAGCGGCCACACTGCCTTGTGAGAGCTCCTCCGGATGCCTGCAGGCTTATGCTGGGCTGAGTCACTTCCTCACCTTAATTCTCCCCTAATTCCTTCCCTTTCTCCGCAGCTTCACTCCCGGCACCACTGTCTGGGTGTGGAATGTCTGGGGAAGCGGCACAGGTGGGTCGGCTGGGCTGTCTGCCTAGATACTGCGAACAGGACCATGACTGGGGATAGAGGACGTGGGGGGCAGGAGTGGGGTGCAAATCCAAGCCAGGTTTGTCTGCTGGCTCTGAGGAGCATCCTAATCCCTGAAGCCAATTTGATCTCTGCAAGTCTGAGCGCAGAGCTGTCACCTCCTGGCAGGATTCCTGAGGGGCCCTGAGCAGGGGCTGCTGGAGGAAGGGGCAGACGATGGAGAGGAGCAGAGGAAAGGGTAGGAGTCAAGACTGCTTTTGCATTCCAGCGACCTCCATCCCACAGTGCCTGCCCTGGAGAACAGAGCTGCCTCCTGGAAGGTCAAGTTCAAAGGTGGTCTTCTCTGTGCCAGTTTCCTGGAGGTCACAATAGATGGCTTGGGCCAGCCTGTTTCCGGAAGCACAGCTGTTCCTCTTACCTGTGTGTACTGTTTCTTCTGTCTACAACGAAAGTTTTCTTTTTGGATCGTGGATTCTATGCTGTATCTCTTTTGCACGGTTTCCTGTGTCTGCCTGCCTCAGCTTGTATATCCTAAGATAGAAATCAGAGAATAGTTTTAATTTTCATTAAAGTTATTCATTCACATTGCTCCAAGAGGCAAAAGTGGTGCAAAACTCATGAAAAAGCTCTCTCCCTCATGAGAGCTCTCCTTCAATTGCTATGACTCATTCTTTAGGCATTTGCCATAATTTCCTAAATAATATTGTTTTATTACTACTTCAACGATTTTTCAGCTTTAGGCACTATTTATTATTGTCTTCTCCACTCCAACAACCCACTCTCCCTTCCTGGCCTCCATCCTCCCAATATAACCATATAATGATTTGACTAGAACAACAGTTGGTGTTTATATTATTACCATTTGGTGAACACTATTCCCATGTGTTTACGCTAAAAGCCATGGCATGGATTATGATTACTTCTCTTTTCATGCATAAGCTTTTATTTTCCCTGGAGTTACTAATCATCCCCCCGAACCCGATTCACTTAGTTTCCTTTGTACTCAATGCCAAACTCTTCCAGTTACTGAAATCTCCCCTCATTACCTTTAGATGATGTTCTACCAGTTTCATTTTCTTGAAGCAATCTCTCCTGGAGCTTCCTGACCTAATCAGATTTAGGCTAGGTGTCGCCTGGGCCTGTTGTACTATTTTTATCTAGCGATCTTTCTTCACTAACATCTTCTGAGTTAGATTCCTGCTTCCTGCTGTCTTTTTCTTGCTTTACAAACTTAATTTTGGTGAAACATATCTTCCAATAGCCTCTTGAGTACATGAAAACAAATTTTTTTCTGATCATTTAACAGCATTTCAATCACAGGAAATGTCTTTTTTTTTTTTAATTTCAAACTTGATCGATAGTTTGGTTGGATATAAAATTTTAAGTTGTGGGTAATACCTTCAGACTCTTGAAAACATTGCTGAAGGGTCTTCTCACTTTTGGTGCTTCTGTTGAGACTGTTTGAGCCATTCCAATTCCTGACCTGATCCTCCATTCCTTTGGTGAGATCTCTTTATTTTCTGTGTTCTGAAATATAATGATTTGTCTTGATATGGGTTGTCTATTTTCATTCATTACATCAGGTACTCAACGGGCCCTTTTAATCTGGAAATGCATGTCCTTCAGTTTTGGGAAAAAAAAGTTTTAAAATATTTATTTATTTATTTTTGACTGTGTTGGGTTTTAGTTGCGGCGCACGTGATCTTTCATTGTGCTTCTCAGGCTTTGTTGCTCTGTGGCATGTGGGAAGGATCTTAGTTCCCTGACCAGGGATTGAACCCATATCTCCTGCATTGGAAGGTGGATTCTTAATCACTGGACCACTAGGGAAGTCCCTGGAAAATTTTCTTCAAGGATTTCTTGATCATTTCCTCCACTCCCATTTTCTCTGTTGTTTTTTTGCTAGAACTTGGCTTTCTTGTTTACAAAACAGCGAGAGTAATACCAACCTCAGAGGATCATTGTAAGCATTAACAGTCACAGCACTGAATAGGTTCAGCAGGGTGCTGCTTACATGGCAAAACTAAAGGAAATGGTGACCACTGATCATTATTTTTATGGATATGATGCTTTGTACACTGTTAAGTACTTGGTGGGCATCACCTTTTCAACAGCCCAGCATCTAAATCCCCCCTTTCTCCATTGAGTGAGGGCCTCCCATTGACTCCCATTCCCCAGGACAGAAATGACAGCCCCTCACTACCTCTGTCCCCTGGTTCCTGCTGGCATCATGACCAACTGCATGCTCTTGTAAAGAGAACGGAGAGCCTTATTTTGGCAGCAGGGACTAAGGCAGCACCAGGCCCACTGGCACAGTCCCTTGGGTCCCTACCAGATCCAGCTGGTCCTCTGTCACCATTCACCCTTGGGTTTTGCCCATTTTCTCATTGTGGGTTTCCAGTCTTCACAATGATTCTCTAAGCTGCCTGATATGTTTTCAAAGACAAAACAAAACTTTTCCACGTCATTGGCAGGACTTGGTTTCTGTTTCTTGTTACCAGGAACTCTGGTTAATAAACCTGATGCCAAAGGCAAAGGAAGTTATCAAAACTAGGGCAATGATGCTTGAAACACCAATGAGACTAGGAAAAAAGTGATCCCACCTGCTCTCCTGGATAATCCTGTGTCATTAAGAACAGGCAGCTTGTGAAAAATGAAAACAAATGGTCAATAAAAAGTTGAGTCTTGGGAGAAGACAAAGAAATCCCAGTTAAAATAGATATAATTTTCTACTCTCCTATTAGCAAATGCACCTGTACGTGTGTGTGTGTGTGTGTGTGTGTGTGTATGTAATTAAAGTATAATCACTGGTGTGGGCAAAGCGTCTCACCCACGTCACAGAGTGCTCAGCCTGCCAGTCCAAGGGAGTCTAAACAAGTGTTGTGACCTCACCAGTGTGGAAACAGTTTAAAAATCACTTCCCACTGCCTTGAACAGTTTTGCTATAGGACAAGGTGGTGAACAGTAATTATTGCCACATGCATGGATTTGTTGGGAAGTACGACTTGGCTGTATTTTCAAAAAACTTGTGATAAAATATACATAACATAAATTTACCATTTTAAAGGGTATAGTTCAGTGGCATCCAGTACATTCTCTTTGTTGAACAGTCGATCTCCACAACTTTTTCATCTTGCAAAACTGAAACTGCATCCTTTAGACAATAATTCCTCCTTCCCGCCTCTCCTCAAGCCCTGAGAACCACATCCGCTGTCTCTGAATCTGACTGCTCTAGGTACATCCTGTAAGCGAAAATCATACAGTGCTGTCTTATTGCGACTGACTCTTTTCACTTAGCATAATCTCTCACTGTTCACCCCTGCTGTAGAATATGTCAACATTTCCTTCCTTCTTTCTTTTTTTCCTTCCCACTTTATTGATTTAATTGACATACAGCACTGTTTAAGTTCAAGGTGGACAGAATAATGATTTGACTTGAAATGATGAAATGATTACCTCTATAAGTTTAGTAAATGTCCTTCATCTCATACGGACACAAACACTAAAGAAATAGAAAGTTTTTGCCTTGTGATGAGACCTCAGGATTTACTCTTAATAACTTTCATATATAGCATACAGCAGTGTTGATTAGAGTTATGTTGTACATTACATCCCTAATACTTATTTATCTGATAGCTAGAAGTTTGTATCTTTTGACCACCAAGTCCCTCTCCTCCTACCTTCTGCCTATGATAACCACAAATCCGATCTCGTTCTCTATGAGTTTGTTTGTTTTTGAATATAATTGACCTACAACACTGTTAGTTCCTGGTACACAAAATAGTGATTCCAGATTTCTATACATTTCAAAATGATCGCCATGATGTCTAATTGTCCTCTGTCGCCATACACAATGGTAACATTGTTATTGACTATATTTTCTATTCTGTACACTTCATACTCATGACTCACGTATTTTGTAACTAAAAATTTATGTCTCTTCATTTTCCTCACCTATTTCTCTCTTGCATCCCTTCTCCTCTGGCAGCCACCTTTTGGTTCTCTGTGTCTATGGTTCCATTTCTGTTTGGTTACACTTGTTCGTTTGTTTCTGTTTTTAGATTCCGTTTATATGTGAAATCGTACAGTATTTGTCTTTCTTTTTATTTATTTTTGACTGTGTTGAAATCAGGTAATATTTGTCTTTCTCTCTGTTTGTTTGTTTATTCCCGGCTGTGCTGGGTCTCTGTTGGCGCGTGCAGGGTTTCTCTAGTTGCAGGGAGCAAGGAATACTCTCTGTCGTGCACGGGCTAGAGGGGCACAGGCTTCAGTAGCTGGGACTCTCAGCCTCTGGAATGCAGCCTCAGTAGTTGTGGCACTGAGCCCAGCTGCCCTGCAGCATGTGGGATCTTCCCGGACTGGGATCAAACCTGTGTCCCCTGCATCTGCAGGTGGATTCTTAACCACTGGACCACCAGGGAAGACCAGTATTTGTCTTTCTTTGTCTGACTTATTTTACTTAGCATAATACCTTCTAGGTTCTTCCATGTTCTTGCAAATGGCAAGATTTCATTCTTTTAGAGATGAGTAGTATTGCATTGTATAGATACACCACATCTTTATCCATTCATCCATCAGTGGGCACTTGGGTTCTTTCCACTTAGCAATGGGAATAAAGCTGCTATGAATGTGCTCATACAAATCGTACAGATATATGTTCATTCATAGCCTGGGTGTTAACTCAGGTCATCTTCCTTTGAGGCAAATAAGATCAACTTGAGGTATGCCTACAGTCCCCATCCCTAAAAGAAAAAATAGAAGCCTTCCTTGATGTCGTCACAGTAGCTGGAGGCCCCTCCTGCCTTCCAGAGACCACAGCGACACTGTTTCTGCAGCGCTAGGTGCTGTCCTAGGTGCTCCACTTCTCTTCCCCCTTTTAATCCTGACGGCAGCCCCAGGAGGTGGGCCAGGACCATTGCTGACCCATTTGGGTCTTTTTAAAAAGTAGGATGAGACGCTCATTCCTCCTGGCAGATCCATAACTCGGCAAGCAGAGCAGGGTCTGGATGGGAGTGTCCACTTGGGCCTTTGGCACAGCCCCCCTGGGCAAGCCACAGACAGTTATATATGTACAACATGATAATATATGAGGGCCCTTAGGCAGGCTCAGCGGGTAACTGGGTAACCAGGTTTATGGATGAAGAAAGTGAAGCATGGAGGGGAAGGAGTTTGCCTGAGCTCATAAGCAGCCAAGGCAAGCTTAGAGCAGAATGGAGTCTGCTTTATTTTATTTTTAAAATGTTGAGGTCTGCTTTAGAAATTGTAGACCTTATTTAGATATGATGAGGCCAGCAGATCAGGAAATGATCGTCATTGAGAAGATAGTATGTCTACAGCAATGTTGACTATTCTTAATATTGCACTGCGTATTTAAAAATTTTTTAATTGCTAAGAGGGAATTCCCTGGTGGTCCAGTTGTTAGGACTCCATGCTTCTTCCACTGCTGGGGGCCCAGGGTCCCATCCCTGGTCAAGGAATTAAGATCTCACAAGCCGTGGGGTTCAGCAAAAAAATAAAAAATAAAAGTTGCTAAGAAAATAGACCTTAAAAATCCTCATCACACACACCAAAAAATCCTCATCACAAGAAAAAAAGTGTTTTTTTGGTTATTCTGTATGGTGACACACTTTAACTAGACTTATTGTGGTGATCATTTTGCAAATCATAGTCACCTGTTGGTATTTTCTCTGGATTGGCTGCAGGACCTCTGAGAATATATGAGTCAAGTCCCTTATATAAAATGGTGTAGTGTTTGCATATAACCTATGCACATCCTCCCATATACTTTAAATCATCTCCAGATTATTTATAATATCTAATTCAGTGTAGAGTGAAGTAGAAGTGAAGTCACTCAGTCGTGTCCGACTCTTTGCGACCCCATGGACTGTAGCCTACCATGTTCCTCCCTCCATGGGATTCTCCAGGCAAGAGTACTGGAGTGGGTTGCCATTTCCTTCTCCAGGGGATATTCCTGACCCAGGGATTGAACCCAGGTCTCCCGCATTCCAGGCAGACGCTTTAACCTCTGAGCTACCAGGGAAGCCAACACCATGTAAATAGTTATAAATATAGTGTAAATAATTGTTGGTTCAACAAATTCAAGTTCTGCTTTCTGGACCTTTCTAGAATTGTGTGTGTGTGTGTGTATGTTTGAATATTTTTGTCCATGGTTGGTTGAATCCATGGATGCTAAACCCTTAGATATGGGGGGCAGACTATATGCAATACTGAATCACTGTGTTATACAACTGAAATTAATATAATGTTATATGTGTGAGAGTTGGACTGTGAAGAAGGCTGAGCATCGAAGAATTGATGCTTTTGAACTGTGGTGTTGGAGAAGACCCTCGAGAGTCCCTTGGACTGCAAGGAGATCCAACCAGTCCATTCTGAAGGAGATCAACCCTGGGATTTCTTTGGAAGGAATGATGCTAAAGCTGAAACTCCAGTACTTTGGCCACCTCATGCGAAGAGTTGACTCATTGGAAAAGACTCTGATGCTGGGAGGGACTGGGGGCAGGAGGAGAAGGGGACGACCAAGGATGAGATGGCTGGATGGCATCACGGACTCGATAGACATGAGTCTGAGTGAACTCCGGGAGTTGGTGATAGACAGGGAAGCCTGGCGTGCTGCGATTCATGGGGTTGCAAACAGTCGGACATGACTGAGCGAGTGAACTGAACTGATGTCAGTTCAACCTTACTTTAAAACAAGGAAAGAAAGGAAAGATAGTATTTTACTCACCATGCAGGGTCACACCAGCAAGCACTGGGGTCAGTCAGGAGACAGAAGGGGAGAGAGAACATGAGCAGGAGACTTTACTGTGGTTTCCGCAGGAGCACAGGGGAGACAAGAAAGCAGGCATAAGACTGGCTAGTTTGAAAAATTTCAGTGGGCTCTGGGGCATAGAGCTCTCTACTTGTCTAATCCTGGGCCCTGGACTGAATAGGGCAGGGAAATAGCTGCCTAGACTGAGAGAGCTTTGTAAGGACTTGATGAAGAGAATGCTTGGGGTATGGGCTCTGAATTGACTGGTTTGTGTGTAAAAGGCGTGCTCACTGGAGAGCCCTTGACTACCTGTGCAAACTGGCTAGTTCTGGGAGTCACAGTCTCTCCAGGGTCAGCAAGGCCCCAAGATGTCAAAGCATCAGAATCAGAAGAGATGCTTCCTACAAGGCCCATGCTCAGGTTCTTAATCACTTTGCTTTCCTCCTTAAAAATACTGTCTCTGGTCAATGGCTTTCAAACATTTACTTTTCTTTCTTTTTGGCAGTGGAACTCTTTCTTCAAATGAGATCTTGAGGCTGCCCAGTTTACCAAAGAATGCTGCTCTGATGCTAACAGATGATAACTAGATTTATTGTGATCATTTCATGATACATAATATATAGAATATTGAATCACTAGGTTATACGCCTGAAATGAATACATTGTAAGTCAAATATATATATTTCAATTAAAGAAAAAAAAGAACGCTGCTGTGGCTGGGGGCAGGGAGTGGGGGTCACAATCTGAAGCCCTCAGTAGTTTGCACCTGCTCATTTTGGAAGCAGCCTTAGAGGCCCTGCTGGACACTCTTATAGAGAACAGGTAGGTCTTAGAGTGGCTGCTGAGGCTGTGGAACCTTGAGGAAGTACGTCCCCTCTCACTCTCTATTCCTTTTTGTTTGTTTTTGGCTGTTTTAGCTTATGAGATCTTAGCTTCCTGACCGGGTCCTTGGCAGTGAGAGCTCAGAATCCCAACAACTGGATCTCCGGGGAATTCCCTCACTCTTTTAAAAATAGCTTTATTGAGATATCATTCACACACCATACAATTTTCCCATTTAAAGTAAACACTTTAGTGGCTTTTAGAAGGCAGTGCCAGTGGTAAAGAAGCCACCTGCCAATGCAGGAGCTATGAGACAAGGGTTCGATCCCTGGGTCAAGAAGGTCCCTTGGAGGGAAGCATGGCAACCCTCTCCAGTATTCTTGCCGTGATAATCCCATGGGCAGAGGAGCCTGGTAAGCTACAGTTCATAGTCAGACACGACTGAAGCAACTGAGCATGCTCGCAGAATATTTACAGTTGTGCATCAGTCACCACAATCAATTTTACAACATTTAGCCCCAAAAGAAACCTCATCACCATCCAATCTTCCTATCCACCCAGGCCCAGGCAACTACTGATGTACTTTCTGTCTTCATAGAGTTCCCTGTTCTAAACCTTTATTGATCATATGTGGTCCCTTGTCAGAAGCTTCTTTCATGAAGGAGAGTGCTTTTGAGGATCATCCCCATGGTAGCATGTGTCAGTACTTCTTTCATTTTTGTGGCTGAACGTATCGTTTTTATGATATACTCATTGTAGTTCACATTTTGTTTATCTGTTCATCCACTGATGGGGATCTGGGTTGCTTCCACTTCTTGCCTATTATGGATAATGCTGCTGTGAGCATTCATGCACAAGCTTTTGTGTTAAAATGTTTCTGCATTCTCTTGGGGACATACCTAGGAGTGGCATTGCCACATGTGGTAAGCCTGTGTTTAACCTTTTGTGCAACTACCAGGCTGTTTTCCCAAAGAAGCTTATCATAGACTAAGTGTTTGCCTGCCCCTCTCGCTTTAAGTCATAGGTGAAGCCTTACCCTCCAATGTGACGGCATGAGAAGGTAGGGCTTTGGGGACATAATTAGGTTTAGATGAGATCATGAGGGTGGAGGCCACAGAATGGGATTAGTGTCCTTTTAAGAAGAATAGACACCAGAGCTTTCTCTCTCCACCCTGGATCCAGCAAGAAACCAGCTATCTGCACATCAGCAAGACGACCCTCGTGAGGAACCAAGCAGGCTAGGACCTTGATCTAGGACTTCAATTCAATTGCTCAGTCGAGTCTGACTTCGCGACCCCATGGACTGCAGCACGCCAGGCTTCCCTGTCCATCACCAATTCCCAGAGCTTGCTCAGACTCATATCCATTGCATCGGTGATGCCATCCAACCATGTCATCCTCTGTCTTCCCCTTCTCCTCTTGCCTTCAATCTTTCCCAGCATCTGGATCTTTTCCAGTGAGTCAGTTCTTTGCATCAGGTGGCCAAAGTATTGGAGTTTCAGCTTCAGAATCAGTCCTTCTAATGAATATTCAGGACTAATTTCCTTTAGGATTGACTGGTTTGATCTCCTTGCAGTCCAGGGACCCTCAAGAGTCTTCTCCAACAGCACAGTTCAAAAGTATCAATTCTGGGACTTCCTTGGTGGGTAAGTAGTTAAGACTCCATGTTTCCCCTGCAGGAGGCATGGGTTCCATTCCTGGTCAGGGAACTAAGATCCCACATACCATGCTGTGTGGCCAATAAATAAATAATGTAACATTAACAAATAAAAATACATAAATGAAAATTTTTTAAAAGCAGCAATTCTTTGGGCTCAGCTTTCTTTATGGTCCAAATCTCACATACATACATACATGACTACTGTAAAAACCATAGCTTTGACTAGACGGACCTTAGTTGGCAAAGTGATGTCTCTGCTTTTTAATATGCTATCTAGATTGGTCATAGCTTTTCTTCCAAGGAGCAAGCGTCTTTTAATTTCATGGCTGCAGTCACCATCTGGAGTGACTTTGGAGCCCCCCAAAATAAAGTCTGTCACTGTCCAAAACTGAGAGATGACTGTCTGTAGCTTAAGCCACACAGTCTGTGGGGTTTTGCTGTGACAGCTCAGACACAGCTGAACCATTTTACAGCTGTGTGTGAAGTTTCTGATTTCCCCACCGGCAGTGCATGAATGTCTCAGCTTCACAAACACTTGTTACCGTTTGTCTTTTAGATTGTAGCCATCTTAATGGGTGTGTGGAGGGATCTTAGGGTTTCCCTGGTGGCTTAACTTTCATCCTGTCCAAAGTACCAAGCTATTTTATAGGTGAGGAAATTGAGCTCCAGGGGCCAAGGTTACCTAAAGTGCTCAGTGTGGCATTGGCAGATCAGAGAATCCAGACTCGCCTATGGGTGCTGGAGAACCTTGGGTTTGATTCCCACTCATCTGTGTGACTGTAGGCCTTTCTGAACCACCATTTCCCCATCTGTGTAGTAGACATAATACCTACCTTATGGCGCTGCTTTGAGGATGTAAAACATCTAACATAGTAAATGCTTTGTAAATAACGTTTAAAATTTTGGAATATTTAATACCTACATACCTCTGATAAAAGAAATTCAAATAGTATACAAAGGAACATTCGGTGAGAAATCTCTCTCCGCTACCCCCTTCTGGAGGGCCACCAATTTTACTAGTTTCCTGTCTTTTCCTTCAGATATATTCTGTGCACACAACAGAAGTTATTTATCACATGGGCCCCTAGACTTGGTGGAGATCATTAACTTGCCTGCCTTTTTAAGCTGGTCTTTCCCATTCTGCCCCTTCACCCCCTCCGCCTGCCAGCACACAGAGCCGTGGGGCTCCCTTCTTTGTCCAGCTCCCCCTTCCCAAGCCCCATCCACCTGGTAATGATTTCCTAGAGAGTCTCCCAGGGGTCTCCATGGGGACGTTTCCTGCTCCGGTCTCCATGGCAACTCTCCAGGTTGCCATGGTGACACTTAAGTGATTATTTGGAGACCCTTAAATAAATCACCCTCGGTGGTATATGCTAGAAGCATTGGCTCTGGCTCTTATGTTTGGGGCCAGGGTTGGGGCCCGAGCCTGCAGGCAGAAATGAGAGGCGGGGAGGCGGCAGTGGTTGGGGCCCCTCACCCTTGGTTCTAGCCCTGAGAGGGGGCCTCTCTGGGCAAAGGTGGAATTGAGCCTTTGGGAAGCGGTGCGAGGACAAGCAGCAGTCAGGCTCCTGCAGTCCTTGATCAGATCCAGCAGCCAGCAGGAGACCCTCCACGGGGCTGGGCTCAGGACTAGGGGCGGCTCGCGGTGAGGAAGCTGGAAAGCGATGGGGCAGGGGTTTAAATCCACGCCTGCGGGGCGCCAGGGCCCTCACTCCTAGATTCCAGCTGCTGAGAGGGGGTTCCAGGCAGAATCCGCTCCTTCACTCGAGATAATATTTTTAAAGCCTTTAGTACATGCCAGGTACCGTGCTAAGCATTGAGGTTACAGCAGTGAGTAGAACAAATACCTGTCCCTGAGGAACTTAAATTCTGCTGGGGGAAATAAAAGAATGAACTCTGTAGGCTAAAGGGTGGTTTAAGTACAGTATTAGGGAAGGGGGCTCAGGAGTGCCAGGATAAGCAGTGGCATACGCTGCCACAAGGGGCCACGACCCCTAGGACTCAGCTCTTGGGACAGTGGTCTTGGGACCATTCCCCCAAGGGACGAGAGCGAGGCATGAGAACTGGTGGAGATTGGAGGCTCCATCAGCAGTGACTGGCTCCTTTCAATGTTCAGCATGGCTAACGGTTTAGTCTTCCAGCTTCCTGGATGCCTCATAAGAAGCATTATAGCAGACAGGCATGGCTGAGGGTTTAATCTGTACAGACTGGGAAACGGAGACCAAAAGCAGGAGGCGGTGTGCTTAAGGCAATGCTGCTAATGGCAGGCAGAGTGAGGACGACAGTTTGACTCTTGGAAAGTCCAGGACTGATTCTGCTGGACCCATGGATTTATCGGCAAATCTGCAGATTTGTGCCCACACTGAGCACTGTTCTACAAAAGGCTGAAGATACTGCTTGTCTTGAGCACCTGGGAGTAGATCCAGGCAGTCTGGTTTTGTTTACTTCTGTCCAGCTCCGGTGGATGCGACGGCCTGTGCTCTGGTGGTGGTGCAGAGGAAGGGCATGGCGGGGTGATCCTTCTAACTCCTGGGTTCCCCTGGATGCGATCCCCTCTCCAGGAAATGCAGAAGTTTGGAAGCCCAGGTCCAAGTGCACACAGTGTATACAAACTGCGTACTCTGTGCCAGCGAGCTTTCAGAAGCAGCAAGAACGAGCCTTTCAGTGCTAGGCTCTGACTTCCCTAGGTCTTGGGTTTGGGGGCAAGTTCAGAGGCAACAGAAAATTATTTGGGGCCAGTTTAAGCCTTGAGAGATGTTCACTGAAAGTTCCTTGGACAGTGAATGGAGGAGCTGAGCAAGCAGCTTCAGGATGGACAGGAGACTGTGGGCATTCTCGGGGGCCCGGCCTCAGCTCACTCCCAGGTCAGATCTCCAGCAGAGCGTGGGGCTGGTCTCCCACCAGCAGCCCTCCAGGGACCAGCTCCCCCCTTCCATAAGCCTGCCTGCCTGGAGGACCCTTCCCCTTGCTCTGCTCATCCTTGAGGCATCAGCTCGGGCCCTGCTCCCAGAGGCTGCCCTTTCCTTCTCACTGCAGCTGTCTCCCTGCCTCTTAGTGCCATTTGTAATTGTCCATTTGTTTACTTCCTCTTTTAGACTATGCTTTTCTTCTTCTTTTTAAAAAAATTTTTGGCTGCGTGGCTTGTGAGATATTAGTTCCCCGACCAGGGTTTGAACCTGGCTCCTCAGCAGTGAAAGTGCAGAGTCCTAACCACTGGACCCCCCCCAAGGGAATTCCCCAGACTGTGTTTTTTGGACTGAATATGTATATCCTAGCCACATCTGGCTGCTGAGAACCTGAAACTTGTACTCTTAAAACATACACTGGATGTTGAAAACTTGGTATATGGAGTGTAAAATATCTTTCATGATTTTTATATTGGTCACATATTGGTATATTGTAGATATGTTGAATTAATTAAAATAGATTACTAAAATTAAGTTCATCATTTTAAAAAATGCAGATACTAGAAAATGGGAACTTACATATATTGTATTATATTTCTGTGGATACTGCTGTGACTGACTCCATTAATATGTTAAAAAAGAGGGGTCATGGAAATTCTGTTCACCACTCAATACCTGGCACTGGGGTTGGGACATAGTAGGTGAGCAATGAACAGTGTTATTTATGGAATGAGTATTTGGCAGCTACATTTTCCATAAGTCCAGAAACATTCTGAACATCTTGCTAAGGGAACGAGATCTACTTTAAATGTCAGATTAGTAAACTACAACAAAAACTCAGGCATGAAATCTGCAAGAAAGGGAAAAGAAAGAGGAGAGTGAAGGGCTTTTGGGGGTCAGGGAGGGGGCACTTTTAATCCTTCTGAAGAGGAAGAGATCCCCTGGTTGTACCCACCCCAGAAATATTCCAGTTCCAAGAGGCTTAGTGGAATTTTCTGAACTTTATCAAGCAAACCACTCCCCCCACCGGCCAAACAAACAAAAACCCACAACGCATCCTTATACACCACCGGCCAAACAACCAAAACCCACAACGCATCCTTATACACTGCAGGCAGACATGGTCATAGCCCTTTTCTGTACCTCCTCATGCTGTTTGCTAACAGAAGCCCCTACATGGCCACCCAGAACCCAGATGGCATCCTCCAGCCTCCTCTGGAATTGTGTTTGGCTAATTCTGGCTGAGGGGATGTAAACAGAAATGCCGAGTTAACTTTGGGAACTCTCCTTAAAGTGGAGTGCTGTGCCTCTTTCTGTGTTTCTTCTAGCTGTAATGCCTGGAGCTCAAGCAGCCGCCTTGGACCATGAGGAACGAGGGCTGGGCCACAGGCTAGGGTGGAAGGGGAGGTTGGGAGAAGCCTGGTTCTCCCACAGCTTTGTGAAACTGCTGTATTAATACTGCAATACCGTCTATGGTCTTTTTAAGTAAAAACAGAAAAACACCTTAGGTATTTACGGCTGTGTTAACTTAGATTTTTTGTTAACTTATGCTGATAACAATGTCCTGCTCCCTGAATATTTGGTGCCTACTTGCTTTATGTTTATATAACTGGAAATGACCACTCTACTGTTCAGGGCAGAACCCTCAGCACTTTCCAGAGCAAAGTTTGGTCCAAGATGATTTGATTTCTTTACCATCAGACTTAAAAAAAAAAAAAAGGGCAATACCTTCAGAAGGTACAACATAACAGAGTGGGAAGTAAGGTGGCCAAGATTACCAATTTCTTATTGGTAATATTTTCTGCTGATGATTTTTCAATGGCAACCTCTCTCTTCAAGGGTGGGACGTGTGTGCGTGCTAAGTCACTTCAGTTGTGTCCAACTCTTGGCGACCCTATGGACTGTAGCCTGCCAGGCTCCTCTGCCCATGGCATTCTCCAGGCAAGAATGCTAGAGTGGGTGGCCATGCCCTCCTCCAGGGGATCTTCACAACCCAGGGACCAAACCTGCGTCTCCTGCACTACAGGCGGATTCTTTACTGCTGAGCCGCCAGGGAAGGCTAAAGAGGGGAGCACCCTATTATATAGCGCATCTACATAAATAAGCGCATTAGGATCTACATCTCTCTGTAAAGAGCCTCTGAGTTATCTGGTATTACTACCCACAGTTCTTAAAGTGAGATCACATTTACTTTACGGCCTAAATGAAAATGTTCAAGCTCTGATCCACACGACTGCTAAGTGCCAGTCCCCGTCCTGAGCC
Source organism: Cephalophus harveyi (assembly GCA_006410635.1). Lineage (NCBI taxonomy): Eukaryota > Metazoa > Chordata > Mammalia > Artiodactyla > Bovidae > Cephalophus > Cephalophus harveyi. The sequence continues at coordinate 227,472 of SJYT01026927.1, read as the reverse complement.
TTCTTTGTCCCTGGTGTGAAATCCTTCCTGGGATCTACTGACTGAGCAGAGTGTGAGGCAGGAGTTATATCCAGGGAGGCCCAATTTCCAAAGCCACAGACAGCTCCGAGTGAATTAAAAAGCGTCAAAGGATTGGGTTTTCCTTGTGAATTCACAGAGCATGTTTTTCAGTCAAAATAGGGATAGTCATCACAACTGCAACGTACTTAATGAGCACATACTCTGTGTGCCAAGCTGTATTAAGACCTTATATGCATAATCATGCTGAAACTCACAATGGCCCTATGAGTTAGATACCAATAAATGGCATTTCTACCTTACAAATGAGTAGAGGCAGAGAGGCTAGGTCATTAGCACAAGGCCACCAGATAAAAAGGGGAAACTGGGATTTGAATTCTGACAGCCTGATCACAGAACCCAGGCTCTTAACCATGAGATGATCCCGAGCAGATGGTAAACCCCATGCATGCAGGGACTTCCTCTGAGGGTCCAGCACACCACCTGGGCCAAAGCAAAAGCATAACACTGCTTATTAACACTGCATGTTGACGGTGGGGAAAGGATGACAGCATCCCTCCCCACTGACCACGGGCAGGTGTCCTCTGCCCAGGGCACACCCTCCAGAACCCAAGTCCAAAGGAGGGAGGCCCCATAGGGAGGGGCTGGAACCTGGGGGCTGTGCCGGCTCAGAGGGACCTTCCTCTGCTCTGAGGAGGCCTCACGTGCTGAGCCTGCCCACAGGAGCCAGGCCCTCAATTCTGAAGCTTCAACCCTAGACTGTGTTGGACACATCTTTGTCGCCCCACCCACTTCTGCCAAAGAGTTGTTTCTAGATGCGTTAGTATCTGATTTACCTGTTTGGTTTACTGTTGCACTTTCAGTACCGAGAACAGGACTTTGGACATAGCAGGTCTTTACTAATTGAATGAATGAAGTCAAGCTAGATACCTGATCCTGGCCAGGCGGCACCTCCAGAGGATGGGTGTGGGGGATGCTGCTGCACAATTCACTGGATTTGAATCAGCCACATGGGGTGGGAGGGGGCTGGATGCTTACTGCTTACCTTTAGAGGTGGGCCTACAGCAGGAACATTCATCATTTTAGGAGTTGAAGCCCACCTGTAACCCAATTACCCTGTTTCATAACCCTCAGGGCTGAACCGCTACACTTTTTTGCATAGCACGTTTCCTTCTTTTGAGCTTTGACAGAAAAACGAGTTCTGGCAAGAGACAACAAAAATTTAAGAAAAAATCACCACCACATAGTGTCAGATTGAATCATTCATCAGTGTGAATGCACGTGGACAGACCCTGAAGTAGAAACACAGCTCTGTATTTAACTCTGATCTGACACAGACCCTGAAAGACTCCAGAATGTCTCTCCTGCCCCTGAAGTGCTGAACAAAGTGGGGCGGGGCTGTAACTGAGTCAGTCACTATTTTGATCCCTGTGTACAAAGGATGGAAAAAGGGTCAAGGACTGGACAGATCACCAGTCAGAAATACGTGTCTAATGGATGAGGCAGAATTTAAACGTTTTCCTTATTTCTTCCAAATAGGCCAGAATAACATCCTAACCTTCTGTTGAGCTTGGTCTTCAGTATACACTGCTATTTGAGTGTTTGAGTTGTGTTTGCACAAAGCCCGAGGCCAGGGCAGATGATCAGATTAGGGGGAATTTTAACTCCCACCCCTGAGATGTGCAGTGGGGAGCCCGGAGTAGGGTTTACCAGTCACCACCACCTATGGAGGCAGGGTTGGTGGCGAGGGTACCTCACTGTCGCTGCGGGTGTGCCCCTTCCCAGAACCACGTGCTGGTCTGAATCCAACCCAGAACCTGTGTCCACTGCAGCCACGCCTCACCCAGGGAGTGAGTGCTCGCCAGAGGCCAGGCCAGGCTCCGAGAGGCGCCGCCTTTATCGCTCACAGCAGCTGTGGCCACAGCCTCTCCAGCTTCTGTCACACAGAGCGAGGTGGGCACTGTGGTCCCCTCCATCACCCAATTCCACCCTCCCTGGCCCTCACGTGTAGTCCAGCAGTCCTGGATCTGATCAGGCCCAGAAGTTACTTCTCAGGTTTTAGGAAGCCAGTCTTGTGGCTCCTGGCAGGTTGGGTGAGTGAAGCAGAGTCCATGGTGAGGCTTCATGGGGCAAACCTGCATAAGCATTACTAAGGGACTCAACCATCTGTCTTAAACTAGGCCAGATCAGTTCAAAGGTACAGGGGGGAGCTGGATGTGGAAAATGGCATTTTTTTTTTTTTATATCACTGGCACCCTAAGAGAAGTTTGTACGTTAACCTCATAAGTGTGGGGCCAAACTAATTTTGCGCTCAGTCATGTCCTACTCTCTGTGACTCTACGGGCTGTAGCCTGCCAGGCTTCTCTGTCCGTGGAATTCTCCAGGCAAGAATACTGGAGTGGGTTGCCATGCCCTCCAGGGGGTCTTCCTGACCAGGGATCAAACACACGCCTCTTGTGTTTCCTGCACTGACAGGCAGATTCTTTACCACTGTGCCACCTGGGAAGCCCAGACTCACTTTGGTAGAATTGAAACCTGAGCATTGACAAAAAATAACTCAGGTCAAGAATTCCTAACTTATGTCAGTATGGGGAAAAAAGCACTCGTTCCAAACACGCACCCAAGAACCTAGGGCTTTGCAGAGTACCTGAGCAGCATTAACTCAGAAGGTGGGGATCAACCAGGGAATGTCCAAGAATGTAATTCTATAAAATACTGCTTGAATTCTTTGAGCCTCCCCTTTTGCTTTTACCACACCCTCTTTAATCATCCAAACCATGTTCTCACTCAAAAATAGATGCTCATTTCTTTGGTGTGCACTGTTGCATCTTCCAGTAGCTTAATACACCGAGATGCACCAGCTATCGTTTCAGAGGTTGACCTTCTTCCCAAGAGTAGGAAGCCAGAAAACAGGGTCAGAGCTCCACTTTTCATATCATCTCACTTCTGACCAAGCAGCCTAGGTTTTCCCAGGCCCCCAGGGAGGGAAGGACAGGCTCCAAGGAACATTCCTGGAGGAGAGCTGCGGCCACCAGTTCCTTCTCTGTGGCCCCAGGCCAATCCCAAGGAGCAAATTCGGCACAAAGAACCACCGTCTCTGTGAGCAAACCCCTGTGCTCTCTAGAAGACAAGCCATGTACGTTTCTTTCTGGTGTTTCACGAAACCCCCTTGGAAGCCTTGAAAACCCCACCAGCGACGGATGGCGCAGTCACTGGCAGAAGCCCGAGCAGGCAGTGACACACGGGTCTTCCTGGGACTCCCTGCTGGGTCCTTCCTCACAGCCTCACAGCCTCACGGCCTCTGAGAAACCTGCTGCAGCCACCTGGGGAACGTCAGCTCCAGCAGGTGCCACCCCCGTGCGGGCCGGACCCTTCCTGTCGGGGTGGCCGCTGCGCCCCTGAGCGCCGGCGCCCGCCTGCGCCCAGAGGGCCCTCTTGTGCTAGGCCCCGGGGCACCTGCGAGGCCTCCGGCTCTGCAGCTGCCCTGTGTGCTCCCGGCCGCGGGAGGCGGGCACACGCGTGCATTCCTCAGGAGTGTGGACGGCCCCAGGCAGGGCAGGGGGTCTGGACCAGCCCCGCTCCTCATCTCCATGTACACCGGGAGCCCCTACCTCAGCCGGCTCTAAACTCTGGAGGGGCTTCTACAGGCCACAAAGAATGAGTTTGACTCATGTGCCCCCATGGCCATCAGAAATAGACAAAAAGGGGGTGGCAGGGGAGTCTGCAAAAGGTGTTTCAGAGCAGCTTGGCCTCACGACAGTTTCAATGCAGTTTCAAACCCTAGACAGCCCCATTTGCTTAAGTAGTTTTTCCAGGGATGCTTCAAAGCTGGCTGTCTTGGTTTCCATAGCTTCTTGGTTTCAAAAGGAAAATGAAAATAACAATAAAAACTCCAAATTCTTCAGTGAACAAATAAATACTACAAACAATATTTACATAAGTATGTCACATTGGGAGATTCCAGCATGACCAGGGAATGGAAGAACTGAGAATGTGCCCTGACTTTGGGGCTTAGAACTGGCTCCTGGTCAGGCTGGGACCCCTGTGAGCAGATGGAGGGACAGGGGAGGTGGAAACAAGCAGAGATGCTTGGCTGGGGCCTCCTCACAAGTCCAGGGAGGTGGAGTGGGCAGGAGGTGCAGAGCTGTCCCCAGATGAAGCAGCTTTCAAACAGACAGAAAAATCCCGGTTTACCCCACCAAGCACTGTGCTACGGCTGGGGTCACGGGATGAGCAGCTCCCAGGACTCCAGGAACCTTCTCCAGCAGCCAGCATGGTGGGGGCACCAGGGCCTCGGTCCTGGGGAGCACAAAGCTCGTGAGTTGGCTGCTGGCCTCCAGCCCTTTTCCAGGTGACAAGGAGCCAAGGTCAGGAACAGCAGCCTCTTCCTTGGACTAGGTGACAAGGGGGATGTGGAATTCGTGTGTGTCGAAGATGAGGGGCCTCCGGGGGGGGCTGGGGTCCCTGCTGGCCTTGTGGAGCAGCTTGAAGAGTCCAGTTCCAATGTTCATGGGGATCCCCATGATGATGCATTCAGACACCCCTGAAACCAACCAGAACGGAGGTGAGAGCGCTCCTCCACACTCGGGAAAGTCTTCAAGCAGGGCAGAAAGACTCCTGACTTGGAGTCCCAGCCCCAGCGTGTTGGACCTGGGCTGCTCCCTTTATTCCTCACCCGTGGATGCTGAAGGCATGGCCTGGTGCTCCTGGGCAGGCTGGGGGAGTTCCTGCACCTGCGTGAAGGGCAGTGCTCGCTCACAGCCCCGCTGCTGGCTCAGCAGCCTTTCTGCCGGAGCTAAAGGCATCGTGTGGCCCCACCTTTGAGCACTAAACTCAAACAGCAAGGATGCAGTGAATGATGCTCGGGAAACCCCGAGTTTGCCACCCAGCATGTCCTTAGCTTAGGGCCCAGGGAACAAGCATTCAGCAAGACCCGGTGGCCTGAGGTGGGAGCTGGTCTGGGGTTCAGAGAGCGACGCCACGCCTGGCCCCCGACACTGCCGCCAGAGCTCTGCTTCCTGGTGGCCATTTCCCCTCTCACCTCCTTGTGTAGATTGACCACCCAAGGTGATGGTCGGATGGGACCAGGCAGCGTATGCCTGGTTTTAGCTTCTGAGATTAGGGTCACAGGTTGCAAATAGAGGAAAAGAGAAATTACACAGTTCTCTCACGAAGGGTGAAAGGAAAGAAAAGAAGGCAGAGATGGGGGCAGGAGAAGGGCAAGGCCCAGCCAAAAGTGAGAGCAAGCCTGCTTGCAGGCCTGGGACCCAGCACCCCCGCTCCCCGACGAGGATACTGGGCCCCCGTCTTGGCTGCCGCCCCCCCTCTCCACCTTCAGGGGCCTGGCGTGGTCGCCCTGCCCCGGCTTTTGAGTCTCTCAGTCCTCTGCGTGTTGCAGCTCGGTGTCAGCCCTCACTCTGTCCTGGGGCTTAGTTTGATTGCCTCTCGGGCCCCTGATAGCACAAAGCCCAGAACATAGCAGATATGCACTTGCTGATTATAGAACCAGAAGCCTCATGCGGAGCCCAACATTTAGGTCTTAGAAAGCTGAACGGGAGCTTGGAGAAAGAATCTACACTGTCGCCAGACTCCTGTCACTGCACGAGGGGCCCTGCCTTCTTCGTGTTGCTGACGCAACCTCGGAGTCCACAGCTTGAGTCAGCAACACGAAGAAGGCAGGGCCCCTCGTGCAGTGACAGGAGTCTGGCGACAGTGTAGATTCTTTCTCCAAGCTCCCGTTCAGCTTTCTAAGACCTAAATGTTGGGCTCCGCATGAGGCTTCTGGTTCTATAATCAGCAAGTGCATATCTGCTATGTTCTGGGCTTTGTGCTATCAGGGGCCCGAGAGGCAATCAAACTAAGCCCCAGGACAGAGTGAGGGCTGACACCGAGCTGCAACACGCAGAGGACTGAGAGACTCAAAAGCCGGGGCAGGGCGACCACGCCAGGCCCCTGAAGGTGGAGAGGGGGGGCGGCAGCCAAGACGGGGGCCCAGTATCCTCGTCGGGGAGCGGGGGTGCTGGGTCCCAGGCCTGCAAGCAGGCTTGCTCTCACTTTTGGCTGGGCCTTGCCCTTCTCCTGCCCCCATCTCTGCCTTCTTTTCTTTCCTTTCACCCTTCGTGAGAGAACTGTGTAATTTCTCTTTTCCTCTATTTGCAACCTGTGACCCTAATCTCAGAAGCTAAAACCAGGCATACGCTGCCTGGTCCCATCCGACCATCACCTTGGGTGGTCAATCTACACAAGGAGGTGAGAGGGGAAATGGCCACCAGGAAGCAGAGCTCTGGCGGCAGTGTCGGGGGCCAGGCGTGGCGTCGCTCTCTGAACCCCAGACCAGCTCCCACCTCAGGCCACCGGGTCTTGCTGAGGCACGAGAAAGGCTGGAGCAAAGCGGGCACTCTGGGGTGGGGGGAGCCGAGCTCCGCTGCGACAGCCACCCCCCTCCCCTCGGCCCGCCAGGCAGGCTCTGTGTGGGGAGAGCAGGCCCGCGCAGGGCGAGACTCTGATAACGAGTTAGTACGCTTGGTCTTCTCCCTGTGAAAGGGCTGATATCCATGCCTCAGCAACGTGCTGAGATGGCATACGAGGCGCCCGGCGGAAGCGTGCTGAGATGGCACACGAGGCGCCCAGCAGAAGCGTGCTGAAATGGCACACGAGGCACCTGGCGGAAGCCTGCCAGCTGCCTTGCTCAGGGAGCTGGGACAGCAGGAGCGCCTGGGGCAGGACCAGAGTGGCTGACTCTCATTCTGAGGGCTAGAAAATTCCTACCTGCCCAGGGGTGACCTTTCCTCTGTCCTGACTGAGCAGCCTGCTAAAGGATGTGGGGGATGCAGGCTGCCACAGGCAGGCTTTGGAGATAAAAGATTGGTTAGCTCCAATTCTGGGAGCTGCGACTTTACTCTTAAACAAGTCAAAGCTCTGCCTGGTCACTTTCTCCTCCTCTTGAGAAGCCCTGGCCATGGTTTAAACTGTAACAAAACAAAGCAAAACAAAAAACCAACAAAAACCCACAAAGGCCTCTGGCGAGGCTGCTGGAAGCACCAAACCTACCACACACGGAGTCCTTCTGGCCAAAGTAGGCAGCGTCAAAGAGGTGGTCGGCCGTCTTCTCAAATGAGGCCAGCATCAGCACGCTCTCCTTCATCTTGGCCAGGCCAAACCTGGTGATGCCCAGGACTTCACCCTGTGCCGAGGGAGAGAGCCGGAGTGGGGACTCCTGCCGGGTGCAGAACGCAGCCCTGCGCCCCCCAACAGAAGAGGCAAAAGCAGCCAGGCTGCTGTTCAAGTGACAGGTTTGAGAAGGAGCCCAACAACCATCTGTCCCACCTGCGTCCCTCTGAGGTCACTGGCCCTGACAGCACAGATCCTGACGCTCACAGCCAGGGGCCACTGGAACAAAGAACTGAGAACTGGAAACTACAGCGTGGATATGTGTATGCGTAACTGATTCACTTTGCTGTACAACAGAAACTAACACAACGTTGTAAAGCAACTACACGCCAATGAAGACGAACTAAAGAAAAGCTGAAAAGCAGGGAATTTTCTGCTGGTCCAGTGATTAGGACCCTGCACTTTCACTGCTCAGGGTCTGGGTTCAAATCCTGGTCGGGGAACTAAACTGCACCCCTCCCCACTAAAAGAAAAAAAAAATACTTCTGAAGATGTTTCTTATGGCTCAAAGAAATAAAAACCCAAATAATTTAAAAACCTTAAAGTAGGGAAACAAGTAAATTTAGGTACTTTCATTCAAAGGAATATTAAACCATCATTAAAAAAGTATCTTTATAAAACTACATAGCAATGTGGAAAATACTTATAATGTTCAATAAAAATGACATGCTCATTTTTACTGTCTACCTGTAGTAATCTAATATATGCGTACAGAACCAAAATGGAAAGGAAGATTTTACAACGACTGTCTTTACTACTGGGTGGCAGGAAATGGGTCACTTCTCCCACCAGTTTCTGAATTTGCTGTAATACAGCACAAGTTTGTCTGTGGAGGCATCGTGCCTTATGGTACTGATAGAGGAAAGATTTTTGGTACAAGAGACAAAAACAAAAACCAACCAACCAACCAAACTCAGTCCCCCAGTCAGATTTCCACCTAGAAAAGGCTATAGAAGTATGAGAAATGGCTTCGACAGGACATAAACCTGTTTGTCACGGAATCCTTAGGCTTCTGGCAATGGCTAATTTTCTTTTAGGATAGAAACCATGCCCTGCCTCCTGCCACGCGGTTGCAGTTTCCACACTGGAATTTTACCAGCACGCCCAGCTGGACCATTGTACTCTGGCTTTGGGGTAATGGTGGTCATCACAGCCAGGCACTGTGTATGTCCTCCAAGCCTTGTGCTCCTGAGACCGGGTTTGCGATAGCAGCCATGAGGCCCCCACGCACCTTGTAGGTCATGAGGTCGGAGAGCAGCATCACGTGCCGCCGGTCGATGCTCATGCCGTGGTTGACCATCGTATACTGGATCTCGTTGATGATAGTTGTCCGGGCAGCTTCGATGCCCAGGGTCTTCTCCACCTGCAGAGGGCAGAGATGAATGGAAGCAGCCGCATCCAGGGCTCCCCAGCCTCCCCTCATATCCTCCTCTGCCCTGCAGGTTCCCAGCACCGTGTCCCTCCCCAAAGATGCAGTGTGGGGTAGTCTTCGGTGCAGACCCGGAGTGAACGGCAGGGTCAGAGGAATGTGCTGGGATGACTGCGGGAGCCCCGGCTGTGAGCGCTACCTCGTACGTGTTGTTGGAGGTGGTCCGGGTGCCCTTCACGCCGTGGGTGGCCATGACGGCCCGCAGGTTGTCACCCTCCACCAGGAGCTTGTACTTCTCCTTCCCGCTCTGCTCATCGATGTGGATGACAGCTCGGGACACCTCCGGGATGCCCTGCACCACCACCTGCGCTCAGAGACCCAGAGGGCTCGAGACCCCGCAGTGCGTGCGGCCCCCGCACCCAGCAGCCTGGGCAAGCCCAGAGGCTGCGAGGTCTGGGGGTGTCACAGCCGGTGTTTGTGGTCTTGATCACCCCGTCTCAGAGGTGACGGTCAGGGATGCGCCGGCGCGGGGAGTGCCCGCGCGCTGCCTCAGCCGCTGGGGGTGGGGAGGCGGGAAAGCAGCCGCTCAGGGGGCCGTGCCCTCTTCCACCACCAGTTTTATGAGAGAAGAGAGAAAAGCTGAATAGGCAGAATGGTGAGGCAGCGCCAAGACGGCAACCTGAACCTGCCTGACTCCTCAGGGATGTGGCAAAGAAATAAAGGAACAGGGCGCCAGCCACAGTCTCAGCAGCCCTTGCGCGCCCCGATGCCTGGCTCTGCAGCTTAGAGACGAGCGTGCTCCCCGTTAGGCCTGACCGCCGGGGGGGCGGCCTGCCACTCACCTTGGGGAGATCCTCCTTCAGGAACTGCAGCACGTAGTACATGGAGCTCTTGCTGTTCTCTCGGGGGGTGACGCACAGCACTGCCTCGCCGTGCACGGCCACGTCGCCGGGCTTCACGCGCAGCCTGGACATGCAGATGGAGTACCTCACCGTCTCCGCGTTCACCTGCGAGGGGTCGCATGCCCGGGAGGTTACTGGCGGGGTTTGGAGGCTGCTGTTTCTGTGTTTCTTGGCCTTTCAGCATCCTGCCCCTCTAAGGAGCCTTTAATTATTCCACCCCCGTCTCTCTCCTCGCCATGTCTTTTTTAGTACTGTAATATCTTAATACCAGAGATGTGTGTATATGTATATACTGTATATCCACCTCTGCTTCCTTCACTAAAAAAGTAGATCCTACCACCCGCCCCTCCTAAATCCATTTTGCCTCCGTTACCTGTTTATAAATGCCAATACGAAGAAGCCAGGTCAACCCACGTATTCTGAGCCAGCCGTTGCTGCGCTGGGCGCCCACGGGTGGTAAGACACGGCTGGCACTATGGCCCTTCTGACTGCTGGCATGCTGTGCCACAGCAGATGGGCACTGTGGTCTGCACACCACCTCCACTAATTTCCTGTGTGTCTCTAGGTGGTCATAGCTGTGCCGGGGTCAGGGGTAGACAGAATGTGAAGGTACAACAGATCCAGGGGACAGACACCAGGTGGAAGCCTCTATGGGGCTTCCCGTGCTACGCATCACTCTTGCCCTAGTTCATCACACCTGTTCTGGGACTGAAAGGGGATGACTTCCTTCATGCATTTAATTACGGGACTCACTTCCAGCCTCAGAAGTCTGATCCGTTCTAGAGAGAGCTTGACGAGAATGAAGCAATCATCGGGAAGAAACACTTCTTCAATATACTCTGAAATCTGCGGTGTCAAAAGATCAGAACACCCGTCAGTCACTTCCCGGTCCCTCAGAGCATACGAGGCTCCCTCTCGTCTTTAAGGACACAGAGCAGCGTGGACACCGGATTGGTAAATTCACTGCAAGCGGTTTACACACGTCCTGGCTATGCTGCTGGTTTACTTCTCTTATTATCGAGAGGGATTTCTTCTTACCTCTCCCAAGAGGGTTTTCTCAATTCTCCCTTTCACCAGACGAGCATAGTCCGCGTCGTCGTCCTTGTCCAGCTGTGCTGTGATGATGGGTGTGCTGTGGGGAGGAAGGGCAAAGGATGACGAGGCTGCCTGAAGACCACACTGCGTTAAGCCCGGGTGAGTTTGGAACCTTAACAGCAAGCGCAGTTTACTGTACGGAGCGTTCACTGGAGTCAGGCACGGTCTTGAGGGCTGCACACACCCGTGCTCATGAGGCAAGCCACTCCATCAGTGAGCGAGTGGCTTTCAGAACAGTCTTCCTGGCCAAGCAAACCTACCTTTTCCTCTTTGGTCCTAATACGTAGTTACTTCAGTTCTGTTCCCTGAGTAAACCGACCCTTTGTATACTACAGCTTTGTATACTATGGCACGCACAGTGACAAAATCATGTCACTTATAGCTTACCCCACTCCACCCCCACAACCTCCCCTCCAGGACACCTCTGGCTCCTCCTTCTACTAGCTAGCCGCTTCCACCCTTGCCATCCTGGAGGGCATCCCCTGAACGCACACTCCCGGGTGAGCTGGCTGGCCTAGAGGCGGGCAGAGCTCCTGCCATCCGGGACACGGACAGGTGCTGTTCCAGAGCCAAGTTCAGCGTTCTCTCCTTTAATGCTGTATCGTCACTTCGTTACATTCAGATCATAGGTAAGACATGATTTTGTCACTGAACGCGCTATAAAATATTTCTATCTTTCCTGGTTTCAGGTCACCTACAAATTCTATCACGAAATCACGAGGGGGTGGGATTAGGGCTGGGGGAGTGTTGTCACAGAATACGGCCCCAAATCGAGTCGCAGGCACATCATCAGGACTAGTGAAGCTGGAAATAGCAACATCTAATGGATGAAGTCTACAATGACACGTGGTTCCAATTTTTCCAGGCATTTTTTTAAGTTTCTCTCTTTCATGGACTTGTGGTCACAAAGAACCACTGCTTCAGTTCTGACTCTCCAGTTTGGACATTTTGTCTTGGGTTTTTTTTAAGAGCCACAATATGATTAACACTAGCACGTGTCACTCCAGAGTCTGAGATACTGTCCACTAGCATTTATCAGACACCCACTCGTGACAAGAGAAACGTTGTTTCTCCAGGACATGACAGACGAGTGTGAGAACAAGAGGGAAATGGGTGAGGGCACCTGATGGCCTTGGAGGCGTTGATGATCTCTTTGATGCGGGGCACGCCCAGGGTGATGTTCATGGAGGCCACGCCCGCAAAGTGGAAAGTCTTCAGGGTCATCTGGGTGCCCGGCTCACCAATGCTCTGGGCACAGAGCGCGCCCACCGCGGAACCTGGCTCCATCTGTGCCCTGAAAAGACAAGACAGGATGAAATGTACAGCCTGGGGACTACAGTTAATGATGATGCAATATCTTTGTACGGCGGCAGATGGTAACCAGATGTATCATGGTGATCTTTTTGCAACATACAGAAATACTGAACTGCTGTGCCTGCACCTGAAACTTGCACAATGCTGTAGGTCGACTCTCTGTTGTTTGTTTAGTTGGCCAAGTTGTGTCCGACTCTTTGTGATGCCATGGACTGTGGCGCACCAGGCTCCTCTTTCCATGGAATTTTCCCAAGCAAGAATACTGGAATGGGTGGCCATTTCCTTCCCTATGAGGATCTTCTTGACCCAGGGATCTTCTTGAACCCAAGTCTCCTGCTTGGCAGGAGGATTCTTTATGACTAAGCCACCTGGGAAGCCCCTACTCCATTAATACAATTAAACAAAAGAGATACAACAATCTTATATAAAGCCCATTTAAATATATCCTTTTTATATACTCTTATATATAGGTCAACTAAAGAGTCGGACACGACTGAGCGACTGAACTGAACTGATACCTTAATTAAAAGACAAAACCAGGAAATTCCCTGGCACTCCAGTGATTAGGACTTTGTACTTTCACTGCCAGGGACCAGGTTCAACCCCCAGGAACTAAGATCCTGCAAGCCTTGTGCCATGGCCAAAAATAAAAAGACAAAACTAAAACCCCCAAACTGCTGGGGAGGTTTCTGATTATCTTTCAACAGAAAAAATATGTATGCCGTCAGGGTCAGGAAGGAATTGGCAAGGACCCAGGTTGGGCTTGTGACAGAGGAAGAACCGGACACAGATCAGTTACAGGTACAGATGAGGGGGAGTAACACTCGGAGGGGTCCAACGATGACGGTGAGCACTGTGTGGCTACTTGCGCTCAGCGTGGGATGACTGGGGAAGACCTAAGAGCTCTGCTCACACGTGGTACTGCAGGCAGACAAAGCAGCCAGCCCTTGCCGAATATGTTGGTAGTTTCCCTATGAAAAGACGATGCTCGGAAATTTCCTTGCACTTCTTTCCACATGTTGGAGCACTCAGCCTGTCTACCCACTGGAGCCCCTAGAGAGGAGGTGAACCTGCCCAAGGCTGGCAGTCGGTAAGTGATGTGGGCACAGGATTCTGTTTCCTGGGGAAATAGGAAAGACGCAAGAGACCCACTGGACTGCCCGGCCGCCTGAGACAATTAGCACCCTCACCTCATGTACTTGTCCCTACACGTCTCCAGAAACTTCTCTATTTGGGTGGGGGTGATCCGGTCCAACTGGTACAGCACACGGGGCTAGCGGAGCAAAAGCCGAGTTCAGGGTCAGGGCCGGCAGCGAGGGAAACCCCCTGCCTCGCCTGACCCCCTGGGGAGGGCCACTACCTCTGTTGTGCCATTGTCGTTGATGCCGTATTTATCTCTGGTCTTCTTGATCTTCTCAGAAACCTCCTTGATAAACTTTTTTATCTCCTGAAAGATTACACAACAAACATCAGATATGTATTTCTCGGTGATTTGCACGATCTGATTCATTTTTAAGTAAACTTTAGTCATGTGATGAATCCTTCCTACTTTAGTGGTGGCTAAATAATACACTATAAGGGATATGACACGGATACGGGTTCTATTACATGTTTTTCTACGGAACACACCACATTACCCATACCCTGGACACGTTCATCCGTGCAGTGCTTCTCAGGTCTTTTTACTCTGATGATGAAGCTGTAGTGCTAACCCAGCATGTGAGGGTGACATAGGATGACCCTTTCCACCTGCTGCCTTCTCCCCTGTCCTCCTGGAACACTAGGATGACCCTTTCCACCTGCCGCCTTCTCCCCTGCCCTCCTGGAACACCTCGCTGCCCACGTTCATGTGCCTCAGAGTAAGTACTGTTGCACCACTTGTATTTCTAAGCCTTTAGACTGATACATTTTTGAGGGTTTCTTCTGCAATTGTTCTGCTCAACTTAAATACTACAGAGCCTGGCTTTGTAGATGCTATGCACATTTCAAGCACATGCCTTCAGCGTGCCTTCATTTCAAAGGAAACACGCCCAGGTCCTATCTCTATCTCTGACCCTCACCTCTGCCTTGCTCCCCTGTCTCATGCTCAGAACTTTGTAAGGCCTCCAGGAAATCACCCTCAAAGCTGGAAATGAAACATCAGCCTATCGGTTGCTCCTACTGTATTTTAAGAATAGGGCTCTAAGCCCCGGATGATGACAAAATGGAGCAAGAAAGTAGGTGAAGAGAATTTACATTGTATGGAAGATCCATAGGGCATAGCTAGAAATGACAGGCCTAGATTTTCTGGTAACTATTCTAAGGGGAAGCCCCATATGCTTTATACTTTGGTATTTGTCTGTGAAATAGCCTTGTGGTTGCTCCTAGAACCAGGAGCAGCCAGGATCACCTTTCGAGGAGTTTTCACAGGGGGTGTGGTGTGTTTAACGGGCCACACACGTCCATGCCCTGTTGCCAGCACACACCACGCACCGTGGGACTGACTCCTAGAGCCCCTCTCAGGTGCGCTGACACACGCAATCTAGCAGCTGCATCCTTTAGAGAAAGCACAGCAGCCACTCTGGTTTGATCCCGAGGTGTTTCTGACAGTAAGGGAAAGGGTGGATAGACTATGCTTCCTCTCAGTGATCCTCAGGGAAATATGATTTCCCTCAACGATTCTGGACAAATTGGGGGTTGGGGGGGAACTCTGGCCAAGTGCAGGCATCCAGCTGTTCTGTGCAGCTGGCTGAGGTCAGATCCACACATCTGGACAAATCCCTGGGCAGGTCCGAGGGTGGACAACTGTTTTGATGGCTGCAAAGCCTCACTAGGTCTTGCTTCTCAATTGAGGATAGCTGTAGGAGAAGACCAGCATGCCTGTCCAGTGTCTACTCAAGCTGTATCACAGCTGAAAATATTTAAAGTTTCGTCTGAAATAAATGTTTCCAAGGGCAGACTGGACCAGAAGCCCACTTTCGCAAAAATAAAATTCTATAAGGGACTTACAGAGAGCTTGGGACTTAACTAGCTGGGTATTGTCCTAACATTGCAAAAATAAATCTCTCTAGCCTCCCATAGACTAGTGAGCAATTTCTAGTTACCATCTTTTCTGAGAGCAAAAAACTCAAACTTCTGGGGTCCACAGGCTCTGTGACCACAAACTCTTCTTAGTCACTTGCTGTCCAGAGCGGTGCGCTCTCCCTGTGGGGCGGCAGGATACTGGCTCCATCACTCTAGAGTGGAGGCCATTTGGGCTGAATAAGGTCAGGGCTTGGCCAAGGCGACAGGCCCCTCTACAAAGTCAAATGTTTCTGCACAGTCTACACTCAGGGGAGAGGTTTTCTGCAAAGCTGTCTTGGCCCACTGGACACTTCAGACTGGCTCCCAGGAGCCCAGGTGATCGGGGGGCTATAAGGGTGGACTCCATCACAGCTGGGCTGTCCGCTGTTCATGAACACAGGCTTCCCATGACTGTCCTTGTTGGTCAACTCCCCTCACTGACAAAGAGTGGAAGGTTACCATGCCACTCAGCCATCATTCTATGCACAAAGACTTTTATTTAAGAAAGAACTTAAACTAATTTAAAACAACTTGAAAATTCTCAAGAGACTCTTTTTAAAGAGAGACTCTACAGGCTTCGGAGAAGGCAATGGTATCCCACTCCAGTACTCTTGCCTGGAAACTCCCATGGACAGAGGAGCCTGGTAGGCTGCAGTCCATGGGGTCGCTGAGTCAGACACGACTGAGTGACTTCACTTTCACTTTTCACTTTCATGCATTGGAGAAGGAAATGGCAACCCACTCCAGTGCTCTTGCCTGGAGAATCCCAGGGATGGCGGAGCCCAATGGGCTGCCATCTGTGGGGTCGCACAGAGTCGGACATGACTGAAGTGACTTAGCAGCAGTAGCAGCAGCTACAGGCTTACTTGTTAATTACAGGTTTGAGGCCACATTTTTCCGATATAGTTAGTTGTTACAAATCAGAGGTAGAACTTAAGAGCTGGAGACAGTGGTGGGACAATCTCCCCTGAGGAGGCTCTGCCTTCCAGTGGGATCCTCATCAGCAATAAAATCCACGGTCGCCTAGTGTCTCCTCTGTATCATTCAGTATTAAGAGCTTCCTCCAATGGGTGACTTCCCCCCTGAGCCTACTTATCTAGCTGTGGTCGTGTCCTTCAGGGAGAGCCTCTGAAAGCCCTCCTGACCCAGATGTTGCCATTTGCCTGCTAGGTGTTCAAGGCTGCCCCACCTGTTGGCACAGGGAAACCAGGGCCAGAACCCAAGGCCAAGCTGATCCAGAGGGTTTTCATCTGTTGAGGAAGTCGGTACATACGAGCAGTCAAGAGCACACACCTCACACCATTCCCCAGTTCAGGTGCTGCAAAGGACAGCTTTCAGCTGCCACCCATGTGGACATGCTTCTGGCAGCGGCTTTGCTAAAAGGAATGAGTTCCCTCACCCAAGAGTTATGGCAGATATTCTGGAAGTTAGGTTAAAAGGAAAAAAGCTCCCTTTTTGGAAGGGGAAACTGAGATAAGCTACTAAGAACTCAGCAGGATCAACCCATGCATACCAAGGGAACTCACAACACAGCAACTGGCAGGCTGTTAATCACACGGCTGACCAGCAGCTAAGGCTCACACCCAGCCTGCAGCGTGTGTGCGGGCCTGCCGTCGGCGAGTGGCAGGGCTAGGGCTCAGCGCCACCCGGGAGTTCTCTCTGCCTCCCCAGCTCTGACACCGCAGCCAGACAATGTTTTCTCTGCTCAGATGGATCTGTTCTGGTCGGTGAATTTTGGAATCCCTCGGCAAACCTGAGCTCAGACTGAGTGACCGGAGGATGAGGACGTGTTCCGCCACCCCTGCGGCCCTGGATCTGTGGGGCGTGTGACAGATGGGGACAGGACGGATGAACAAGTGCTCACTGAACCCTCAAGTGCTGCTGGTCAGGGGACCACTGTCAAACCCTATCTAAGACAAGAAAGGGCCTGGGCCACGTGACGAAGGGAAGCCCTGCCGGCCGGACTGGGACAGCGCCCTGCAGTGCCTGGGGCTGGCAGACCGCTGGGTGCAGCACGGCTATGCCCCCTGCCCGGCAGCCGCAGCACGGAAGCACGTTACCTCGTTGTATTTCTCATAGCCTGTCTCAGTTAAGGTCTTCGAGGAGAAACAGAAACATAAATCAGTGAATACAGTCATGGAGAAAAACCAAATCACACCTCTCATTTGTTACTTAAAAAAAAAAAAAAATTGTGAAGCAACAGAAGCAAAACGAAGGCACTCGGCTTAGCCAGGCTCTTAATTTTAAATGTGTGAGAATCTCGAAGAGCCTCTTCTTCACCTTGTGTATCTTACCATGTCGAAGAGTGAAGAGTTTGTAACTAAAATATCCTTATGTAAATGTCTTAGTGTTTTTATTTTTTATATACTTCAAGGGATATATTTTGTGCTATATTTGAATCACAATCAGTATACGCAGGGAACCATGTATTCCTGTATTCCTTTGCTTTTGATCATAAACATGATTATCAACAGAAAGGAGGAGGTCTGTGAAATAAAAACAAACTAAAAAACCAAGAGGATGTCAAGGTAACACGCCCCTGGAAGAAAAAGGAAGGAGGACTGTACATTTCTAACCCATATTGTGGCAAGGAAAAAAGCAATTTAAAATAATGATGGTCTTAAACAAACACTACTGCATCATTTATTGTATAAAACACAATAAATGGCATTAAAACAATGCTCTTACTATTACAAATTACTGGATTTCAAAACCAGAGGGAGGAGTTGGCTTACAGGATGAAAGACTGGGTGGCAGGGGGTGATAGGGACAGGGGTTTAAAAAAAAATCAGTTCTCGTAACTAGAGCACTTGGCTTCTACCAGAGAAACACTTGTGCAAAAGACAAACTGAAAAAGACATGAGATACACTCTTTATGCTGACTGCTGAGATTCTCCTGCCTGGGCCGCTCTTAAATCTTCTAACAAGAAACACTCACATAAACACCCGCAGCTTATACACTTCACTGTCGGCACCGGGAGAATGATTCCTCGGGGACGGCCAAGCCGGGTGCGCAGCCCCCGCAGAGCTCACCTGCAGGAAGCTGTCTTGGCAGCAGAGAAACTCGTTCTTCTTCATGATGGACTCGGCGCTCAGGAGCAGCTCGTTCTTACTGAGAGCAGGCTCGCTCCGGCACGGGAAGACTGCCTTGAGTATCGAAAGAAAACAGTGTGATTTGGAGGCGGGCAGGGGGCAGTACTCAGTGAAGGAGTTTATAAGAGACAAAACCACCTCACCCAGAGCTTTCAGCAACCTGTGACGTTAACACGAAGGTGCACACAGCATAAACGGATGCTCCCCCTTACCTGACAGCTGTGGGCTATGCAGTGCGCACTGTCATTCCTTCCCAGCCTTCACCCCGCCCCAGATCTGCACTAAAACCATAAACTGCTGTCATGAAAAAAAAAAAAAATTTCAAGTGTGAAAATACCTCTCCACCCCCAAGCTCATGGGTTTTCCCTCAAAGTTTTAATGGTTACACTGCAGCCTAACATGTGGACAGACCACTCCATGCTTGACCGGTCCTCCACAGATGGCCTGTATCTGCTATAAACAATGCTGGAAGAACATGCTTGGCACATTTAGATCATTTCTGTAGGGCAAATTCCTATAAGTGAAATTTAAGTATCGCTCAAGCGCACCCAGATTTAAATTCAGATCAACACGGTCCAGATACCTCTCAAAAGGCTTGCTCTAAATTATATCCCCTGTTAAAACTATGTGAAACAGGCCTGCTTCTCCCCACCCATGACTTTTACATGGTCTCTATCGCACTCTACCAGACACTGACAAGAAGACCAAGGCCTCTTCGACTGGCACTGGTTCACTACCAATAACTAGACTTTGAACTTGAGAAACTCTCTTTCCTTAATACCTGGGGAAAATTTTTTTTTTTTAATACCTGGGGAAAATTATGCCAAGTGAATAAAAAAGGCTAACACTATCGCAGTGGTTGGGTAGATATGACAGCGTTCACTGTATGCTATGCCAACGGCACATCCGTTCTAAGGAAATGTCCTTGAAAACGCTCACAGATATCATGCTTAATCTTACTTTGATGTTGTCCAGAACCCTTTTAAACTCTAAGGGCTCATCTTTTCCCTCCATGGCTGCAGGATCTAAGCCGTCTCCCCCGTAAATGAACTGGATGATATCGCCCGTAGAGCTGCGGACTGTCAGGTCATACTGTGAACACAGATCTTCCAGGGACTTGACAAGCCTTCTCTGAAGGAAGAGAAGGAGAGGAGATAAAAGTTGAGGTGCTTTGAGAGTGCTAGTCACATGTACAAAGGCTGATATTTGCAACGGAGTTTCAAGGCTACCAGTGCTTTTATCACATAAAAACATTTTATTAGAAATCCTTTAAAAAGAGTCCCTGACCTCAGGAATGGCCGCACAAGTGCCTCACCAGCCTGTGCAGTGGGATTTAGAACCCGCTCCACGCTCCACTGTGTTTCAGAATATACGCAATTTAAACCCCATCACCCCGAAGGACTCTGGAAACACTGTTTTCCTAGGCTGCTTTGCCTTCCCTCTCTGTCTCCCTAAGGTTTAAACTAATGCAATTGCTTTGCATTTCTAAACACAACTTAATCCGGGACCCCTGTGGACTTCAATATGAATTACAGAGGATCCGGTGCTGGCCCTCTTCTGGGACCGATGGGTAAGAAGAGAGAACAGGACGAGTGTTGTGTTTGAATCAGCAGGCAGCAGGCATTTCTCAAACCTGCTTAGGGAGAACCTTCCACCAGCAGAACGCTCCAGGCAGTGGGGTGAAGGGGTTCAATGAGTTAAAGGGAAAGATAGCTTCCTCCAGGCAACTTCAAAACAAAAATCCCTCATGCCAGAAGTAATTTGTTCCAGGTTAACAAGCCACTCTGGGAAAGTCATACTCTCAACTTCAGAAAGGTAAAGGACAAAAAATAAAGTCAACAGACATTCAGGCAAGAGTGTTAAAAGCATTTCAGAGTCTGTCAGGCTTCTGACAAAAGCCTGCACTCTGAAGCTAAAGGGCGATTTCCCATTAAGAGAAGATTAACAGGGAAGCGCTAGCAGTAATGCTGCCCAGCGGACAGCTGAGAGGTCATGGGAATAGGTGGGCACTGACTCGAGTCCACTTTGCTCTCATCAACCTTGTGTATTCTGGCTTACTCGTTCACTCATTACTCACCTCTGGTTTATCAGTCCTGGTTTCCCTGCTTGCCAAGGACTGAGCTTCTCAGCCCATGGTGGGGAGAAAAGGGACACAAAACCACAGCCGTTCATGGCCTAGCAACTTGGAGCGTTAACCTCGGCATGTATTGTAAGCAGATAAAATCATCAAAAACACAAACCAAAACCAAAACCAAATGCAAAACGAAAAACAAAATGTAGATTATGGAGTACAAAGTAGAAATGAGAATTAGAGACTGGAGAGAGATCCTTCGCTTGTGGTCTTATGGAAGCACAAAGCAGGATGCGTTCTCACCTCTCTGCTGTCTAGGATGTACCTTTGTGGCAGTCTCAGAAACACAGGCATAAAAAGCATGTAGCTCAGCCCTCTCCCCGAAGACTACTCTCTTACAACTGTACACACAATGGAGAACGAGTTAGCCCTCCAAGTGCCCAAGCCCTCCTGCGGACAGTGGAACAGGTTCTCTGAGTCCCTTAGAGTGACATTAATGATAGATTCCATAAACCACTGCACGGTGCGCACAGCCCTCTCAGTGTGTAATCAGGAGGTGGGTATTGCCACCCTATCTCAGTGTATTAGCAAGTAGTGGCTCAGTGAGGTGACGTGCCGGGGGACTTCCGGTCCATGTTTCCTCCAGCAGGGCTTTGGTATATGTGGTTCCAGCCTTTTCTGCACCGTTCGAAGGAGACACTGATTTTGAACTTCTTTTTTTAACATCTTATTTTTGTGTGTTGTTTATTTTTAGGGCATCTACATCTTTCAGTTTTTCCTTTTAAATGCCAAGACTTAATAAATCAGAAGTCAGGTGGAAAAGAAGCAGACACTCAGCAGTCAAGATCCGCAGACCTATCCAGCTTCATTGCTAATGGCCTACATTTCTTCAGGTTACCTGCATATACCCTGTTTCAGCTGTCTTCACGGCTGTGTCGACCAGACCTTCCCGGCCAGCCATCGTGTGGAAGAAAAACTCGGTTGGTGTCAAACCAGAATAAAAGCTATTAGCCACAAAGCCTTTGGCAGCTGGGAGCTAAAGAGAGGCAGGGAAAAAAAAAGAAAAATCTAATAAATAAAGTTTAAGGCCCCCAATTCCAAAACCCATTCAAATCAGAAAATACCTCACCTTTAGACTATAAATACCTGGCCAATGCACTCCCATGTTTTATGCCCTTTCCTAAAGAAGAAATAATTTAGTTCAAACCATCCTTACCAGAGAAAAGGAGAGGGAGTTCCCAGCCAGGACTGGTGCCCGTGCTAGTGGCCGCCAGGTGGCTCGGGACAGGGACACCCAAGCCTGGGCTGCTACTCCTGGAGCAGGCAGGCAGTCACGGATCAGTTTAGAGGGCACTCTGGCCTCCTCCCAGGAAATGACTATTCCCAGGATACCTGCCGGCAGGCCGGACCTGTCCACTTCCAAAACATAGCTGTGTGCTGCTACAGTTTATGGGGATTCATTTTCGGGCTGTTGAAAATATCCTAAAATTTAGATTATGACGATGATCACACAACTCTGTGAACACACGAAGCTGCTGAACTCTACACTTTAAATGGGTGAATATTAAGATAAAGAAAAAAAAAACTGTACAAAAACAAAAAAACCCACATATGAAAAACACCCTATGAAATGCCCAATGGCCTTTGATCTGGACAGGTTCGTGTTCCTTGGAGGATAACTCAGACGAATAGGCTAAAATCCTTTTGCCCCATTTCACCTAAGGGGCAACTGGCATACTCAAAAGCACTTCTAGGCAAGTACCATCTTCCCCAAAGTCTGGCACTAGAGGTCCTCGGCACCTCTTCTAAATTGGTCAGGCTTTGACCCCGAGCCACATAAGCACAGTCAGGCACCACTCCAGGGACTTGCTGGCTGCTTGACCTCTAGTAAATTCTGATCTGGGACAGAGAGCCCAGGTTGTTTCTGGGGCCACCTGATACAGACAGTGTCTGTCAATTTCAGTACAGCAGTCCCCTCTCCCCAGGAGGGGCTGGCCCTAAGTCCTCAGGCCAGGAGCAGCTGGCCATGTGTGTTTTAGTGTGAATAACAGTTGACTCCATCTGGAATTACTAAGTGACCAAAATCAGCTCTAAGTTCCTCAACTGTTCATTTAATAGCTATCTACCCCAGAATCTCAGGAAACCCCAACACAGGCCTGTCCGTCTCACTCTGCTGACAGGAGCGCCCAGGCCACGAGGGCCAACGGGACTCAGAAGCCCTTCATAGGCCGTTTAGGAATCCCAGAGAGAACGGGAATTTCCCGGTTGTTTCACTGTGGTTCACATGTTCACTGTTTAAAAATCTTGATACTCTTATGGAAGTGTTCCCTAAAATAAGCACACAGGCTGAACGCACACGAACGGGAGCCCTACGCTCAGATCACTCAAGACAAAGCTGGGCAGGAAACAGACATCCTCCTCCTCAAAAGAGAGAACGTACAAAAGGGTGCTGGCCCAAGTTTTACAGCTCCGAGTTTCATGAGGCTCCTTCTACAGGACTCAATCAAGTTTGGGCCGCAGAGGGAATAACCCTGAGTGGTCCTTACCCTCTACACCAGCTCCACGAGTCGCCTAATTGGCAGCCCCAGAGCTTCGGTCGTTCTTTCGTGCTGCTGAAGGTTGTCCTTCAAAGTTGTATTTGATCCACTCGTGCTTACCTTTGAGTGTTTTTCAAAGTGAGGCAGGGACCTGTTTTCAAAGCCATCTGGCACTCGAGAGCCACTGATAGCTTGCTGTCCCACACAGGCAATCATCTGTGATATGTTAATGAAGGAACCTGGGGAAGCAGGTCAGAAAGGGAACATTCATTTACCAAAATCACAGTAACTGAAGTACAAGCAGATCTGTTGGTATGACAGGAATACAACACAGCACAGCCCCCATCCTCAACAAGTTCATACTCCAGGGACAGTAAAGGACAGAACCAGAACAGCAAGGATAGAGCTGTCAGTAACACAAGGAAGGCCAGGCTGGGCTGGAGCTCAGGGGCGAATGAGCACTCTGGGGCTGGAGGAGAGACTTCCAGGGGAGTATTCGAGAAGGCAGCATTAACGAGCTGGACTCTTGGAGAAGACTAGGACTTCCACATAGAGGACATGGGGGAGGAGTTCCAGAGTGGGAAGCAGAGACACAGGACAGGAGTGTGGGGTATGCACCAGGGGCAGGGAGGAGACTGTGGGGTGAAGGACAGCAAGGCTAAAGAGACTGGACTTTAGTCTGCCAAAAATTTGTTAAAACAGGACGTTTGCAAAGCTCGGGGTTCTGAATTTGAGTGCAGCATCATGAAACCTAACACTTTCAGGTCCTGGCCAACTATGACATTTAAGTGCATTTAATTATCATCAAACATATTATTTTAAAAATCCCTGGCTCTTCTTTCTTTCTTCAAAAAAAAATAAGACCAAGTTTACTCAAAGCACCCACAAACTCAGAAATCCACACACATGATAAACAAGTTTTTCCAAAGGAGTTAAGACTTTCTAAAAATGCAAATAACCATCTCCTTCTCTAAGCATTATTTGAAAAGATACACCCTTATAAACAAAAGGCCTGAAGCTCTTCTTTTTTGGGGGGGGGGGGGGGAGGGGGGTTGCCGGCTTGTGGGATCTTAGTTCCCTGACCAGGGATTGAACCCGGGCCTGGGCAGTGAAAGCACTGAGTCCTAACCACTGGACGAACAACCTGGGAATTGTAGGCCTGAAGTTCGGATGCACATTTTCCAGAGCACAACCAGCCAGCCTGGATGGAAAGCAGTGGCAGCAGCTCACCTTTGGAGCCACACAGAGCCATGGTGAGGGGGCTGTTGCTCTTATCCAGCTCCCGGAGGCAGGCGCTACCTGCGTGGTCACGGATCACGGACAGCTCCTTCAGGATCAAAGCCTGGCGGGAGAGAGAGAGATGCATGTGCCTATGTGATTACCGATGTTCAACGTGACATTTAAGAGAATGTGAAGAATTCGAGCGAGATGTCAGATTTCCAGCAGATAAAAGGTTTCAGACCTTAGAAGATCAAGATGTCCTATCTCTGCAGACTGACATTTTCCACGTGCTAAGTCACTTCAGTTGTGTCCTACTCTTAGCGGCCTTATGGACTGTAGCCTGCCAGGTTCCTCTGGCCATGGGATTCTCCAGGCAAGAATACTGGAGGGGGTTGCCATGCCTTTCTCCAGGGGATCTTCATGACCCAGGGATAGAACTCACGTCTCTTATGTCTCCTGCACTGGCAGGCAGATTCTTTACCACCAGCGCCCCCTGGGAAGTCCCACGGGTTTCATAATCAGTGTGGAAGGAAAAAATGCTGCTGCAAAGAGTTGGACACGACTGAGCGACTGAACTGAACTGAAGTCGCTTCAGTCGTGTCCAACTCTGTGCGACCCCATAGACGGCAGCCCACCAGGCTCCCCAGTTCCTGGGATCCTCCAGGCAAGAACACTGGAGTGGGTTGCCATTTCCTTCTCCAATGTGTGAAAGTGAAAAGTGAAAGTGAAGTTGCTCAGTCGTGTCCGACTCTTAGCAACCACATGGACTGCAGCCCACCAGGCTCCTCTGTCCGTGGGATTTTCCAGGCAAGAGTACTGGAGTGGGGTGCCACTGCCTTCTCCGTGTAAGGAAAAAATGGTTAGTAAGAAAACCTTGGGAAAATATTTAAATGGCCAATGAGGTAGAATATATGCAGCTTTGTGTTTATACCCTACATAGCGGTGTCTCTGTATATATATTATATATATTACTGTATATACACATGCTTGTATATACTATATACACATGTATAACATTTTGTACCTTATATGACGTTATGTAATACATACTAAAAGAGAGTGGCATGTACTGTTCCTAAAATTTGTCTCTGCCAAGCACACACTTGAATTCCCACCAAGTGGGCATGTGATTAGGCGACTCAATAGCAATACTCTAGTCCATGGGCTCATCCAGATTGCCATCCCTCAACCCACAACCTGTGATGCTCAATCAGTTGGGAATCATGCTTCCACTAAAGAGGAGTGCAGCTGAGGCCTCAAGTAATCTTCTAGGTGAGAAACATCCGATTTCTCTTTCTGTTTTTCTTTAAGACTTACATTAAGAATGAGCTAACTGTGAATACTTCACACAACTCTGCTTTCTTTTTGCTTTAAAAAGTTCATCAGAAAATTTCTTATTGGGTTTTCCCTGGTGGCTCAGTGGTAAAGCATCTGCCTGCCAATGCAGAAAGACACGGGTTTGGTCCCTGGTCTGGGAAGAGCCCACATGCCCCGGAGCAACTAAGCCCATGTCCCCCCACTACTGAGCCTGTGCTCTCGAGCCCAGGGGCTGCAACTCCTGAGTCCACGTGCTGCAGTTACCAAAGCCTGCATGCCCTGGAGCCCTGTGCTCTGCAACAAGAGAAGCCACTGCAATGAGAAGCGAGGGCACCACAGTGGAGAGCAGCCCTTGCTCACTGCACCTAGAGAAAGCCCACACGCAACCACCAAGACCCAGCGCAGCCAACAGATACACAAATAAAATGAAAACACATTTTTTTTATTGTTCAAAAATCCTTTCTTCCCTGCTTAGTTGAGTTAAAGCCCTGAGCGCCAGGCTACTGGGAGGCAGAAGAGAGTCAGACAGGGCCCTGGTGCGGTCAGACTGCTGGGGCAGGCTGCTTCAGGGAAGACGCGGGACTCTCGGACCATTCTGACTCTGACATCTCCAGGTCCAGCCTCAGCTAATTTAGCTCCAGAGTGGAACGTGACTGGAACATGCAGCAGACTGGACTGTGACTCTCAAACGCGGCTTAACCACGTCTCTTTCCAAGACCGTCCTTTCCCAGCTGCGGTGTCAGTCTGGTCACAGGATGCTGGTAATAGGGCAAAAGCATTGAAGTACTAGGGACAAAAGGGCCCAAGTGTGACGACGGAGCAAGAGCAGCCCCATGTGGCCAAACGGACAGATAGCTGTCCACCACCTGGAACGTGAAAGCTGGAAGGGATGGAACAGATTTGATGGGAGGCCCTCCCATCATTAGAACGCACACGAGCTGCTCAGCTCAGAGACGGGCTGAAGCCACTGCCTTTCCTCTCTGTCGCTTCTCTTCAGGGCCTACAATGCCACTGGCTGCTAACCTGACCCACAGAGCCAGACTCACCTCCAGAGTCTCCTCGGCGGTACAGCCGGGCTGCTGCTGCAGCTTGCCTGTGTTCAGGGCTTCGATGTACTCATCACATTTTTTGTAGCCAGCGTTCAGCAACTCATACTTGGCCTTCAGCAGCCCTTGGCCAGGTGTGACGTCACCAATCCCGATTGAGAATCCTCGGTTAGCTGCAGAAGGGTTGGCAGGGAGCGCCGGAAGAGAGAACCATTGATGTTAGTCAACCTGTTATGCAGAAACAAGTTTATACCTTCAGAGAACTTGCTGCAAGCCAGTTAAACAAAAACTTACTGTACCGGTCCCTGGGTTGTTACACAAAGATGACCAAGACTCACTAACTCCTCTCAGAGAGCTCACAACCTGGTATGGAGCACAGGGATGTCCCAACTATATTATAAAGCAGACAGCCACTGAACAGGAAAGAGAGACTGGGAGAGCCAGCTGTAGAAAGTGGGCTACCGGATGCATGACACTCAGCATCCCAGACACCTCTCTGCTCCAATTCTCTTTTTCAGAAATCGTTCCAAAACAGAGGCTAAGGAGCAAATGTGAACTCTACCTTTGATGGAACTATGAAGGTGAAGGTGAAGTCACTCAGTCGTGTCCGACTCTTTGCGACCCCGTGGACTGTAACCTACTAGGCTTCTCTGTCCATGGGATTCTCCAGGCAAGAATACTGAAGTGGATTGCCATTTCCTTCTCCAGGGGATCTTCCCGACCCAGGGATCGAACCCGGGTCTCCTGCATTAGAGGCAGACGCTTTAACCTCTAAGCCACCAGGGAATAATCCTAACCCTAACACCTGTAGCAAGTGGGCAGGTGAGGGGCAACTGGATTAATAGGGTGGGGAAGGGGATGCTGATAAGTGGCTGTGGAATGGAGGGCCACTGAGTCTGAAAGTCTCAGAAACAAATCCTCACGTTCTGTTGGAGGTAATGTACAAGCTGCAAATGGGGAAAGCCAGGTGGAAAGTTTGTACAGGTACACCTTTTTTTACTGTGCTTCACAGATAGTGTGTTTCTTTAAAAACAGAAGGTTTGTGGCAACCTGTGTTTGAACGAGTCTAAAAGCACAATTTTTCCAATGGTATTTGCTCACTTTGTGTCTCTATGTTGAATTTCAGTAATTCTCACAATATTTTAAACACTTCCATTATTATATTTTTATGATGCTCTGGGCTGTTACTATTATGACTCACTGAAGGCTCAAATGATTAGCATTTTTCAGCAATAAAGTCTTTTTTTTTATTAAGGTGTGTACATGTAAGACACTAAGATCATTGCATCTGATCCCATCACTTCATGGCAAATAGATGGGGAAAAGTGAAAGCATTGTCAGATTTCATTTTCTTGGATCCAAAATCACTGTGGACGGCGACTGTAGCCATGAAATTAAGACACCTGCTCCTTGCAAGAAAAGCTACGACAAACCTAGACAACATATTAAAAAGCAAAGACACCACTTTGCTGACAAATGTCTGTATAATCAAACCTATGGCTTTTCTAGTAGTCACGTATGGATGTGAGTGTTGGATCATAAAGAAAGCTGAGCACTGAAGAAGTGATGCCTTTGAACTGGTGTTGAAGAAGACTCTTTAGAGTCTGGTGGACTGCAAGGAGATCAAACCAGTCAATCCTAAAGGAAATCAATCCTGAACATTCACCGGAAGGATTGATACTAAAGCTGAAGCTCCAATACTCTGGCCACCTGATATGAAGAGCCGACTCATTGGAAAAGACCATGATGCTGGGAAAGACTGAAGGCAAAAGAAGAGGGTGGCAGAGGATGAGACGGTTAGATAGGATCAGCGATTCAATGGACAAGAATCTGAGTAAACTCTGGGAAACACAGGGAAGCCTGGCGTGCTACAGTCCATGAGTCACAAAGAGTCAGACACAGCTTAGCGACTGAACAACAACATGTTAACACACAAAACTATTGCACACTTAGCAAGACTATAGTACAAACAAGTGTTTTATGCACTGGGAAGCCAAAACATTCATGAGTTGCTTGATTGTTATATATGCTTCATCATGGTGGTCTAGAACCAAACCTGCAATGTCTCTGAGGTCTGTCTATAAAAAAAAGAGGCCTCAGGCCCTTCCCCCATGGGAGACAGAGAGCTATACAAGAGGCATTTGAGCATCAAGAACAGAAGTCTTAAAAAGAGAAGAAAGAAAAGAAGGAAACAGAGATAAAAGAACTATGGCTGGAAATTAAATATATGATACTGAAAAATTAAAACAAAACAAAACAGAAAGTGTTAAAAAGAAAACTGAATCCAGAAACAAATACATGGACAACAGGGAAAAAGAGAAAATTAGAGAATCACTCCAAGAACCCTATCAGACAATGAACAGAAATTCCAAAAAGCAAGAACAGAGAAAGTAAAAGAGAGGCTATGATCAGAAAAAGTAGAAGAAAATTTCCAGAACTGAAGGACACATGTTGCAGATGGAGAGAGCTTGCAGAGCGCTTAGCACAATAAATGATAAACATCCCAAGGCTGCATCACTGTGAACTTTCAGAACGCCAGAAACAAAGAGGATTCTCAAAGCTTCCAGAACAAAAAGACAATTTAGGATAAACAAGGTCCTAAAGTACAGCTCAGGGAGTTATATTCAATATCCTGTAAAAAAAAACCACAACAGAAAAGAATTTTTTAAAAAAGAAAGCATATATGTATATAACTGGGTAAACTAAACTGGATTACCCCAAAACTGGATACTGCAATTAAAAAAAAGACAATTCAAATACAAAAAGTTGGGAATAAGAAGGGAAATACATGTTATAGCAACCCTGAAAGAACCGAGTAGAGTAATACCTTCAAAATCCTCAGGGAAATAACATTCGGTCTAGAATTCTAGAGTAGACTAAAGATATTCTGGGGCATGCAAAGACAATCTCCTGGCCTAGTGCACAAGGACAGTAGGGAATTAGAGTCAGCTGGTAGGGCTGAACTCTGGAAGAACCAGGGGTGACAGTTTTGCACGGCCTGCCTTGGAAGCAGCTCATGAAGGCCCTTTATGTAACCACCCCTGTATGCCATGGGCATTAGGGAGCCACTATAGCTTTTGAGAAGAGAACTGAGAAGCAGATTCGAATCTGCAGTCAAACTTCTCAGCAGCAAGTTTATTTCATTAAGAAAAGCATAAACGGTTTAGCCTGGAACAAGTATCCTTTTCTTTGTGTTTCTATGTGTTTGGGGCAGGGGGATGAAATAGGAAAAGAACCCCCTAAAGCATCAATAACCTATAGCAATAAAACAAGGACGCTAAGACACTCACACAAGTAGACGGGAGCCAGCCTGGCAAGCCGTGACATCGCATCGGCAGCTTCATTCTGCCCCCAGTCTCGCAGCAAAATGTAAAAAATGTTGTTCTTGGATCCTGACCCCAGCGTTCCTTTGTCCATGCTGCCGCTCATCAGCTCGCTGTTCTGGATTGTGACGTCTGGAAGGAAAAGATTATGGACTCACACAAATGATTCTCTGTTACTGTGTCGCATTCCAAAATGAATTTAAGGCAGTTGAGAAAATTTGTGTTTTTTTTTTTTTAAGTCAGAGCAGAGCAAATAGAAATGCTCTCTAAAAATTTCTTTTTGAGAGGGGAAAAGGAGAAATCTAGGAACTTTTGAGAAGCATGAAAGATCTAGTTTGTTACCCTACTGTCCTGACTCTGCAATGCATTAGCTGACTCTCACCGTCTTTATCTGTGATCTGTGGGTGACAGTATCAAGCTCTTGCCATCTTTATGTCATGGCAATGTTTTGAGCACCAATTCAATTATGTACAACAAAGCGTTGTTCATAAAGCACTTTGTTGTTCACTAAGACATTGAAAACTAGCACAGTGGCACCATTGTGAAAAGCCTAAACGACAAAATGAAATTTGTATCTAGAAACAAAAACACAATATAAAACAAGAAGCCAAAATACAATAAAGACCAGGGAGTACATTTATGAAAGAATGGTTGTAAACCTGGGGTGGGGGCAAAGAAAAAAAACAGTGCTCTTCAAAATAGTTATTCATCGTGAGACAGCCGAGAATCCTTGACCTTCAGAGAGTCTCTGTGGTTCAGTCATCACTACAGAGGCCTGCAGATCCACCTCTCATCACAAAGCCTTGCTAGCAAAAGCCATTCTTAATCAGTGTTACTCAAAGCAGTCTGCTGGGGAACCGTCTGTTAGCAGCCTGGGACCCAGAAAGTAAATGCTGCCTGAATGGCATAGGTCTGGGGAACACACTCTTGGGCTGAGTCAGTCTAGGGGACTCAGAGGACTCATATTTAACTGTTCTCACTGTTACACCTGGGGTTCCCAGGCGGCGTTAGTGGTAAAGAGCTTGCCTGCCAATGCAGGCGACTAGAGCCACAGGTTCGATTCCTGGGTCAGGAAGACTCCTTGGAGAAGGAAATGGCAACACACTCCAGTATTCTTGCCAGGAGAACCCCATGGACAGGGGAGCCTGGTGGGCTACAGTCCATAGGGTCGCAAAGAGTCAGGCACGACAGCACTCTTAAACCTGATCTACATGTGATCAAAACACCTCCTGACCAGGCGAGGCGGGTAAAAAATTAGTCTTTTCAGTAAGACTTTATAGCCATGGATTTGTGCTCCGCTGCTCATGTGTGTTCGACTCCGGGCGACCCAATGAACCGTAGCCCACCGGGCTCCTCTGGCCATGGGATTTTCCAGGCAACAATACTGAGTGGGTTGCCATTTCCTCCTCCTGGAAATCTTTCTGACCCAGAAATTCAACCCGTTTCCTGCGTCTCCTGAATTGGCAAGCAGATTCTTTACTACTGAGCCACCTGGGAAACGCACTTACTTATACTTTTAGTCATACTTTTAGACAATGAACACATTTTGGGACATAAAATAATAAATTATAAGCCTTAAATAATGAGACCCTTGTAGAGCAAAACACACACACACACAAACCAACAACAGAAAAAGAAGAAAAGAATTTGCATTAATTGGCAGAAACAAGTCACCTGAGACAAAACATGTGGAGAAGAACATTCTAACCGCTGGGCTGCTCATGTGTCCACCTGACCTCTACCTTTTGGAGAAACACCAGCTGCATTTCCCTGAAGAACAAACTTCCTGCCTAAGGCCTTAAGGAAACACGGGATTTACTGGCAAAGTGAAGGGAACTGCTGGCCCCAACCTGCTGCTCTCACTCACAGGAGTCATTGACGCAGAGGTCCTCTCCCCTGCCGCAGTACTGCTTGCCCTTGGTTCGGAGGTTGGCCCTCACTGGATTGTCATCGCTGGGTCTGAGGATGACACTGAAGATCTGCTTTCCCGTCCACAGGGTGACAGGCTGGAGGAGGAGAGAAGCCAGGGCATCAGCCGGCCGAGCCTGGCCTGACCTGCCCTTCACACCAATGCGGCGAGATGGCACAGCGGTCACAAGCATACTCGGCACCAGCGGCTGTACACCAGACCGCCGGTGCATCCGTGCAGACACAGTCACAGCTCCTGCACAAACCTTTAGTATTGTAGGGGGTGGGAGACGAACTTTAATTTTCTCATCCTTGCCCACCAGTATTGAAGCGATGATCTGACAAGCTTTGGCTCGGTCAAAGAAAGTGTCCTTAAGAGTGAGCAGATAGGCACCTGAGGGTGTTAAGAAAGAACACAAAACGAAGGAAAGGAATGAAATTGTGAGAAAAACCACAAGGCTTCAACTTTAAAAATAAAGATGTGCTATTACTAAAAGAGTGACATAAAACACAGCTGCTTCTTGGTTTTCTCTTCCAACAAGAATCCACGCTCCACAAGGAAAGGGACTTTGTTTTACTCGTTGCCATGTCCCCAGCACTTAGAAAAGTAAAAAATATCTCCTGTATGGTTCATTAACACAATCACACTAAGTAAACAAACAACACAATTACACAGCTTTTCAAGTGGTCACATGAACATGTGAAAGAGAATCCTCATGTTCCAAAGTATCTTTTCAAGGAAATTCCACACAACCCACCTGTCAGAAAATCCTGAATGGCAGCAATGAGCGGTTCTCCATTTCTTGGTGTGACGAGGTTTGCTTTAGTCTGAAGGAAAAAGGAACACAGTGAGTGAGCCATGCCTGACTGCATGATGCGGCCCCAAGAATCTTCACCGCAAACACTCTTAATGGTTATGGATAAACAAAGAGCAGCAGAAGGCAAGGCTGTGAACCGGAAGCTGGGGTTCTTAACTGCAGCTTAGTCACTAACACCTAGTGCCTTCATCTGTCAAAGGGAGAGGGAAAAAATACCAGCAAGACTGACCTCAGAGGTCCCTATGTTTAAATACCGTGTGGAGCTGTCCTGCACTCTTATAAAGAACTCCTCGGGTAAAAGACGTTAGTGTAATTATAAATGCTTTCCTCCAAAGAAAATTTCCTTCTATGAATGATGAGCAGCCCTGTGTTATCTTTGAAGTCTACCAATTCCACACTAGTTACAATAATGGCAGGATGGCCAAGTTTCTCTTGGTTGAGACACAAAGTTTGAACAACAGCATGTATGAATCATCAAAATGTAATGAGGGCCTACACCGGCAGAAACGGGCGCCAGCTGCTCACTGCATAAGCACCCAGTTTAAAGAAGGTTCTGTACATCAAGGTGCATTTGCTCGGAACTCCCTGGTGGTCCAGCGGTGAGCACTCTGTGCTTTCACTGCTGAGGGTGTGGGTTCAATCCCTGGTCAGGGAACTAAGATCCTGTAAGCAGTTGCTTGGCACAGCCAAAAGGGGGGGAAAAAAGGTGCATCTGCTCAAATCCTTTATCTGAATATAATGGACCATGATATCCAACAGTCAAGTTTCTGATACACCCGTCTTACCTTTTCATAACTGGTGCTCATGGGTATATATTCTCCTAGGAACCCACATTACAGGTCAGAAGATACCCAGTCCATTCAACTCCCCACCTATGAGAGAAACTAACTCCCTTACATACTATGGGGTGCTTGCAAACAAGACTTGTTTCCCTTCTCCTCCTTTTCAGGAGCTTTTTCTCAGGAGTTGGGCTGCACCACCCTACATACCCCCATGAGAACAAGGGCTTCTGCTTTCGCTTCTTCTGTTTGAGGAAGATGAAGGTTCATTTCATCTCCATCAAAATCCGCATTGTAGGGTGTACAGACACACTCATTAAATCTGAAAGTCCGGTGGGGCTTGACCCTGGCCTGTGGAATACAAAACAAAGCAAATCAGGAAAAGGACATGTCATTTGTTCAAAAGCTTCTTAGTCGCATCATTAAAAAAAAAAAAAAAAAGGCTTCCTGCAGAACTGGACACTTTACATTAAGGAAGAAAATTCCTAGTATGTTCTGGTCTGGATGAGGTCATTAGTTCAGTTCAATTCAGTTGCTCAGTTGTGTCCGACTCTTTGCAGCCCCATGGACTACAGCATGCCAGGCTTCCCTGTCTATCACCAACTCCTGGAGCTTGCGCAAACTCATGTCCATTGAATCGGTGATACCATCCAACCATCTCATCCTCTTCTGCCTTCAATCTTTCCTGCATCAAGGTCTTTTCCAATGAGTTAGTTCTTCACATCAGGTGGCCAAAGTATTGGAGCTTCAGCATCAGTCCCTCCAATAAATATTCAGGACTAATTTCCTTTAGGATTGACTGGTTTGACCTTGCAGTCCCAGGGATTATCAAGAGTCTTTGATAAGGAACTTTGCAAGGAAGGCACCACGCCGAGGCACCTGACTCCCTCACCTTCTTCACATGGCTAAGACAGCCAGCCAGCCAGTGTGTACCTCCTGAAATATGGCAAGAGGAAGTAGCCAGCACCACCTATGAGTTATTATTGCCAAAAAAGTTCTATTTGAATCTGACTATGCTTTGAGAGTTTATTTCTAGTTTACAGGAAAACAATGAAGCACGAAGGAACCCTTACTGCCACACAGAGGCAAACAAAGAACGTGCAGCATCCTTCAGGACAAATGACCTGGTTTTTTCAAACATGACACGGAAATTAAAAGGAGGAGGGAGGACTGTACTAGATTAATAGGGGCTTAAGACAGGGATCAATTAAATGTATAGATTTTAGATCTCACTTGGAACAAACTAGCTGCAAAAAGATTTTTGAGACACATGGGGCAATCTGACTATGGCCGGGAACCAGACAACACCAGGGAATGACTTCATTTTGGTGAGGTGTGATAATGGCACTGTAGCTATGTGTGTTTTGCAGAAGTAAGCTGAATATACATGGAAAAAAAGACATGGCATCTGGTTTCATCAAAGGAAAAAGGGAGAGAGAAAACCAGTGTGGCAAAATCGTGAAAATTACTGAATATAAAGGATGGGAACATGTGAGTTCATCACAGTACTCTTTCTACTTTTGTACATATTTGAAAGTTTTCAAATAAAAATATTTCTATGTTAAATGGGCCAAGTTTCCAGAAAGGAAAGGCTTTTGTTCACCTCCTAGAGCTCCATAATCATAAAATGTATCTTTGGTATTTCTGCCATTGAGCAAAAAGATTGATGTAATGTTTCCATAAACTACTGGAAAAAAAAAAAATCAACCTAGAAAAACACTACCTTAGGAGGCTGTTTGCAAATGCTCAGGGATTTAATGGTTTTTTCATATAGGAGAATTTATGAATATTTAACAACTTGAAGTTGCATCTTGATTCCATTTGAAATCTCCAGAAATGGAAACTGCTGCTGTTGCAAAGTAAACTGCTCCAAAAAATATGCGTTCAGGTCTTAGTTGGAGGATGACTGCAAAGAAAAATCCTGTAAGCATTTTAGTTTCGTAATTAATATGCTGTTTTAGATCAAGTCAATCTTCTGCCATGTCTATTTTACATAATTTTGTGCACACACAGATATGCATCTACGTTGTTTGCAAGTGAAATCACAGTAGTCACTTTCATACTAATTTTCAATTAGTTCCTGTTTCACTGTTGTGTGAACAGTATGTTATAAATATTAAAAACATTGAAGGGAAGCTTGAAATTGAAGAGTTTC
Organism: Cephalophus harveyi; assembly: GCA_006410635.1. Classification (NCBI taxonomy): domain Eukaryota; kingdom Metazoa; phylum Chordata; class Mammalia; order Artiodactyla; family Bovidae; genus Cephalophus; species Cephalophus harveyi. Next base: position 192,294 of record SJYT01026927.1, on the reverse strand, counting down.
ACTCAAACTAAAATGGAAGAGAAGAGGAAAACCAAAAGTTATAAAAATTGGAGACTACTGGCAATTTAAATTTCAGGTGTCTGGAGTCTTAGCCTGGCACACACAGCAAAGCCCCGCCCAGCAGCTATGGACGCCAGTCCCCTGCTCACCAGGTGTGCCATGATGCTCAGTTTGTGCAGCGAGGGCTGCCGGTTGAATAGGACCACGTCTCCATCTATGAGGTGCCTCTCCACAATGTCCCCGAACTTGAGCTCCTGGGCCATCTTTTCTCTGTTTCCGTATTTCAGAAACCTTAACATACAATAACAGACGTAACATGTGAGAACAGTTTCCTCAGCAAGTCTCTCCCTCTTCGTAGCAAGATCTGGTCTCTGAAATGACCATGTTTCACTGAATTTAAAGTGCCTCCCTCCACTGTCAATTCAACTACTGTTACAACAACAAAATTATTTTTGTAACTTTATTTTTTGGCCACGCCAAGTGGCCTGTGGGATCCTAGTTCCCCAAACAGGAATTAAACCCCGGCCCCTGGGAGTCAAAGTGCCGAGCTCTAACCAATGGAACACCACGAAGTCCCTAAACTACAACAAACTGATTGTATGACACCTCTTAATTTTAGAAATGTCCAACTATGATAAAAGTACGTCTCAGAGTCACAGAAACTGAGAAATAAACTAGCTTCTCACACAGGGCCCTGGTGATGTCTGAATTTCATGAGACATGATCAGCTCACGTCACTGTGAAAAGCCAGAACTGGCAAAATGTGTGCCTCCGGGGTTATGAGTGCACTGAGGCAACCCCAGGGCATCCAGGTGACCCAGAAAATGATCTGCTTTCATATCCCAATGCATTATATCTACCTAAACATTAAATGCTATAGAATAAATGAACACAGTGCATACATTCAAAGAACCAGCAGAGGAAACAAAACGTACCTAGGCTAACTGCAATTTAAACAGGTGTTTCCCACATGTTAAAATATCACGATAATTGTACTTTGGACTGCCTTCTGTGGCTGAGTATAGCGACAGTGAACTTGATCACGAGGAGATAAGTACATCCAACCACATTGGGAAAGCATTACCTTTTCATCTGCGTGTGTCTCTGCTGAATGAAATTGGCTCCTGGGTGAACTTCAGGGCCATTTCGAACCAGTTTCCTCAAAAAGTTGATGTTTGCTTTGTTCACCTGGAGGACCACAACATAAACAGAATGAGGTGCTGTTAGGTCTCGATGCGCCAGCATGCTACACTGAACTGAATCTCAGTCTCTATTTTATAGTGATTCCAGGGGATTTTCCTGGTGGTCCGTTGCACAGGACTCTGCAACTTCCGCTGCATGGGGAATGGGTTTGATCGCTGGTCAGGGAACTAAGATCCTGCATGCCACGTGCAGGGACCAGGAGAAAAAAAACCACAGCTGAAGCCCTTGTGCAATTCTAGGAGGAGAGAGGCAGCTGCGGCGCGCTGCCGCCAAGGTCTTAGGGGACACCGTAAGGACAACGGCTCACGTCTGAGCTTGGGCACTCACCTGCTGGGCGACAGGGCCAGGTCCGTGACTGACCTTTGGTTTCTCTTCTGATAAAACGACCGGGCTGGGCTGATCTGCGGGGAACTTTCCCCATATTCTGTGATCCTAAACACAGGTGGCAGCTTCACCTGCAGTGACTGACCGTGGGCTTCTAAGGTTGAAAAGCTGTTAACGGCAGAACAGCAGGTCCTCGACTGCACCGCCCTGCCCCGCGGCCTCCTGGACAACAGTCTCATGGGGCACCGTCTCAGAGAAGGAACTTGAACTCATCCAAAGACACCATTTTTTTTTTCTTAACTTCTGACTGCACTGGGCCTCTGCTGCAGCTCTTCTCTGAGGGGTGTGCAAGGTCAGCTGCCTTGCCGCATTTGGGATCTCAGTTGCCTGACCAGGGAATGAACCTGCGTCCCCTGCATTAGAAGGCGGATTCTTAACCACTGGACCACCAGGGAAGTCCCAACCAAGGATACTTTTTATACAAGCTTTACCAGAAGCACCTAATTATGGGCTAATTATGAATTTCAAGAGCAAAGTCAAAGCCAATCAATATCTTCCTGTTATCAGGCCTTTCAATTATCTACACTCAGTTAAAAAAGAAAATACTATAAATACCAGTTTACACTCACGACGAGTATGAACTCAGTGTAAAGTGGTACAACCTTTCTGGTTACATATCCACAGCTTTTTAATATTCAAAGTCTTTGAGTCAGTGATTCTAATGTTTTAAAAATGATTCTAATGTTTTAAAAATTCTAATGTTCTAACTCATCCCAAGAAAATCAACTGGGTGTGGATGTTTATCATTTAGTTATTTAAGGCATGAGGTATGAACTAGCACAGAAAAATATCAAAGATGGAAAAAAGTAGACGTGAATGTTTAATGTATATCTGAGTATTTAAATATAAAGGCAGACACAACTGTGTACATGTTGCAGATGTTACATATGGTGACACACGTGTGAATCAAACTGGAAAAACAAACACACACACGCCAAACTGTGGGCTGGGTGGGTTACTAGGGGTTTCCCACTGTTGAGACTGTTTGGAATCTCAGAACATAACATAAAACACTGGATTCAGACAAAATACTAAGCAATTCAATGTACTTACCTTCTCAGGAAATGTTAGAATTTTGGCCACGTGAACCGGCACAGCTACCTCATCAATTCGGAGGTTGGGGTCAGGTGAGATGACTGTTCTACCAGAAAAATCCACTCTCTTTCCTGAGAGATTGCCTCTGAATCGACCTAAATAAATAAAAATATATCGTAAGTCTCCAGGGCACAAGGTGTGTTGTTTGGAAGCAATGCGACCAGAAAGGCCCAGGAAAGACTGTGATCTCCAACGAGATGAGCTGGACACACATTCCCCAAAATGAACCACAGGCAGCAGACTGCCTTCTGCACAGGCAGGTGGACACGTACCCTGCTTTCCCTTCAGGCGCTGGACAAAGCCCCTGGTCCATTTCTTGGGAGCCATATTGAGGGGAATGCCTGAGAGCTCGCTGTTGATGTAGAGGGCGCACTGCAGCTGCAGGAAGTCCCAGTCTTCCATGATCATCTGGGTCTTAGCTCCGGATATCCGATGCTACGAACGAGCAGAAGCAAGCCTGGTCAATTTGACTTTCTCCATCAGACACTTCTGTGTGCATGGATATACTCCAAAACCTGGAGTTTGGAAATGCTAATGGCAAGTGCTGACCTTTTTAATGACGTCATTTAGGAAAATGATTTCTGTCAACTTCATCGTCAGATCGTCTTCATTGGTACCAGACTTCAAATCGCTCACGACAGAAGGTCTGATACACAAAGGGGGCACTAAAAGTCGTGTGAGAATCAAATCAGAGGGCTTTCCAGCTTCCGGATTCATCAGAAGTAGAGGGATGTCTTCAGCTGGGATTCGTTTAAATAAATTCAAAACTACTAAAGGATTCAAGTTTTCCTATGGAAAGGAGGGAAGAGCAGAGAGAGAGCTTAGCTTTTTTTACACAGCTCAGGCAAAGGTTTACTTCATGCCCCCTAACCCAGCAGTACCCAATCTTCTTGGCACCAGGAACTGATTTTGTGGAAGATAATTTTTTCATGGCAGGGGGAAGGGGGAGATGGTTCAGGCAGTATTGCTAGTGATGGGGAGCAGCAGATGAAGCTTCACTTGCCTGCCGCTCACCTCTCATGCGCCCGGTTCCTAACAGGCCTCTGACCAGTACTGGTCCATGGCCCAGGAGTTGGGGACCCCTGCTCTAACTGCTTAACTGTCAATATGATGACAACGGCTTCTGATAATTTGCTATACTGCAAGAGCCCTAAAAATGTGCGTGACTTTTATTCCAATAATTTAAGCCAATAATTCCACTTAATTTTTCCAAAGGGTATGATTTTAGAAATTAACACAAAGATTTAGCTATAAGGATGTTCACTAAAGCAGATCTTAATTGTAAAACCTGCTAACAACCTGAAAGGTTACTGGCCTGATAAAATCATGGTACATTCATATGCAGAAAACTATGAAGCTATTTAAAGAAAAAAAAAAAAAAATGAAGACACAAAAATGTGGCTTATGCCATGAAAGGTGTTCACAAAATATTGATAAATGAGATAGGTATGTTTACAATGTGATCTAATTTGGGCAAAGATGTACATCTACAGAAAAGAGGAGATGGAAGAGTTTACCAAGGTGTGAAAAGGGCCATCTTTAGCTGAGTTGGATTATCATTTTGCTTCTTTTTCTACATTTCACCTTTCTGTAATGAACTTGTATTGTTTTTGTATTAACTTCACATAACAGAGGCACCACGCTGTAAAAAATGCTGGTTATTAAATTTTCTTGGGATCAAAGACTGTGACTGAGACTATATGTTGTCAGTACAATTTGCCGCACATGGCTTAATGAAACGGGAACAAAGCTAAGAAAAACGATCAGCTCCTAGAACACTACCAAAGGAAAAGCTTCTACGGTCCTGCCCTGAGGGAGATGGCAGTGTGGCTGCGCAGAAGGAAGGAATCTCACCAGGGGCTTTCGAGTCTGGGCCCCTGTCCAGAGAATAAGGTACGTACGTCCTTGGCTCCCATCTCCCAGCAATGGGCACCTCACTGCCATCAGAAACAGTCAGGGAGGAGGAAGTTCAAATCTAACAAAATTCTAGAAAGGGATGAAGGCGAGACGTCGCCTGTAGTACCGCAGTCAGTCCTGGACAAAAACATTATGGAGCTGAAGGCCGTCCAGGAGGGCAGGAAGACTGGCAAGCGTCTGGAAACCAGTTCTCAGCAAGAGTGATAAGAACAACTGCACCCCCAGGGGCCGAGGAAGAGGCCGCTGACTTTCCACCAGGAAACAGACGTCAGGGACCGATGGACAGCAGAGCAGGGCCCAGATGTGCATACGGCAGAACACCCTAACAGCCCGAGCTCTCCAGCCGCGGAGCGCGGCTGCTCGGGTGGGGGCGAGCCGGCACAGCTGGGGACTGGCACTCGGTCTACAGGGATGATGCCATTATGGAGAGAGCTTATCTGTAGGTCTACCAGTTGCTGGATTTGCACTAAAACAGGAGCGGATACACATCAGCCCTCTGGGAGTAGAGTCCAGAGTCTCTGTCCAATTCCTAGAGGAGTCTGTGACCCACAACAGGTCAGGAACCACTGCTCTGAGGTCTCTTCCACTGCAATCGTGTTGTGCCTCCTGTAAAGGCACGGGGCTCCACATCCCTGAAAATTCAGTGGGCAGGTACACGTCAGGAAGTGAAAGGCGCTCAGTCATATCTGACTCTGTACCCTCATGGACTGTTGCCCGCTAGGCTCCTCTGTCCATGGGATTTCCCAGCCAAGAATTCTGGAGCAGGTTGCCATTCCTTTCTCCAGGGGATCTTCTAGACCCAGGGATCAAACCTGGGTCTCCCACGCTGCAGGCAGACTCTTTACTGTCGGAGTCACCAGGGAAGCACCATGTCAGGACATGGGCCATCCTGAGATTAATGAGACACCGTTTTGCTGCCTGTCTTTATAAAAGGCAAACGTGACTCAATAATTCTTTGTTCACTTTGGTGACTTGGTGGCCCTCTCTGAGGAGGGGCTGCTTGGAATTAGGCAAATGGTGAACTCATGCTATGTTCTCACCCGTGGCACAAGAAAACCCAGGACAAACTGATAATCTTGGAGGACCCGCCGCTACTCCAAGCACTGTGACTGGCACCAAACAGGACCTCAGCAAAAGGGATCATGTGAGGGACTAAACTTAAGTGGAAGAAACCAGCAGAAATGTAAGACGGAACACAAGAGGCGTATGGGGCACAGCAAATGTACATGCGGCTGAGGGACAGGTGAAGACTTGGGGGGGGGGGTGCACTGCAGAGAGCAGAGGGCTGCATGGAAGCCCAGGCAGGGGGAGTCGGGAGCGGGACGGCGCAGAGGCGCTCTTGAGCTGAAGGGGCACACAAGTAAGAAACGGAAGAAGCCTTACCTCTCCATCATTATTTCTGTTCATACAGGAACATCAGGAATAAGAAAACCACAGTAACGGGGTCACAGGCTTGAAGCATTTGCTATTTGCTAAGCATCTGATCTGGAATCCATCTTTTACTCCTCCTAATGGCCCTAAAGCAGACACTCTTGTAATCCCTGTTTTATAGTTGTGGAAACTCAAGTCCAGGTTGGGTCACGTGTCTAAGATCATAGAGTAAGTAAGCGGCAGTGTGCGTGTGTGCTAAGTCACTTCAGTCACATCTGACTCTTTGTAACCTTATGGATTGTAGCTCGCCAGGCTCCTCTACCCTTGGGATTTTCCCAGCATGATTACTGGAGTGGGTTGCCATTTCCTCCTCCAGGGGATCTTCCTGATCCAGGGATCAAACATGAGTCTCCGGCATTGGCAGGCAGATTCTTTACCACGGAGCCACCTGGGAAGCCCCAAAGCTCTCAACCATCACCACCCTAAATCACATCGAGGGTGTCAGCTGGGTCACGTGGGCTGGGGTGGACAGAGAGGTGGCGGCAGTGGGGGACACAGAGAGGCAAGATGGACACGCTAGACAGGTGGCTCCTGAGTGGGAGGAGGTTACCTCCTGGGCCCAGTCACTCAGGACAGTGGGCCCCAACCTTCTGGCACCAGGGACTGATTTCATGGAAGGCAACTTTTTCATGGACCTGGGCTGAAAGGCATGATGTGGGGATGATTCACGCACACTGCATTTATTGTGTGCTTTACTTCTCATCTAATGCCACTGCTGATCTTGAAGGAGGTATTGCTCCATGGCCTGGAAGTTGGGGACCTCTGACTTAAGAGGTTTTTCCAAACAAGATGCCTCCTAGGCCCTAGACAATTCTACTGCAGAGGGTGCGGGTAGCAAAGGAGACTTTGTCCTCTGCACGTAAGGACAGTGGCCTCAGAGGCCCAGGCGGAGAGTGGGCAGGGGAAAGTGGTGATAGGCGTCAGGGAGGCTGATGTGGGGGCAGCAGAGGGAACGCACAGGAGCCTGCAACTAAGGCCACACTCAGGAGAGCTGGGCAGCCCTCAGACTCAGTGAACTTTCTGCACAGCGGTCAGCCGGGAGGGGAGGATTCCTCTACACTCACGCTGGGAGGACGACGACACCAGCTTTCTCAGTCTGCACCTTCACTTCCTCTGCAGGAGCCTGAAGAAGCACGGGAAGCACGGCTGATGCCGTCCCCCGTCATGGCACTCCATGTTTCCAGATGCCGGCGCAGGGACACCGGCTCGCCTCTGACCGCCTCCTCTCACACCCGTTGCCACATGGCCGGTCATCAGTTACTATCCATTCTGACTGCGCACTCCGACCTCTGGCTTCACTATCACTGCCCAGGGTCAGGACCTGCTTCCTTTTTACATCTCACTCCCTAATATATAATAGTAAACAGCGCAAATCTTAAAGAGATGGCTAAAGTTTTACACAGGTACACATACACCACCATTCAAATCAGGAGAAAGAATATGTGCCCCTCTCCAGAAAATGCCCTGATACCTCGTTCTCAGTACTAAGCCCTCACCCCAGTTCAATCTGGCCTGTTCTTGGACTTGATCTAAATGCAATCACACGCTTTGGACTCTCATATAAATAAGGCTGCCTCCTCTCGTAGGATTCTGTGATTCAGCCAGGCTGTGTGTGTCAGCTTGATTCTTTCATTCCAGGACAGTATTCCACTGCGTGGATCTAGGACAATCTGCACATTCTCCTGTTGACGAGCATCTGGGTTGTTTCTAATTCTGGCTTGTATTAATGAAGCTGCAATGAACATACTTGCACAAATATTTCTGTGGACGTATGCACTTGTCTCTCTTGGGTACATGCCCAAGAATAAGGCTGCTAGATCATATGCTAAGGGTATGTCTTACTTTGTAAGCACTTTCAGAGTGGTGGAAACATTTTACAAGGCTATTATTGATATAGGAGTGCCAGTTGCGTCAGATCCTTGCCAGCACTTGGTTTTCAGTTGTTTTACACTTAATTTTTCTAAGAGGGTGTGTGTTTTAATTACTATTTCCCTGATGACTAATAACGTGGAACAACTTTTCATCTACTGATTGGCTGTTTGAATATATCCTTTTGTGAAGTGCCTATTCAAGTCTTGCTTCTGCTTTTAAAAATCAGGACTGTATATTCCAGATGTGACAGTCCTTTGTCAGACATATGAAAGGTGAGTATTTGCTCCCAGCTTGTGACCTGGTTTTTCATTTTTGTTACAGTGTCTTTTGAGCAGGCAGGTTGTTCTAAAATGTCATTGTTTATGTCTCTCCCTTGCTTAAAACCTGAATGGCTCCACATTATCCAGAGTGGGAGGACTCAACAAAGTGGGCTCAGCTGGCTGTCTTTTCTCCAGCACAGGCCTGCACCCCAGTCGCCTCAACGAGGATTCCCCCTCTACCACTTCCTGTTATCTTGGCTTGATGCGGCCTCACAGGGTTGCTGTGAGGATAAAATATGAGGTGATCCACGGAAAGAACTTGGACTGACCCCGGAAGGTAACAGCAGTCACTAAGTGCAAGGTGCTTTGGTTAGCAAAATGCTGGGACTTTTGAACAGAACTTGGCTTCAGAAGGAGCCCAACACAGCCTCCTGGACATGGCAGGCTCACTGCCCTAGACTCTCTAAATCCTACAGGTTTAAGGACCACAACAAACCACACCTTCCCTCACAGTCCTCCCCACCCAAGCCCCCCTGACTTCCCACTCCTTCCTCTCCTTCCCATTCCTGTGACAGTCAGCACCGTGTCACGTGGCATTGGCTGTGTTTTCACGGATTAATGTCCTACAACATCTTTAAAACCATGCGATTCCTGGGTGCACACCCACTGCCTTGTGGTTCCTGATGCTCCCTATAGGTCTGACAGTCTGGTACTCAGTGGCCACTTAATTGTTAGTTTTGTATACTATCAATTCTAGAAGGTACCATGTGTCTCAAGTACTAATCGAATTCAGAACAAGGCAGAACAAGACACTTCATAAAATCCTACTAATTAAGTTTGTGCCAAGTAAAGCAATGGACATTACCTACAAATTCTATTAATGCCGCATCCATGTGAGAAACAGGATTCCTCAGTGTATGCTATACATAGCTATGCTTTTACAATGAAAAAGTAACATGTGTTACCTATATAATTAAACTTGTTAGTTACGAGAACAGCTCACAATAAACTGAGTGCCAGGCGAATACCTGTCACGTGAAGTATCCCTGGAGATCTAACCCTAGTGGACTTCTGTTCTGGAGGAACGGTGTACCCAGAGGGTGAGGAGACAACGTGTGATGCAGACACAGGGGGCGGGCAGGGGCAGGCTCACCTGCGCCTTTCCCAGCAGAGGCTCCACTTCTTTGTTATGCTCTATGGCGGTTTCAAAGGACTGAAGGAAACTCGATACGATGGGATCCACCACTTTCTTGTTGGTCTTGTATTTCTCATGGATTATCTTCAGTAACCCGCATTTCTTGACAGTACCTGTAAGAGTTAATCCATTTTACCATGGTTGGAAAAATCAGGTTCTTGGTTAGGCTGGAAATGCAGTTACGGAAACTGCCAGCACGATAAAAGACAAGATGTGCATCTGGCTCACCATTGAAGGCACCACAGTGATGGCACGTGTTCTTTTTCCGGCACTTGTCAGAGATTTTCTTCTTTAGCCCTCGCTTCTGGAGGTAGGTCAGGCCAGGCCTCTTTAGATAGTCCAGAAACTGCTTCTTCTCCTCCTGGGACAGCATGATGTGGCAGCAGGTTTTACAGATCATCTTTTGAAAATTAAACAAAACAGATAAAAGGATGAGAGGATGAAGAAGTATTTTCTTTTTTTAAAAGGCTGCATCCACCCCTTGTCCAGGACACTTGATTATATGCACAGATCTACAGGAAGACGTGCTTAGAGGCAGCCCATGTTTACCAGAATGCTGGCTGTAGCCACAGCTGGCAGGTGGGGTTTTTGTTAGCTTTATTCCCTTTCTCGTGTTTGAATTATCTTGTGCTTATACTGCTTGAATTATTATTATTATTTTATAATATATATCTACAACCTACTCAAGGAAAATCAAGGAAAAAGAATCTTCAAGCAATTTAACTTATTGCAGGATGAATATTAAGCCACAAAAACCAAAACAAAACAAAAAACCCCTCAAACAAAACAAATATTACATGCTTAGTATGAAGATGTTCCCTACATGTATTCCCAACCAACCTCATTCTCATGTCCCTGGATCAGTAACTTTCAGGGAGATGGAGTTACTGTATGGAGATGAACACATACACGCTTACCTGTAAGATGCCTATAACTGCGCGGAAGTACCCCACGTGGAAGCACGGCAGCTCCAAGTCAATGTACCCATAGTGGCCCAGACAGTCAGCCAAGTTCTTCCCACAGGTTTCACAAGGACGGTCCTTCTCACTTGTACCCTGTGAATAAAAGTATGATCAATAATCCGTGGAGACCAGTGGAGAGGAAACTGGGACGAGCCCTCACAGGTGGCCAGGGGACCCGGAGTCAGAATCACCTGGGAAGGTGCAGGGTGTTCACGTTCACTGGACCAAGGAAGGCTGGAGTCCCTGAGATATGCTGGGGAAGCGGGGAGGGGGAAGGGAGACCTGGCTTCTTCCTATTTGGCAAGTCACCAGTTTCACCAGCCAGTCCAAACACACGGAGCCGCGAAGGGCAGCAGGCCTTACCATCCTGTGGTCCAGCACCCCGTAAAGCAGCGGGGAGTGGTTGTTGTCCTGGCTGTACAGGTTCTTACTTACAACCTGGATGTGTGCCTGCTGGCGCATCTCCTCAGCTGACTTCATTCCAAAACAGATGTGGCTTCTGGAATGGAAAGAGACAGGGCAACAGTTACATCAAAACCACTTACCAGGAAGAGCATTTATGCATGTGACCCACCATAAGCAACCTTATCCTTCCCACGCCTGACGGGCTCTGCTCTCTCATTACTAAATGCCCTTCATCCTGCTGACTGTTCTCACCTTCATTATCTAAGGATGGTGCTCACCAGTTGTACCTACCTCCTTGCTGCTAAATCCAGGAAGAATTTCTCATTTGTCTGTGTCTGCAGTGCTGACAGCAACCTCTCCACCCCTTATCTTGCAATCATTTCTTTCCTTGGCTTTGCTAACACCATCCATGTTTTGAGTTTTTTCCCCTCTCAGGCTGTCACATCTTAAGTTTCTTTTGTGGCCTCGTCTACTGCCCTCTCTCAGATGTTGGCTTTTCTCCTTACCTGGGGTTACAACCCCATTCCTCCTCGCATTCTACACCTTCTTCCCGAGTGGCGTCTGTCTAATCTCTATCTGTAGGCCAACTATTCCGACTCATACACATACCTCCTTTGGACAGTCACACAAGTACCTAAACTCGGCACTTTCTCTCCCAAATCTGTTCCTTTGTTTATTTTCCCAACAGACTGGGGGTTTACAATGTGCCAGGCACCATCCTGAGGGGCTGAGGGTACAGGTTAGACAAGACAAACTCCCTTCCAATATGGGGCTCAGTTTCAGGGAGGGCAAGACAGAGAATAAACAGATTCACAAAAGTGAATAGATGTAAAGCCTAGGGGAGAGTTTGACAAGACTATGTTATGTGGTCAGAAAGTCTGGAAAATTGACACTTCAGCTGAATTCTGAATCAGAGGGAGCCAGTCATAAGATGATCAAGAAGTCATGCAGAAGAAGTACAGCTTAACTAGGGCAAGGGTTCTAGAGCCAGCTCAAGCCTGGCATTTTCAAGGCACCAAATGAAACCAGCGGTGTAGAGCACAGAAGCGAACGGTACAAGAAAAAGTCAGTGAGGTATGCAAAGACCAGCTTTAGGAGGGCTTGGGAACTCTGACAGGCAATTTAAATGTTAGTCCAAGGGAAAGCTGCTTCAAGAGTTCAAACTGAAGGGTCAGGGATCTAATTTGCATTTTAATAGAGTCACTCAGGTGGTCAGAGGAACAGATTATATCTACATCTGAATGTAGCTGGAGGTTGAGATGGGTTTGGAGGGACCACCAGGGATAATTTATCCAGCAAAGAGGCACGTTTCCCATTCCAGTGAATGGCAACCTCCACAGAGTCACCCAAGCAAGAAATTCTGTGCATCAGTTTCATTTCTCCCTTACCCATCCCTACCAAAACTGTCAATTTCACACCCCTCAACTGAGGGGTGATGATGGCCATCATCAAAAATTCTACAAAAAATAAATGCTGGGGAGTGTGTAGAGAAAAAAGAACCCTTATTCACTGTTGGTGGGAATGTAAATTGGTACAACCAGTACAGAGAAAGGTACGGAGGTTCCTTTAAAAACCAAAAAGAGTTACTGTATGATCCAGCAAGCCCACTCCTGGGCATATATCTGGAGAAAACTACAGTCTGAAAAGCTACACCTCAATGTTCACTCCAGCTCTACTGACAATAGCCAAGACATGGAAGCAACCTAAAAGTCCATCGACAGATGCATGGATAAGATGTGGTGTGTCTGTATGTATATACACATAAACCACACACACACCATAAAACAGAAACAATGCCATTTTCAGTAACATGGATCGCTCTAGAAATTATCCTCCTAAGTAAAGTAAGCTAGGCAGAGAAAGACAAATGTCATATGATATTGCTCACATGTGGGGGAGAAAAAGATACAAATGAGCTTATTTACAAACACACAGCAAACAAACTTATAGTTACCAAAGGGGCAGGTGGGGGTGGTGGAGATAAATTGGGAGTTTGACATGAAAATATACACTTACTATATTTAAAACATAACCAACAGGAAGCTACTGTATGGCACAGAAATGTATACTTAGTATTTTGTCTAATCTATAAAAGAATCTAAAAAAAATACGAATATAATCTAAGAAAGAACATGTGTATAAAATAACATATAGTATATATATATAATAAAAGATATATTTTAGATTCTTTAACAGATATTATATGCTTCTTATATCTATTATAGGCATATTATGTTATTTTATACATATATATTCTCTCTTAGATTACATATACATATTCTTTTTTAGATTCTTTTCCCTTACAGGTTTTAAAAAAGAGTGTCTGCATTGCAGGAACTGCAGGAGACGTGGGTTCGATCCCTGGGTCTGGAAGATCCCCTGGAGGAGGGCACACAACCCACTCCAGTATTCCTGCCTACAGAATCCCATGGACAGAGGAGCCTGGTGGGTTACCGTCCAGGCAGTTTGCAAAGAGTATATAACTGACTAACACAACATTGTAAATCAACTATACTTCAATTGACAAAAAAAAAAAAAAAAAAAACCCTCATTGCCTGCAAGATGACTCTGGAACAAAGCTTCAAAATCAGCTTTCTTCTCGTCACCGTAACATCTCCCTCCTCTATGCTCCTGGAAGAAGGCTGGTTGGCTTGCTTTCTTCCGTCTGAACCCCTTTCCCACTGGTGCCAACCCTTGTCCTTGCGCTTGTCCAGCTCAACTGTTGACTGGCCTACCTTCTCCAACTAGACTAAGCAGAAAGGGCTTCCTCATGTCACATCTCCCAATGCTTATCACCCGGCCCAGCACAAGGTACCTTCCTCAACTGAGTGTCTCCTGCAGGAACGATTGATTGATTTCTTTACTGGAAGTTCTCAGGCGAGGCTGTGACCTATTAAATTTCACCTCGTTTTTGAGATTGCTATCCCTGTGCCTGTGACACAGCTTTCTAGCTGGTGACTCCATGCTTTTGGTCAACAAATATTACCTCCGTGTCACGTGTTCTGCAGCAAGATGAGTCCCCGCCCCGGGTTGCTTCCCAAGCTGTAGTGACCAAAGATTCGCAGAAAGCGGTCATCATCTGACCTCAGGAAAACTCTAGTTTCGACCCAGGGTGTACATTATCGCCAAGGTTCCCACCACATCTCCCATTCTCTGCTGAAACCCAAAGGAACACCCCTGGCCTGCGGTTCCCGAGATGCTGAAATACCCTCTGCTCAATCAATATTCATTAACCTGATACTCCTGAGCTGTGCCCACACCTCCCACTGATTCTTGGTCCTTTCCTTCCAACCGACCCTCAGCTACGACGCTTCGAGACCCAAGATCCTTGGCCCTGGATTCCTTTACCCCTAAATTTCTCTGCTCTTTGGGACTGTAGCTCCATCTTACATTTTCTTGGCCACATCTGTCTCCCGGAACTGCTCCTTCACCATGGTGACGGCTGCCGGGGCTCCCTCCTATAAACTCCTGGAGCTGGGTTAGAAATACGATGTTCTCCGCATCACCGGCGGCTGCTTCTTGACCGGCTGCTAACACAGCTGCGGCATTTTTTCGGCCACCGTAGCACGCCCCACGTGCCCGCCCCCACTTCCGCTACTCGCTAGCGCGAGTCTGTCAAGAGAGGCTTCAGGCACGCAGCTTCGCGCCTTCTCCCCATACCGCCATCTGGCGGCACCTCGTTGAAACCGCCGCGAAGCCCGAGCTGTATTTTCCAAGTTCAATTTCCAATCTATTTCTGGTTTATTGGTCTGTCTCTCTCTGAACCTGCACTCTTTATTTTATTGCTACACGTCTATCTCTCTGTAATCAATGGACAAATTTCAAATAGCAAATACTTATTAAAAGCTATAAAAAAAGCTGAGCATCGAAGAATTGGTGCTTTTGAACTGTGGTGTTGGAGAAGACTCTTGAGAGTCCCTTGGACTGCAACGAGATCCAACCAGTCCATCCTAAAGGAGACCAGTCCTGGGTGTTCATTGGAAGGACTGATGGTGAAGCTGAAACTCCAATACTTTGGCCACCTGATGTGAACAGCTGACTCACTGGAAAAGACCCTGATGCTGGGAAAGATTGAGGGCAGGAGAACGGGACGACAGAGGATGAGATGGTTAGATGGCCTCACTGACTTAATGGACCTGAGTTTGAGTAAACTTTGGGAGTTGGTGATGGACAGGGAGACCTGGCGTGCTGTGGTTCACGGGGTCGCAAAAGAGTCGGACACAACTGAGCGACTGAATTGAACTGATTAAAAGCCCACTCCAGCAGTCTTGCCTGGAAAATCCCATGGACAGAGAAGCCTGGTAGGCTACAGTCCATGAGGTTGGATAGAGTCGGATACGACTGAGCGACTTCACTTTTCACTTTAACCCTGAGGGTTGGGATGGGGAGGAAGGTGGGAGGTGGGGGGTTCAGGATGGGGGACACATGTATACCCATAGCTGATTCATGTGAATGTATGGCAAAAACCACTACAATATTGTAAAGTAATTAGCCTCCAATTAAAATAAATTTACAAAAAAAAAAAAAAGCTCACTTTTGTAGGGACTAAGATTTTCATGAAGAGACAAAGCTTGGGGATAAAGTTTAGACAATCAGATTCTCTAATCTCACAAAAATAACGGTCAGGTCTGCGTACTTGAAATAACAAAAGGTTTTGAGTCAGTTCTGCAGTTTCCCCAGCGGTAAAATAAGGAGGCTGGTCGAGGGGACCGTCAAGGATGCCTTCCACCTTTACCAACCGCTAACGCGGGTGGAGGGGATTTAACTTTAATCTGGTTTAACTTAAAAGTCCAGACAGTCCAAAATAATGAATCGAAGTGGAATATGTGCTAGCATAAATCTGCTAAGTCACTTCGGTCGTGTCCGACTCTATGCGACCCCATAGATAGCAGCCCACCAGGCTCCCCCGTCCCTGGGATTCTCCAGGTAAGAACGCTGGAGTGGGCTGCCATTTCCTTCTCCAATGCATGAAAGTGAAGAGTGAAAGTGAAGTCGCTCAGTCGTGTCCGACCCTTAGCGACCCCATGGACCTCAGCCTACCAGGCTCCTCCATCCACGGGATTTTCCAGGGAAGAGGACTGCAGTGGGGCGCCATTGTACTCCGTCTAAACTGTGCGCCCTCGGGATTGGCCAGTTCCCGTTCGGGGGGGGTGTGGCGAAAGACCACAGAGATCAGATCTTAAGCACTTTCAAACAGGCGTTGGCGAGGTCGGCCTCACGGCCCGGCCACGCCCCCACGTCGGCGCCGTCCGGGGCCCTTCCGCGAGCGTTGATATGATTGGCCGGCGGAATTTAGCCCTCTTTTCCTCCCTGGCTGCTTGAAGATCAGCCGCCATCATGGTGAGTCTCTCTGGACCCGTGCGTCCATCCGCCGCGTATCCGCGCCATCCTCCGTCCCCTGGCTCTGACACTGGCGCTACACCCCCCCAAAGCCCAGTTACTCTTCCCTGGCCGAGTCTGCCCGGGGAGACCTGTTGCCCAGGGCCTGGGAGCCGCCGGCGAGGAGCCCGGGCTGTGTGCTGTCTCCCTAGACATGCCGGGCTTTCCAGAGTCCCAGGGGCGGGATTGCGGGAGTACCTACTGCGCTTGTCGTCCTCCTGGAGTCTAATGGGTGGCGTGGGGTGAAGAGCGAGGCATCACGGTTGCACTCCCAACCTGGGGCAGGCGGCTTGCCAGTGAAGGCGGCCCAGGAGGTGAAGAGGGTGCCAGCAGCGCCCGGGCGCGTTGCGGCGGGTGAGGCTGTCATGTGTAAGCTACAGTCACTGTCAGCCGCATGCGTTCTCTCGTTTCACTTGGGGGAAACGGAGGCCCGGGTGTGGAGCCACTTTAAGGCTTGCCATGCCTTTACTAGTTCACTCATTTGAAGGTTCACCCGTTTTTAACCCCGCTCCATCCTCGACCTATTTTCCCCTTGATTCCGACTTTAAAGAGTTGAACTTTGTTGAAATGAATTCAGTTTGGTGTGTGTTTTTTTAAACTGTAGTTGAAATAGCTATCAATTTACTCTAAGAGCTCTTCTTACCGGTTAAGTTTTTGTTTGTAGTGTAAGCATGCTGAATGCCCACATTCTTTGGTAGTTACTGTGTCCAAGCAGTGGGGCCATTCGGAAAGGAATACGATTTTTGTGGGATGTAGAGTTGGTCATTCAAGAAGAGTGGTTTACCTGGAGAAAGTGCAATGCTTGTCAGACGTCTGCGGGCTGCTACAAGCAGGGTGGTCTGAGAATAACGTTTGTAGAATCACAGCTTCACTCCAGAGAAGTGGAACTTGGGGTGATTTTTGTTTTTAAGGGTACAATTGGCAGAGTCTGGAGACATTCTTGGTCACAGCTAGGAAGTGGGTGTGCTACTAGACATTCTGAAATACAGTCCGCAGAACAAAGTAGGAGCTGGAGCAAGGCATCTGAGGTTTGAGAAACCTGGAGAGTGATTTCTGTAACAAAACGAAGTAAGCGTTTACAGATTCAGTGTGTGGCTGTTGAGCACGTATTCTTGGTACTGTTTTTGTGTTGGGGTGACCTGTGAGTTAGGCAGTTTGCTAGTAAGTGTGCTAGGAGGAGATGGGAATTGGTGCTTTTTTTTCCCCCTTTTGTTCACGGTTTCCTGGCACTAACGCGTATGACTACTTTGTTTTAAATTAACTGTTCACAGATAGTGGCTATTGGTGTGGACCTTGCAGTTCTAGATTTCGGAAAATCACAGTAGGGTCAGGAAAAGATTGACTAGTTATCACAGCTATTATTATTAAAACGAGTGTTATGTTTTCAGAACGACACAGTAACTATCCGGACTAGGAAGTTCATGACCAACCGACTGCTTCAGCGGAAACAAATGGTAAGGAAGGGTACGTCAGTGTTTGGTTGTTGCTCAATTTAGAAGATGTGTTTCCTTATAATATACACTAAACTTGATAATTTCTTCGTAGGTCATCGATGTTCTTCACCCTGGAAAGGCAACAGTACCTAAAACAGAAATTCGGGAAAAACTGGCCAAAATGTACAAGACCACACCAGATGTCATCTTTGTATTTGGATTCAGAACGCATTTTGGTGGTGGCAAGACAACTGGCTTCGGCATGATTTACGATTCCTTGGATTACGCTAAGAAGAATGAGCCCAAACATAGGCTTGCAAGAGTAGGTGTCCCCATTTGTTCAGTCACTGCTGAAGACTTTTTTTTAATGGCATTGTATTGTGGGTGCAGCAGAATGAGCAAGAGCAAGCAGTCGGGAGGGATAACACACTAACTCCTGAGTGGTTGACAGAAAAGGTTCTTTGATAAAACGCACAGATAGAGCGTGGGGTTCAGATGGTGTCTGCAGGATTTGAGGAGGTGCCTCTAGAGTTGGGTCTGGAAGAGCAGGTAAACTGCTCCTGGAGGTGGGAACTGGCTGGCAGTAGAGGGATGGGTTTAGAAACCGAAGGTTGGCCCTACCTGAAGTGAAATCTTTATTCCCAAATGTCTTAGAGTTTGCACTTAGCTTCGTAGCTTAGATTCATTGAGCACGGAGCCATGAAAAGTTTCGGGTGATTTCCTGAGTATCAGGTGCGTAGTGAACTATAGTGGATCCTTGAAGAATACTGGTTTGACCGTCCACTTACATGCAGATGTTTTTTTCAGTCGTGAAGTCTATAGTACGGTGTTCTAAGGTTGGTTGAATACATAGTGGCAAAACAAAGCGGATGTGGAGAGCCAATCCAGCTATACATTCTACTAAGATACTTGACTCTCGAGATTTGATGTGCTTATTCCTGGAGTTGGATGAGTTGGTGTTTGCAAGTCATATGTTCATATGTACACCTTTTTCCTTCAGCATGGCCTGTATGAGAAGAAAAAGACCTCAAGAAAACAGCGAAAGGAACGCAAGAACAGAATGAAGAAAGTCAGGGGGACTGCAAAGGCCAACGTTGGTGCTGGCAAAAAGGTATAGTTTATCAGGAAAATACAGAAATGTTAGTTTCAGGTTTTTAGTTTGTAGAAAAGTGGGGTTTTGTTTTCTTAATAACCTTTCTTAATGTTTCTTCTTTTCCCACTTCTTCTGGATTACAGAAGGTAACCTGTTTTGAGAAGCCATGTAACGTAGTATCTTAACACCTCAGTAGAGTAGCTTTGCCCACCCCTTAGCTCACAGATTAGCACAGCACAGGGCCACATCGGTTCAGTGATCCTGGTGGGTGCCTTGCAAGTCTTACCAGGAAAGTTTTCACTTTACTGCTAATTGCAAAGGCTTGTAAAGAGGGAGCGGATCTAGGGTCCCAAGACTGACGTCCTTAAAATTGGCAACTGATTGAGGAAGCAGCTGAATCAATGTGGCCCGTGTTTTCCTGGCATGCTGGAGAGGCGGCACAGTTTTTCGTTGCTTTCCTCTCCAGTAGTCAGGACTTGAGTGATTTTAATTCTCAGCTTTTTACCAGCTTGGCTAGCTAATTGTAAGTAGTTGAATGGAATTAAGGTGTTGGGTTGTCAAATTAACAAATAATTAAGTGTTCTGTGAACTTTTTTTTTTGCCTTTTCCCTCTACTTTCTTGGAATTCTTGTTCATCAGAAATGAAGTGTCTAGCAGGTACTGAGATTGAGCACGGTGTGGGGATGGATGCGTCACCTTCACTGAGTTTGCTTTGATGCTTTGCATGTTGGCTTCCAGAGGAGAGTTTTGTAGCAGAGTCTGTTATATAACACTACTGCTATGGTTTAAAATAGCATATTGTGAGCAAAGGAGAGAAACTTTAAATCACGTTTATTTTGGAAACTCAGAAATGCATGTTAAGTTGTGAAGTGTCCCAGTGGAGGAAGGTGGCCCCTTTTAATTGGCACTTGCTGTGTTCCAGAGCATCACATACCCAGGAAATGAATGGCCTTACTTCATTAACAAGGGATTGGGAATGGTTCTCTGATCCAGTCATGAGCAATGTCTCTCTTGGAGACTGGTTGACTGGCAGCTCGATAAACTGGCCCAGAAAATCTGGCAAAGCCTCCGTCTCAGAGCACCCACCCAAAGCTGCCTTTCACCATCTCTCTACTGTCCCATTGCTTATCAGCTTTCTACCTAATGCCCCCTTTTTTTTTTAATTGAAAAATTTCCAAGATAATGGCGTATTCACATCAAAACCTTTGATAAGCTTTTCCCACAGATATTTAAATACATTTGTACAGTGCGCAGCCTAAACATGTAACATGAACAGTGGGCTGAGAGCGGATGGGGGCTGGCAGGGTTTGAAACAGTGGTGGTCACAGCCCTGTGTTTCCTCTCGTCGTGACTCCCTGCAGAGCGGGCAGGACACCTGGTGTGCGCCCTCAGGCTCTGACCACTTCTGGTGCTGAGGAGCTGTAGTGGACGGACTGCAGAGGAACTGCTTGCTGCTTAGAACTGCTCCCTGTTTGTGAGGCTTACTAAACCTGTTGACAGAAATTCCAGAAGTTGAAAAGCAGTCCGTATTTATGTACTGATCTAGATCTGAAGAAGGTTTCTACGTTTTGTTTCCTTCATTCAGCCACGTGTTAGTGCTCAGCGGTGACGATGTGCAGAAAGTCAGGCATCGTAATTGTTCTTTTTAACTGAATTTTTGTTCACATGTTGGAATTGCATCTTTTGGGTGCTGTAGAGTCTTAGGTTAAAAGAGTAGTCTTGTGTTTGAGCAGTGATTGAACTATTTTTACATCAGCTAAATTCTGTCTCTTAAAGATACTAATTTGCTATTTCTGTTGATTGTGAATAGTGGCTTTTAAATTACTGAACCTGAGACAGGTCTTAAAGACTTGCTTGATCCTTTAGAGCTCTCCCTTTGGTTAAATTAGACTTTAGTCTGGGATGATTCTCAAGTCCGTTGATGGTGCTAACATGCCCAGCATGGTGTTGCTGAGCCGAGCAGAGGGGCTGAGGCTCCTAAAGTGGGCATTGGTAGCCTAAGAACCATAGAAATCGGGCAGGGTGTTCTCAAAATTGGGGAGAATAAAATCAATTAGTGGATCTTGGGAGTGCTTTATATACAATTGCAAAGAATAAAACAATCATCATTAAGGTACCTGATTGCATGCAGATTATTTAGGAGTTTGCAAAGGGACTATTAACGAAATGTTTCTTTTCCCTCTTCCCTCCTTTCTCCCTCCCCTGCCACTATTCAGTGAGCTGGAGATTGGACAACAGGTATTCAAGCTTTTCGTTTAGATTGTTAGATTTTTTGGTTGACAGTATTAAAGCATGTGAAATGATTTAGAAGCATATTTACAGTTGCTCTCAAGAGTTGTGCCTTTTAAAAACTAGCAGTGTCATGGTTTTGTTTTCAAAACTTGTTTTTTGTCTCATGCCTAACTGGAACGTTTTTTTATTTCTTGATGCTTGCATTGTGTTAAGATTACACAGACTTAATATGGACTAGGCTACTAATGTTAGTTCTGCATGAGTGTCATTAATTTTGCAGTTTGTTGAAGACTCTTGTACTGTTAATTTTTAAAGACTTTTAAAGGTAGTTGCTAACTAATTTCTTTTTTCTTTGATTCACAGAAGGAGTAAAGATTCTGCAGTGACTGTATCTGTGGTGATTGTGCAGATTTTTCATGAAAGAGAGAATAAACTAAGACCTTTTACATGTCTGGCTGTTTGGAGTATATTTGAAGTTTCCTGGGAGTGTTGTAAATTGGTTTGCTATTTAACAGAATTAAACAGCCCAAGATCACATGTTCCATTAAGCATTCAGTGAAAACTTGCCATGATTGGGGTGGTGTTTGTCCTTTCCTTTACTAGCACAAAGATGTCAGTGTGTAGAGTATCTGTAGCGTGGGGGCATGTAGGGCCAGTTCAGTGCCAAGTTAACACTTGGTATTGTAGTTGGTCAGTCTCTGAAAGAGACATTTGAAACCTGAATTCCTTTTTGGTCTTACTAAAACCCTACTTAGTTGTTAAGGAAAAAGAATGTGCTGGCTGTGATAAAAATGAAAGTTACTAGGTTGCGTTCTCATTATTTGCCCTGGAACAAATAGGATCTGACAAAATCATTAGTCTATCACAGGTTTGTGCTTATGTGATAAATGGGTGTCCTGTTGTGGGTGGAGAATTTGGAAAAAGCTCTATAAAATGGTGAATATTTGTGTAGTGTGTAGTTGCTTGGTAAGTCTGATTGTGCATGGGTTTTATGAGGTATGGAGGATTATCTGGTGCTGCTTTTTCTTTGCCAGATGCTGATTCTCAGATTGGCTTTCTCAGGCATCAGGCTGAGAGGCTGAACTGGCTTACTGGTCAGTTGTGTGGGGGTGGCAGGCTTGAGGGTACATGAGTTGGGAGAGCTTGAGTGTTCAGTGGGGGCAGAAGAGACGTTACTAGTTTGAGTTTTCTGTATCATTCATTCTTCCCTGCAGTTGGTGTGATTGGTTTGTACATGCAGGAGTCAAGCTTATAAATGCCATTAAGAACTATGACAGTGGATGGAAAGCTCCAGAGAAACTTCAGGAAGCAATAGAGGACTGCTTGGTTGGTTGGTTTGATGGGGGAGCCAGGAGAAGTAAGAATTGACAGCAGAAAGCATCTAAGGGTTGCAGGAAGGAATGATATTTTGAAGAGAGCATGCTGGGAAGCCTTGACTTGAAGGAGCTATATGCTGGAGGGGCAGGGAAGTGACCAGGTAAGTGAGGGGCTTGAACCTGCTGGCCTAGGGCAGGGTGGGTGTAGTTCCGTTTGTGGTTATGCTGAGGCTAGATAATTTGGGTTTGTGGAGCTCATGGCCCTGTGGGCTCCCTTACTAGGAAGTGTGCTTTGTGTTCCCTTAATAGGACCAGGAAATAAGATCTGATGGTCTGCTTACTTGTAGGAATCGTAGAGAAATGGGGGATTTAGGCCTTAACCAAAATGGCTAACGGGTGGTGTGGAATCCCTGGGGGATTTGAGGTGCGTGGCAGTTTTCAGTGAGCAGTGCGTGGGGCCCCAAAGAGGGCATCTCAGCCTGGGGAAGATGCAGTTTTTCCCACTACTGACCTGGGGTGTGGGAACAGAGACCGATTGGTGAGCAGCATGTAGGCAAGAAGCAGAAGATCCTGGGAGGCTCAGGACCGGGCAGAAGGTAAAGCTGTAAGCAGTGGTGGGCTGGGTTGACAGGGTGGCCCCAAGTTCCTGTCGTCACCAAGTTAAGGAACCAGGCTCAAAGAAGCAATGGAGCAAGAACTGAAGGGAAGGAGGTGGTTTGCAGAGTAGGGTCCTAGAGGCTGACGTGAAGATAGACAGGACCCTGACCAGGTGAGGGTTGGTATGCAAGTCCCAAGATGGGTGGGCTTTTCCACTGGGATATGCTCAGGAAGAGCAGGGTGCAGTCATTGAGCCAGTAGTCGCTTTGAAGGGGGTTGTATATAAAAGATCCAGATTTCTAACCTCTTGAGTTAGAGGAGTCAACAGCAGGCCCAGCCTTCTGGATGGTGACAGCTGGCGAAAGTCGGAGGGTGGGCTGAGTGCCTCAGGGTAGATGCTCTGCTGTCCGTGTGGCCTCTGCTCCTGCAGCTGGCCTCAGCCCACCTGCCCTCTGTTCCCATGTCCCGTCTGCATGCTGCTTAGCCTTCCAGCTAGTCCAGCTGGGTGGGCAAGTTGCCTGGTCCCCTGCTTGGGTTAGCTTCTCTTTATTGGGGCCCTCCAAGAGTGCATTAGCTTCCCAGGTGGCACCAGTGATAATGAGTCCACCTGCAAGGCAGGAGACGCCAGTTCGATCTCTGGGTCAGGAAGATCCCTTGGAGGAGCAAATGGGATGGACAGAGGAGCCTGGTGGGGTAAAGTCGATGAGGCTGCAAAGAGTTGGACATGACTGAGTGTGCACACAGTGTGCTCTGCTGACCTGACACAAGGCCATTTTGAGTCTCAAATGATAAAAGCATCTGTGGAAACTGAAGTGCTGAACAACTGTGTCAGAAAGTGAGGATGCGCTTTCAGTTGTGCACAATTGTGTGCAGTTTGAGGGTTCTTAAGAGATTGAGCTCTTTGTCGGCTCTGATAGTAACCAGATCAAATTCTGCTGTCAACAGGCTTTGAAAGAGCGTCCGTGAAAACACAAAGTCCACTTTACTGATGAGCAGTGAGGGCGGGCACATCCCTTCCCTTCGCTTGGCGCTTGTGAGGTGTGCGATGTGAGGAGAGCTAGAAAGAGTCTGGTGAGAAGAGCTTAGGCCCGCACCCTTTCTTTCCACTTGTAGCTGCAGGTGCGCAGGTGGTAGTTCAGTTGCTTAGTCTGTCCGACTCTGCGACCCCATGGCCTTCCCTGTCCTTCACTATCTCCCAGAGCTTGCGCACACCCAAGTCCATTGAGTCTGTGATGCCATCCAACCATCTCGTCCTGTTGTCCCTTTCTCCTGCCTTCAGTATTTCCCAGCATCAAGGTCTTCCAATGAATCGGCTCCTTGCATCAGGTGGTCAAAGTATTGGAGCTTCAGCATCAGTCCTTCCAATGAATATGCAGGATTGATTTCCTTTAGGATTGACTGGTTTGATCAGGCAGTCCAAGGGACTCTCAAGAGTTCGTCAACACCACAATTCAAAAGTATAAATTCTCATTTGTGCCCAGGTAATCAGCTTCTAACTGCTGCGCGCTCTTCCAAAGAAAAGGTCAAATGGCAGGTTGATGATTTGGGGCTCTCCTGAAAGATAGCATCCTGACAATCCATACTTTTGGAGCTGAGTTAGGTACTGTATGAACAGTTCTTTAATCTGTACAATAGCTCGAAGAGGCAGGTCTCACTAGACCCATGTTGGAGAGGGTTTCAAGCGGGTAAGCAACTTTGAACTCAGTGATGGGGTGGGATTAGAATGCAGTTGACTGACTGGAGACTTCGTTGTGCATTTGTGCGTGTGCGAGCCGTCCTGCGCTCAGTCGCTCAGACTGCAACCCCATGGACTAGCCCACCAGGCTCCCCTGTCCATGGGATTCTCCAGGCAAGAATGCTGGAGTCGGTTGCCATTTTCTACTCCAGGGGATCTTCCCAACTCCTGTGTCTTCTACATTGACAGGTGGATTCTTTACAACTGCGCCACCTGGGAAGCCCGCGGGACTGCCTGTTACGTACTGTATTTGTCTAACTCTTATTTGTAGTTAGAATGCCTGTTGCCAGGTATATTGAACAGTCATTGATGGCCAATCCAATCTCCCATTTACTGACCTGCTGTGCAGAGTCCTTGTTCTGGTAGCTGGGGAGATGCTGGAGACGCTGTCCCTGCTCACAGAGCTCAAAGGGGCTTAAGCCACTTACCCGAGGCTCGTGGCCAGGTTTCTGTACCTGGCCATTGAAGCCGCAGACTGTAATTAAGTCACGAGATGGAAACCCAAAGGCAAGAAGTCTCCCGAGAGTAACAACTAGGGCAAGAGGTGGTGGTCTGGGCGTATGAGAGCAGGTGTCTCACGGGAAGGCTGTGAAAGTGGAGAAGGGTCACAGCAGGGACGAGGCGCAGCAGTCACCTTGCAGAAGGGGGGTGGGACTGCAGAGAGGGGTGCGGTGCCGGCAGGCTATGTCATCCTCACTGAGGGCCCTGTGGTGACTGGGCGCTTCCAGCAGGGTGTTGCCCAGTGCATTTCTGGTAGAAATTCTGTTTCAAAAATAGACTTCAAGTTGGCTGCAAGAGCACAGAGGTGTGACACTTGATTTATTTATGCTGGCAACGTAGAGGTGTTCTGGGTTCTGGAGCCCTGTAGTGTGAGCCAAGGGAATAAACACACCTTACTCTCTCTCCTTTGTCCATTCCTTTCCACTCACCCTTGAACTTCCTTTCCTATATGCTAGACTTTGTGGAAGTCGTACCCACAGAACAAGTGTCTGTGGTCTGGTTGAGGATCAGTGCCCAAGGGAGCTTCTGGTGGGAAATGAGACGAGGTCAGCAGGGAAGAGGTCAGGGAGGAACCTTGTATGCTGGGCTAAGGAGGTCTCATTCAGTATTTTGGTTGAGTTAAAACTAGATGTTCAGCAGTGAATCGATTGCACTTGTCATGTGCTAAATTCCTCTGCGTGGAGGATACCACAGCCCTTGGACTGCTCATTTATTTGGAGAGGGAAAGTTAGGTGCTGATGAGATGGTATCCAAGCGTCTAGCTTAGTGGGAAAAAGACTAGACTGGAATCAGGAGACTTAGTTTCTGATGACTACTCAGCCTCCAGCCACCTGGGGCCCTGGAAAGACAAGGGGCTTCCCTTTCCTAGGCCTCTATTTCCTGATGTCTAGATAAGATACAAGGGCTTGATGAGTGCTTCCCAACCTGGTACCCGGGGGCTTGTTAAAGCAAATGCTCACGCCTCCTTCCTGTTTCCAGAAGTCTGGGTCACAGTGAAGGACATCGGAAGTTTTAACAGCTTCCAGGTGATGCTGCGGACAAGCTCGGTTAGGGAAACTGGACTCAAAAGGTCTCTAATGTTCCTTCTGCTTCAGAATTCTGTGTCTTTGTCATTCTGAATTCTCATGTCATTGAGAAGCTGGCAAAGAAACAGTGATACTCCTGTTACTACTGCTAATAAAAGTAAAGAAGAGCTAACACTTCGGGAGTGCTTTCCAGGTGCTAGTGCTGAGCTCGTTTCTCTCATTTGCCTTTTATAACCCTCTGTGAGGGACGTATTCATATCCGTGTTTACAGATGGAGAGACTGAGGCTCCAAGAGGTGAACTGTTCTGGTCAAAGTTTTACAGCCATGGGCCACAAAAAGTCAAGTATGAGCATGCCCGCGTGCAGCTTTGACAGCCTGTGAGATACCTGTGGGCATTTTGGAATTTCCCAGTGAGGAGGCATAGTTTGCCCTGAGTCTCGAGCGCGGAGAGGTTGGCTAGTGTTTCTCCGAAGGCTACACAGGCTGCGTCTACAGCACCCTAAGGCGTGTGAGGAATGCAAGTTCTCAGGCCCCAGCCGAGACGCGCTGAATCAGACTGGGGTCCAACCACCTCTGTTAACAAGTCCTTGAGGAGGTTCTGATGCAGGTTCAGGATTGAGAGGACCCCTGAGCTAGAGAGCGAGAAGGTCATTCCAGGATTGCAGGCTGGCCCATCATGGGCCTTCGCTTTGGTGGAATCAAGAGGTCAGGTGAGCCACGCGGACGCCCACGAGGGGGCGCTGTGGGCCCAGGCTTGGGTGCTGCCGCTTTGTTGTCGTGGCTGCTCCCCTGGTGGAAGCGTGAAGAAAGCCCGGTGTCACGTCACCTGCAGAGGTCATTCTTTCTCCTCAGAAAAGGTCTGACGGGGGTGGCAGTCTTGTTTATAGGATTCGGCCCTCGTAGGGAAGCTGAGCCTGCAGGCCTTTCTGCCGTTCACGTGTGCACAGCTGTGTCTGCCTGTCTGCCGCAGTGTCTCTGCAGATCCCGCGCGAACAGCATTCCTCTTGGAGCTGCCCAGCCAAGGGGCTTGTAGTTTCTTTGAGAGAAAAACCGCTTGAACCCCAGCAGCCTGATTCTAGTTCAGTGTTTTGCCTATAGGCAATGCCTCTGTCTAGTTCTTTGACAGTTTGGGAGTAGGGCGCAATGCTGGGTCACAAGACCCGTCTTCAAGCCTTAGCTCTACCCCAACTATACTTCGTGATCTCAGGCAAATACCCTTTCTTCAGGCTTGAGTTTCTGGTTGTGTTAGATAAAGGTGTAGTGTGGAGAAGGTGGCTTCCAGCATCTTTCTCTACATATGAAATGCTGCCCTGGGGAGTTGAGGAGGAGCTAGGCTTGTCTTATTCAGGGAGCTGGCAATGCAGGGCAGCAGTAAGCCTGGCTGCATACATCCATCTCCTGTATCCATCTAAGTAAGTCAGGTACTTGGTATAAGGCAGAAAGGTGGAACCTGTCAAATTGGATTTTTTTTTTTAAAGTCCAGATCTTTAGGTAAGGATTTGCCTCTGTAAATTTCTGTTCTGAAGAATGAAAGATTTACACCTTGTTCTCTCAGCTGCAGTGTGTATTTCTTCTGAAAATACTGGGCTTGTGGCAGCGTGGGGGCTTTGACGTTCTCGTTAATCCAGGGGTTGGCATTGTACACCTCGGTGACTGCACATCCAGCTGAGCTACTCTGCCTGGACACTTCGTTTCTGGAATTGTGGTGTTTTCAGAGAGCTCTAAATGTGCTCATCTCAGAGCCAGAGGGAATTAAAGAGAGGGTCTGGTCTAGCCCTCTGCTGGTTGCCCCTGTCTATACACAGTGAAGTTCAGAGCATTTGGTTAGAAATTGCCCCACCCAGTGGGCAAATGCTGTCAAGCTGCAGCTCTCTTTGGTGGAGGAAGCTCCTTAAACAAGATACCTTTCCATCCAGCCTCCTTGGAGAAGGAAAGAAAGCTCTTCAGTTGATCCTGGCGCCTCTGTTTGGTGTCCACGTGATTCTGCGCTTTTCTCCTGTTTATGGACGGGCCGCTGAGGCATCATCAGGTCCAGGGGCTTTCCCCAGCCCCGCAGCTCATCAGTGGTGGTGGAGGAATGCGCATCAGGCCTCTTCCCCTTGAGCTGCTCCCCTCCTGCTTGCTGCTGAGCCATGTGCTATTCAGGTGCCAGTTTTTCTTCTTTTTTTCTTTTTTTGACGTATTCCACCCTTAGTTGTTTCTTTAAAAAAATTTTTTTTCCATTTTATTGAGATATAATTGACACGTTGCACGATGTGAAAGATCTATATATTGTGAAACCGTGAAATGGTTACCACAGTAAGCCCATTTAGCACCCATCACCTCACATAGTTACAGATTTTCCTGTGGTGAGAACTTAGAACAGCTTTCAAACATACAACACTATTTTGTCCCTGTGGTCACCATGCTGCACACCATGTGCCCAGAACTTCGAGCTGGGAGTTTGTACCCTTTGGCCACCTTCCCCCGTTCTCACCCCCTTCCTGCTGCTGGCCGCCGCCGCCCTGTTCTCTGCCTGAGTGAGTTTGGTTTGTTTTAGATTCCACATAAAAGTGAGATCATACAGCATTTGTCTTTCTCTCTGACTTATTTCGCTTATCATGTCCCCACGTCCATCTTATTGTCACAAAAGGCAGGATTTCCTTTTAAAAGACTGAAGAATACTCCGTGTGTGTGTGTGTGCGCGCACGTGTGCGTGCGTGCGTGCATTGTTATTCATCTCGTCACGGACACTACGGTCGTCTCTGTGTCTTTACTGTTGTGAACAGTGCTGCGTTGAACATGGGAGTGGAGACACCTCTTGGAGGATGATTTCATTTCCTTTGGATATATACCCAAGTTTGGAATTGCTGGGTCATCTTACAGTTCTATTTTTGATTTATTTATTTTAATTTTTTGAGGAAACTCGGTACTGTTTTCTGTAGCAGTTGCACCCATTACATTCCCACCAACAGTGTACAAGGGTCCGTCTTTCTCCACATTTTTGCCAACACCTATCTGCTTTGGTCCTTGCCATCTTCAGGGCCTACGGTTGCCTGCATCTGCCTGGCAGAGTGAGGAGATAGGCAGAGGAGAGGCGCCCATTCTCCATAAAGGCCTGACCAGAAGCCACCCGCAGCACTCCATTCCTACCCTGCCGGCTGCAGCTTAGCCCCCGGCACGCCCAACCACAACGGGGCATGAGGGATGTAGGCAGCTCTATCCCAGGCAGAGGCCAGGAGAGTGGGCTGAGGGGACGTCTGCTAGACTTTGCCACAGCAAGATGAAGGAAATGGGTGCTCTATGGGGACCCTTCGAACAGAAGCCTCTCAAGCAAATGGAGTTTATTGGAAAGCTGGAGGTGTCTAACAGCCATAATGTAGACAGTGCTGATGGCTTTGCTGGGATTCGGACTAGGAGTTGTTCCAGTAAAAATCAGCTCTCCTTCCTTCCCCATCTTTGAGTCTATTTCACTCCTTTCAGGCTGGCCTTTTTCACTCTTCCAAGGGCTTTCATTTCAGCTTCCCATTCCCTTCCTTTCTAAGCCCAGCAATAGTAATTCGAACCTGCATCCCACTTATCACTTCCCAAGAATGAGACACTGGCTGGCCTGGCCCAGGAGTAGGGTCCCTTCCTCATCCTGCCAGCTCATGGAGCCCACTTTCCTCTTAAGCAGGACTGAGGGAGCACTTGCTGAGAAGGAGTGACAATCGGGGCTGCTGACGTGTCCACAGCGGCTGCCCTTTGTACTGCTAAGACTTGCTTTCTCTCCTTGTCACTCCCAGACCACCATGTTACCACTTAAAAAAACGAAACCAATGCTTTATTTTTAAAAACAAAAATATAGCTTTATTGAGATACAGTTCACATACCAAAACCCTTTTGAAATGTACATTTCAGTGGGCTTCAGTATTTTTGCAGAATTTTGTAGCTATTATCACCACCCACTTTTTAAACGTTTTCATCATGCCAGAAAGGAACCCTGTGCCTGCTAGGAGTCTCTCCCCCTTTACTCCAGCCTCTACCCTCTTAACCCTGGGCCACGGCTAATCTACTTTCTGTTCCTATGCACACGTGCATGCTAAGCTGCTTCATTCGTGTCCACTCTGCGACCCTGTGGACTGTCCATGGCTATTCTGTCCATGGAATTCTCTAGGCAAGAATCCTGGCATGGGTAGCCATGCCCTTCTCCAGGGGATCTTCCTGATTCAGGGATTGAATCAGCACCTCTTAGGCCTCCTACATTGGCAGGCAGGGTCTTTACCCCTAGTATAGATTTGCTGACTTTGGACATACTCATTTCATATAAATGGAATTATACGAAATGTGATCTTTTTGTGATTATATTCTTTCACTTAGTATTTTTAAGTTTCATCTATATTTTAGTGTGTATCATTACTTTATTCCTCTAAAAAATACAGCTTTATTGAGTTATAATTCACATAGCGTGGAATTCACTGTATACAGCCCTCCATTGTTTTTAATAGATTCACAGAGTGTGCAGCACTCACCACTCTAATTTTAGAGCAAAGGTTCATCCCTGTAGCGGCAAGCAGCAGAACAGTTAATGCCTTTTAATTGTCAAATAATATTCAGTTGTATGGATATACCATATTTTGTTTATCCATTCATCAGTTGATGGACATTTGAATTTATTTCTGTATTTTTGCTGTTATGAATAATTCTGTGAACACTCACATACGAATTTCTGTGTGGACATATTTTAACATCTTGAGGTGCTGCCAAACTATTTTCCACAGACACAGCACCATTTTTTGTAACTCCCAGCAATATGTGAGGGTCCTAATTTCTTCACATCCTTGCCAACACTTTTTATCCTCTGTACTTTTGATTTCAGCCATCAAGTGAGTATGAAGTGGTTTCTCATTATGGTTTTAATTTGCATTTGATAATCAGTGTTAGTGAGCATTTTTTAATGTGCTTGTTGGCTGTTTATATGTTTTACTTAGAAAAGCATTTAAGTCTCACTTATTTTAGAACTGGATTATTTGTCTTTTTTAAAAAATTGAAGTATAATTGATTTACAGTATTGTGTTAGTTTCAGGTATACAGTAAAGTGATTAAGATATATACATATCCATTATAGATTATTTTAAGTTATCAAATATAGTCCCCTCAGCTTCCCTGGTAGCTCAGCTGGTAAAGAATCCACCTGCAATGCAGGAGACCCCGGTTCAATTCCTGGGTTGGCAAGTTCCCCTGGAGAAGGGATAGACTACCCACTCCAGTATTCTTGGGCTTCCCTGGTGTCTTAGTCAGTAAAGAATCCACCTGAAATGCAGGAGACCTGGGTTTGACCTTTGGGTTGGGAAGATCCCCTGGAGGAGGGCAGAGCAACCCACTCCAGTGTTCTTGCTTGGAGAATCCTCATGGACAGAGGAGCCTGGCGAGTTGCCATCCATGGGGTCGCAAAGCGTCAGACACGACTGAGTGGCTAAGCACAGCACAGTGCTACACCGTAAATCCTCATTTATCTGTTTTATGTGTATCAGTTTGTTAATCTCACAGTCCTAATTTGTCACCCCTCCCCTGCTTTGGTAATGTATTTGTTTCTGTTTTGTATATAGATTCCTTTGAGTCATTTCTTAGGTTGCATATTATCATAATATTTGTCTTTGGTGGTTGTCTTACCTCACCTGGTGTGATATTCTCTAGATCCATCCATGTTGCTGCAAATATTGTTGAATTATAAGTATTCTTCATATATTCTAGATATAAATCTCTTAGATATATGGTTTGTACATATTTTTGTCCATTCTTTGGGCTGTGTTTTCACTTTTTTGATTATGTTCTTTAAAAGGCGAAAAGTTCTACATTTTGATGAATTCCAAATTCTATGCTTCTGTTCCATGTTTTTGATATTTAGCTAAGAAATCATTGTCTAACCCAAAGTCGCAAAGTTGACTGATTTATTCTGTGAGTTGTATGGTTTTAGTTCTAACATTTAGGTGTACAATCCATTTGAGTTAGTTTTTGTAGATGGTGTGGAGTTAGTTTTTGTAGATGCTGTGGAGTTAATTTTTGTAGATGGTGTGGAGTTAGTTTTTGTAGATGGTGTGAGGGTGGGGTCTGACTTCACGCTTTTCCGTGCGGCTCCTCAGTTGCCCTAGGACCGCGGGTTGGAAAGTCTGCTTCCCCACGAGCTGCTGGGCATCCTGTGGGAAACTGGCTCTGTGTGTGGCCACTTGCTGGATTTTCTGTCCTTGGAAACTGCTGGCAGGGCCCCCGTGAGACTGTGAATATGGCGAGAACGCCTTTCTTGTATTGAACCCTGCCGTTTACACTGCTCGGCACATTACATGTATTCTCTTTTGTCCTCGCAATAATTCTTCAAGGTGAGCATTACTGTCCTCGTGTCAGAGGTAAGCAAATTGGAATTTGGGATTTCAGCCATTTGCTGAGGGTCCTTTAGTCTGTGGTAGAACTTGAACTTGAGCTGGGCCTTGAACTTAGGCCACTGTGGCTCTACGGGCAGAGCCTGACCCTCTGCTCTGGTTCTCTGTTCCCAGGAGGTCCCATCCATTTCAGGTGTCATTTCTGGGGTTCTTTGAGGCCATAACTAGCCAGATATATGTATGGCAACATTTTGGCCTGAAACCTGAACATAGATTATATGATTTCACAGTGTACTTTGGAATGTTTTGTTTTTTTTTTAAGCAAATTTTTGCCTCCAGCTGCTGCTGTGGAAATTGGGCACCTAAAGTGGAGGAATGGTGGGTGGGTCCTATCCTGCCCTGTTGGGCCACTCCTGGGGGTTACGTTATTTCAGAAGCCATGAAGTACATGGCTGTAAGAAAAGAGTATCAAGATGGTGACCTGCCTTCAGATAATGGCCTGTGAAGTAAAGGTTGAAGGTATTTAACTTGGAAACGAATGGAGAGAGTTGCTGTCGGCTCGAGGGCTGTCTTGTGGGAAAGGGTGCAACTTGTGCCAAGCACGGTGACGCGGTTGGCTGGACAGGAGGGAGCTTTAAAGCTCAGGACCTGTGGGAGCCGCGGGGCTGCCCTGCGGAGGCGTGAGCTCGTGCCCCTGGTGATGTGCAGGCAGAGCCCAGTGCTCGCCTGTGGGATGGTTCTAGAGGCTCCGGGGACTCTGTCAGGTGTAGGCCTGTGGGATTTTTTAAAGGCTTCTTTTGACCCTCAAAGCTTATGTGTCATGGCTTCTGGTTTTACAGGGACTTCCTGTCTATGCATCTGGGATTGCTCCCAGCTCAGATCTGTCATGCCTCACTGATCCCGAGGGCTAAATTTGGAATTTAATAACAACACTTTGGATTTATGTAGCCTGTTTCCTTGGAGGCACTTCATCTGTTATCCCATTAATTCTCATAACATCCCTGAGCGGAAAGTGAGGGAGGGCAAGAGAGGAGAAGGAATCTCTCTGACTTCTGCACATCCTGAAGGTGAGAGGAGGTGGTGGGATTAGAGCTAGCCAGGGGCTGGGGAAGTGGCTTGGAGCGCGCCCAGTCCAGCTCCCCACCCATCCCCTTACCCTCACACACAAGAAGCAGTTGCCCACTGGATGCAGGGTGTGTCTGCCTAGTAGGAAGCTCAGGTCTTGGGCATAGTATGTTGGCGATATGATTCCACAGAAAGTTTAAGACATCTCCGTGATGCATGTAGCTCCAGGTCAGCTCTGTCATGTGTGGGAGTGGACGTGTATGGATCGCGTGTGGGAGTGTCGCGTGCGGGAGTGGACGTGTACATGTGTGGGTCACGTGCAGGAGTGGACATGTGTGGATGGTGTGTGGGAGTGGACGTGTGTGGGAGTGGACGTGTGTGGGACGTGTGTAGGTCGTGTGCGGGAGAGGTGTGTGGGTGTGGACGTGTGTGGGAGTGGACGTGTGCGGGTCGCGTGTGGGAGTGGACGTGTGTGGGAGTGGACATGTGCGGGTCGCGTGTGGGAGTGGACGTGTGTGGGAGTGGACGTGTGTGGGTCGCGTGCGGAGTGGACGTGTACAGGTCGCGTGTGGGAGTAGACGTGTGTGGGTCGCGTGTGGGAGTGGACGTGTATGGAGGAGAGCAGTGACGTTGGAGCCCCAAGGAGAAGGGAAAGACCAGTGTCCGCCGTGCCCACCACTAGCTTCTAGCGGCGGGGGCGGTAGTGGGGCCGGGCAGAGGCAGCAGGCAGGCTTCCTGGGGGAGGACATTTGAGCCAGGTTTGAAGAGTCTTGGAGAGAACTTTGGATTTACAGTCTGGAGCTCAGAATTTGAGTGGTTTTCCTACAACTAGCCGTGTAATGTGGGTAAAGTCCTTACCCCGCTGGCTCACTTTCCCAGGGGAGGCCTTGCCTTGGGTGCTCTTTAAGTTTCTGAGCCTGTGAGCTGAGTGCTGTTGCAGGGATGGGTAAAGAGTCTGGGCATGCAGAGGAGGACCTGTGGACTAGCTTAGGAGGAGGTGCTGGAACTGCTGTAAATGTTGAGCAGGGATGGAGGGAAGAGGACCCCAGGGAGAGGTGTCTGCTTGGGCAAAGTCCTTGTCACTCCAGACCATGCTGCTTGTCACCCCTGCCTCTGTTCATCCTCTCATGGGCATCTGGCTTCTCCATGCCTCCCGAGCTCTCTCCCTTTAAGCCTTGGCGTTCTGCTTCAGGCTGGCCCTCGGTAAGGGCCCCAGCCTGCGGTGGGGACACGCCTGGCTGGGCTCTGAGTGCTGCTCGTCTTCCCTGGCGCCAGGCGAGAGAGGGCATGGAGACCTCAGGCCACAGACTGGACACTGCTGCAGCTGGAAGGCCCCATGAGCATCGTCTGGTGCTGTCCGCCCCGTCGCCTTTTGGTAGATGAGCGAATTGGGGCTTGGAGTTGCCAGCCTTGGGAGAGCAGAACAGGTGCCAAGACCCGAGGCAATAGAAAGCAGACGGATCTGTGGAAGGTGAAAGAGTCAGGACTGGGAGTGTTTGAGACATGAGGCGGAGGGGTGGGCAGGGCCAGGCCTCCGCAGGACGATGTTCAGCAGAGCAGCGGTTCCGTTGGCAAAGGGCACTGGCCAGAAAGCCGGCCCCCAGTTTCCCTGCTGCCCCTGCGCCTGGGTGACCTTTCCCGCCGGTAGAGCACCCACGGCAGGGCCGGCTCCTCTTCTCACCTCACAGTCCAGACTTAAGTGTTTTCCCTGTTGTGAGAACTTGCTCAACAGCACTTAGTTGAGCAGTTACTGTATGCCAAGCCCTGTGATGGGTACTGAGGGTCTAAGGATGACTAAAAATGGTACGTGCCCTCAGTGGCCTGGCATGGCCACGGCAGAAGAGGTCGGGCCCATGCTGTCTGGATACTGCCACCCAGCCCCCCAGGACACCCAGAATTCTGTCTAATCTACTTTCCCAAGGCGCAAACCCAAGGGCCAGGAGCCCTCCAAAATCTTGCTTTCCTTAATGAAGTCCTAGTCTGCCCCTAACAGGTGACAGGTGCTTGCTTGACATTGCTGAGCCATGACGAGTGGGCTGCCGGGGTACTCTCGGCTTCGACTCACTGAGCCCGTGGGGGCAGCGGGGCCCTGAGCCCAGTACAGTGCAGGGGTGTCCCCATAGGAAAGAATCCTTTGGTGATGAACATTGTGTCTGCAGAAACTAATGGCCCAGCCTCCTATTCAGTTTATGTAAAATAAAACAGGCCATATGCTGCTGCTTTCAGAGTTTGGGTGTTTAAATTAAATGTTGTTTAATGAATATTCAAACCCATTTGCTCCAAAGTTGCGCTCAATGTGGTGGCGGCTTTCATCCCCACTCCTTCCTTGCAGCCCCCTCCCTCCTCCAATACCCAGGGTATTAAACCATTAGAACGGGGTGTGAACATCCAGGCATCTGCCTTCCAACAGAAAGTTGGATATTAAAATGCTGGAGCAGATGACAGTATAAATAAAGACATACAGTGAGAGGCTCGTCTGGTTATTTTTTTGTTTGGTAATTAAGACTGAGGAGGTTTTGACTTAAGTTCTGTCTTACTGAGAAACAGAGCTGGGGGGCCAAGAACTCTCCACATCTTCCCTTTGCCCATCAGCCCAGAGGGGGCTTCCACACTGGCCTCTGTGTAACTGGTTTATTGACGAGTGTCGACTTGGTGGCACAGAGAAGTAAAATGGTTTATTTTCTTCCAGTCACTGCTTTCTGCTGAACTCTGTCAAATGACCCTTAACATCTGCTGGAGTGGAGTCCTTAGTTTTATGGTCGTTTATAGTCCAGGCTCTGGGTCAGGAATAGCCCCTGGAAGAGGGCATGGCAACGCACTACCGTATTCTTGCCTGGAGAATCCCATGGACAGTGGAGCCTGGCGGGCTGCAGTGCATAAGGTCACAAAGAGGTGGACACGACACACAGTCCAGGCTAGTTCACTCCTGGCTCATCTCTGGATAGAACCTCTCCCCTTGGCCTGCAGATCAGACCCGACTCGGATGATTGCAGTGAGGAGGGGGTAGTATTTGCTCTCCAGCTCCAGAGCCTTGGGTCTCACTCCTTCAATCTCAAGGGCAGGGACCATGTGCTGCGGAGGCAGGGTGTCCTAGGGGAGCAGTCCCCAGGGGGGTGGGAGGTATCTACTTTGGCTTGCTGCCATGGCTGACCTGGTGGTCTCTGTGTCAGTGGGGAGCTGGAGTCCCTGGGGGCAGAGTCCATCTCATTCCAGCACCATCCATCACTGAAGATGCCCTCTTCTGAGGCCATGACATCCTGTTGCACACATTTAGAGTGAGGGTTTGTGTATGACTGGAACCATTTTCGGAGCATCATGAGGGTTCCCATCCTTCTCTCATACCCCACAAGACACCCCCCAACCTGGAGAGCTGCAATGCCTCTGATTATCACCTCCACATGGAGACCTCCAAGCCTCTGTCAGCAGCCCTGAGCTCTCTCTCAGGCTCTCTTTCCACTTGGACATCCCACTAAATTTCACATGCTCATTTTCAACTTCCTCATCTCTTCTCACCTCCACAGTCCAAGCCAGTGTTTTCTCTGTTGTGAGAACTTCCTCAACAAGCACTTAGTTGAGCAGCTACTGTATGCCAAGCCCTGTGATAGGTACTGAGAATCCACGGATGGCTAAAAATGCTCCCTGCCCTCAAGGAGCTCTTGGCTCAGTGGGGTCCATGGACCTAAGGGAGAGACTCTCAATGTGAAAAGGTAAGAGCTAAGGGATCGAGGTGGAGAGTTCTTAGAGGTATTTCACTCACCTCTAAGCATGTGGCACTCAGGCTTTCTGGAGGGGATGACCTTTAAGCTCAGTCTTGAATTGTAATAACTAGCAGGGTAGGAAATGTAAGAGGGACATCCCGAGGAAAGCAAATAGCAAGAAGAAAGACATGGAGGCATGGAAGAGCTGTTCTGTGTTCCTGGCGTCAAACAC
Organism: Cephalophus harveyi; assembly: GCA_006410635.1. Taxonomy (NCBI): domain Eukaryota; kingdom Metazoa; phylum Chordata; class Mammalia; order Artiodactyla; family Bovidae; genus Cephalophus; species Cephalophus harveyi. The sequence goes on along the minus strand of SJYT01026927.1, from coordinate 154,928 downwards.
GCAGGGTAGGGAATGGTAAGAGATGGCTGGTTCCTGTGTCTGTTTCTGGCCTGTTCCTCCTCCCAGTCCTCCTCCTACTAAGAGCGGTGGCTGACACCTCTTCAGCAAGACTTCAGCCCTGCAGTCTGTCTCACCATAGGGTGAGTGAGGGAGTGAAGTGGCTGATCACGTCCTGCTTTGGTGTCATACCACCAGTAGGTAAGTGTGGTGCTCTCTCTCCTGGGGGAGGTGGCCTGGTGGAACCATTTGAAGGTGGGAAGCTCTCCTAGGGCCAGATCCTGTTCCTTCCCTCTGGCCTTCCTTTGGGCTCAGCTCTTGGTCTGAATTCTGAATCTCCCTTCATGACTTCATTTGCATTCTTTTTAGTCTCTGACTTTATTTTAGAATCTGCTTCCCAGATTCGATCTGATCTCTTAGAGTAGGCAAGCTAGGTAGATCCACCTCTGTTGGTATCGCACATGCCCAGACCTCAGAGAAAAGGACCCACCTGTGGACCCCAAGGTATTCTTACAGATCCCTGCCTAACCCGGATCCCACAGCTCCTGTTGTCTAGGAGGATTGGCATCTTCTAGGTGAGGTCAGCCTGGAGACTTTCTTCCCCGCCCTGATTGTGTGTGCGTGTGCATATAAATGCATGTCTGTGCCTGTCTGTGTTGCAAGGGATTGGCAGGGAGCCAGTGTCCCAGCTGAGAATCTGTTTCTGGAGCTCAGAGGAAACTGGGCATACCTCCCACTGGCCCGGGCTCCCAATCATCGATAAGTGCATTATCTGTGATAGGAGTATTGCATTTGGGGGGTAGAAGCCCCAGTCCCAAGCCCATGCCTAGGCCCCTGACTCTCCCACGTGACAGGTGTGGACTCCAATGCATTTTCCTGATCATCAGAGCCAAACAATTCAGGAGCTGAATGTGCTATAGGGAACCTGTTCATTTGTTCTTGTTGCTTACAATTTGTGTCAGAGCTTGAGCTGGGAATTGGGGGGTAGCAGGCCAAATAAGATACAGCTCCTGCTCTCAAGGGCTTCATAGCATGGTGCAGACTGGGGGAGAGCACTCTGCACTGTGCATGTTTAGTGGTCCTGGGCATCATGGATAGCCACCTCCACAGGATGAAGGGTCTGATGTTTGTCAGGCCCTTACCTTGCACCTGCCTCGGGGCTGACCTCTCTTGAATTATTTCACTTCATCCTCATAACTGCCTGATGAGATCAGTACTGTTCCATCAGAAGAAATAGGCTTAGGGAGGGTAAGCAAAGTGTCTGAGGCCTCACAGGGACAGCCTTTGAGTGTGGACAGCCCCTTTCTAGAGATCCCACTCTTGATTCCTGATGGCTCCCAGTCTCCTTGTGGGGAAAGGTGCTGAATTACGTTTACCTGATGGAGTTAGTGAAAGTGATATGCTGTTCCATTGGGCAGAAGCTCCCTGGCCTGGCTTTTGGAGGTCCACAGAGCCCCTCTAAATGCCTAGAGACAAAAAGAAGTAGTTCCAGGGAAGGAATTCCCAGTGGTCCAGTGGCTAGGACTCCGAGTTTCCATTGCAGGAAGCATGGGTTCAGTCCCTGATCAGGAAATTAAGATCCCACATGCCACAGCTCAGCCAAAGAAAGAAAAAAAAGCAGCTCCATGTCTTCGTGGACATCCCTATAGTCCTGAATCTGGAAAAGACAGCGCTCAAGACAGGGACACATGGTCTACCTAAGCTTATTCAGGTTCCCTCTGGGCACAAAGAAGAACCGGCTCACCCTGGCGAGGGATGGGAAAAATAGTGGGGGAGTCAGATGCTTTCTCTGTGAGGTGAGGATGGTAGTTCTGCCTCTGTATCCCAGAGTGGTTGTGAGATGGTATTTTAGAAGATCAACTCCTACAAAAATGTAAAACATGACTCACACTGCTACCTGAAATTCTTCCATTTCAGTGGGTTTTTCTATGTCATTAGTGGATTTCTAAAAACCAATCAACCAAGCAGCTGCCCCTGTCCATCACAATACTTTTATTTCATACCTACTTGTTGCCAGTAACGTACAAAGAAAGGCAAGCAGTATTGTAGGCGACCGCCTACAATATTTTTAATTAGATACCTTATTTTGCTGAATCTTCTCCATACCAGTCAGATGCTATCTCCATAGGAGATGACAAAGTTGAGCAACAGAGAGGCTGAGTTATTTGCTCCAAGTCGCCGAGGTAGTAAGTACTGCAGCCAGAATTTGAATCCAAGTTTTTTTAGTTCAAGCAGCTTGCCATGCTAATGATGCAGTGGCCTCAAAGGGTCCTATTTTTATTTGGTGGAGGAGACTGTCTTGGTTCCAGAAGACAATCCATCGTGTGGCTGCACTGAAGGTTTCTCGTGAAGGGCAGTGACTCCAGGATGGTTTGTAGATCTTTCCCCTTATTTCTACAGACAGCTGAACTGTGACACCCTGAATTCGGTATGCTGCCTGATCTGCATACTGCCCAGGAACTTGGGGGTATCTTAACAGGCACATGGGACTCGGGCCCGTGGGAAGGAAGGAGAGAACATTCACACAGGCATAGAGACCAATTCCTCACACCAGGACCAAGAGGCCCCTGAAAGATGCACCCCTGCCCCTTGGTGGATGCCTCTTGGCCTCATCATTGTAGGGGGGGATCATTGGGTTGCATGGAATGCAGTCTGTGCGAGCCAGCTTATGCACTGGGGGTCGGGCAGACCGCAGTTATTGGAGCAGTACAGAGTTCTAAGGTGGGAAGTGAGGCCAGGCAGCTTGTGGGGACCAGATCTGGTAGGCCATCAGAGAGTGAGGCAGCTTGCCTCCCTGTCTGGAGTCTCCCATCTCTCGTGGGCTGTGTGGTCTTTGCCTTTTGCCTCGCTCTGAGCCTCTGTGCTGTTTTCCTCTCTGCAGGCAGGATTCCTCTGCTTATTTATGGTTCCTCTGCTCAGCACACCTTTCTTCTCCAGTCTTTTTGCTTGGTTTGCTGTAGGGTCAACATAACTCTGCTGCTGCTGCTGCTGCTGCTGCTGCTGCTGTCACTTCAGTCGTGTCCGACTCTGTGCGACCCCAACATAACTCTACACAACCTCAAATGTCCATCACCGTCTAAGTTGGTCTAAATTCTTGAGAGAAAAATATCTGATTGGTCACTGATTAGCAGTGAACTTGATATCCTTAGGTCAGGTACCTTATCTAACTCCCGTCCATTCAGAAGAGAACAAGGGGGACAGACATGGCCACTTGGGGCTGCCCCTTCAGCCAGGGATGTGGGCAGGGCAGGTACACCTGAACAAATCTACTGTGGACCAGGGCAAGCTGAAGCCACCTGTCTCAGACCTCGGGCAGAGGGCACAACCAGGCTCAGTTTCCTGTGGTCTGCTTTTCTCCAAGTGGGCAGTTGCCTTCCGAAGACTCTGAGCAGCGGAGGCCCCCAGGACCACAGTTCACTGCGTTTGTCTCTGGGTTCACATCGTGAGCCCTCCAGGGAGGGAGGACATGGTGAGAGACGCATGTCCACGTTACTCAGGGCCCTTCCAGCATGTGAGGACAGAGGGAGAAGCCTGCAGCAGAGGAGGGCCTGCCCTGACTGCTGGTACCACAGTCTTGGGCTTCCAGCCTCCAGAGACATGCGGGATGATTTCTGAGACTTAACACGCAGCAAGGACCTAACGGCTTGGCCAGCTTTCTGGAAGGGGTGAAGGCCCTTCTCCCTCGGCCTGACTGCCTCCATCAGTGCAGAGAGAAGAAGCTTCTGATTGGGAGTCTCTAACTCTGAAGCGATTATAACTGACTTCTTTATGTTGTAATGAGCGCAGAAGCCATCAGGGAGAGGACAGAGGGCTGATGAAAGGATGGTCCTATTCTGGATGAGCTGGGAGGAGCAGAGCATACCTGTGGCCTCTGCTGGCTGAGGAAATGAGACGTGGCTGTGTCAGAGCGCTGACCTGGCAGAAGGGTGTGCTCTGATGTCCTGGAAGGAGCATGGATATAAGAGGTGGAGGCTTGGAGCCAAGTGCTAAAAAGATAGTGACTGTTAATAACATAGTGCTTATTGTGAACTGGGAACTTTTCTAAGCACTTTTTGTGTTTTAAATTAATTTGAGGTTCACAACAACATAATGGAATAGGTACATCCTTGTCTGTTTTGTGGTTGATAAAACTGAGGCATGGAGAGGGTAAGTGACTTGCCCAAGGTCTCCTCGCCTCTTAGCGGCTGCTCAGACCGTCATGAGCTGTGCAAGTCTGCCGCTTGGCCAGGGGCAGGCCGCTGGCCTCTTCACGGGGAGTGGCTGGCGTGGCAGTGCCCTGCCTGTTGTCGTCTGCTGTGTTTTGACCCTGAAGTCTGGCCTTGGGACTCTGCAGGGTTGAGAGATGGCGAGGGGTGGAGCTTTTCTTCCCAGGGACAAAGGAGCTGTCCAGATGATGTCATCACCGAGCTGTGCAAGCCAGCCTTCCCTGGTTGATCACACTAGTCATTAATCCCCGTGTAAAACGCAGCTCGGGACCAGGCTCCAGACTCCGTAGTCACATGCCTGATAAATGATTCTGTTGGAAGAGGTTTGAAGGGCATCTGTGGAGAGTGGTTCTCAGCAAGATTCTTTAAGACCTCTTTACACATTGCCATCCATTCTGAGGCGGCCCGGGGCTGAGCAGGGAGACTGCTTGCAGCGTTGGGAAGCCAGCTCTGAAGGCCTTTGGCCTGGAGTCAGAGGATGCTGTGCAGGCTTCTTCCAGGAGATCAGGGAGGGAGAGCCTGGGAGAGCACCTTAGGCTCTCTTCCACTGCACTTCGGGTCCAGATGGGAGAAGGGAGTATTCCAGGTTGGCCAGCATTCGTCCTTGTGCGGGGACTCTTAGAACCATGCTTGGCCCTTCTCCTTGCCCTCCTGATAACATACAGAACACTCGCGTGTTGCATGCATTGTCTCTTATTTAATCACACCAACCCCAGGGGAGGCGTGCTATTAAGCCAATTTTACAGATGAGGAAATTGAGGTCAAACCAGCAGAAGCAGAATTTGGCCCCAAATGCTTCCTTATGATTCTTCCTTGTAGTATTAAGATCCTTGATATTTCCCAGAGCACTTTCTCTTTCATGCACAGGCTGTCTGGTGGCCATAATTTCTGAACCAATAATCTGGATGGTCAATCCAGTATCAGATAGCCCAAGTTCAAATCCCAGCTCCACCATTTACTTTGACCGTGAGTAAGGAAAACAGTTGTTGAAGCCTCAGTTTCTATTGTAAATTGAGGGTTCAGTTCAGTTCAGTTCAGTCGCTCAGTTGTGTCTGACTCTTTGTGACCCCATGAATTGCAGCACTCCAGGCCTCCCTGTCCACCACCAACTCCCGGAGTTCACTCAGACTCACGTCCATCAAGTCAGTGATGCCATCCAGCCATCTCATCCTCTGTCATCCCCTTCTCCTCCTGCCCCCAATCCCTCCCAGCATCAGAGTCTTTTCCAATGAGTCAACTCTTCGCATGAGGTGGCCAAAGTACTGGAGTTTCAGCTTCAGCATCATTCCTTCCAAAGAAATCCCAGGGCTGATCTCCTTCAGAATGGACTGGTTGGATCTCCTTGCAGTCCAGGGGACTCTCAAGAGTCTTCTCCAACACCACAGTTCAAAAGCATCAATTCTTTGGCGCTCAGGCTTCTTCACAGTCCAACTCTCACATCCATACATGACCACAGGAAAAACCATAGCCTTGACTAGATGGACCGTAGTAGACAAAGTAATGTCTCTGCTTTTGAATATACTATCTAGGTTGGTCATAACTTTTCTTCCAAGGAGTAAGCGTCTTTTAATTTCATGGCTGCAGTCACCATCTGCAGTGATTTTGGAGCCCCCCAAAATAAAGCCTGACACTGTTTCCACTGTTTCCCCATCTATTTCCCATGAAGTGATGGGACCAGATACCATGATCTTCATTTTCTGAATGTTGAGCTTTAGGCCAACTTTTTCATTCTCCTCTTTCACTTTCATCAAGAGGCTCTTTAGTTCCTCTTCACTTTCTGCCATAAGGGTGGTGTCATCTGCATATCTGAGGTTATTGATATTTCTCTCAGCAAGCTTGATAATGTCTAAATCACAGAGCAATTTTTAGGATGAAATGAGACAGCCCTTGTGTGGCACTTATGATTCCAAATATGTAAGTGGTAGCCACTAAATCATTATTATTGATTAGAAATGCCAATATTTGATATTGAGTCTTGTCCTGGGAATCTAGAATTAAGTTTGTTGTGACCATATGCTAAAGCTTTTGGCCAATTTCTAAAGAAGGAATGGCTATTATGATTTACTTTATTAAGTCTGTGATAGGCTGATTAAAGGGTCTCCCAAAATGTCTACATCCTAAATCTGGACTCTAGAAACTTCATGCTGCTACTGCTAAGTCGCTCCAGTCGTGTCCGACTCTGTGCAACCCCATAGATGGCAGCCCACCAGGCTCCCCCGTCCCTGGGATTCTCCAGGCAAGAACACTGGAGTGGGTTGCCATTTCCTTTTCCAATGCGTGAAAGTGAAAAGTGAAAGTGAAGTCACTCAGTCGTGTCTGACCCCCAGCGACCCCATGGACTGCAGCCTACCAGGCTCCTTCGTCCATGGAATTTTCCAGGCAAGAGTACTGGAGTGGGGTGCCACTGCCTGCTCCAAGAAACTTCATAGAAGTCATTAAATTAAGGACCTTAAGACAGGGTGATTATCTAGATTATCTGGGTGGGCCAAGGCCAGCACAGGGTCCTTATAAGAAGGAAACAGGAAGGACAGAGTTAGAGAAGCAGACATGATAATGGAAGCAAAGTTCAGAGAGAGAGAGAAATTTGAAGATGATTTGCTGCTAGCTCTGAAGGTGAAGAATGGGGCCATGAGCCAAGGAATGCGGGTGCCTCTAGAAGCCGGGGAAAGGCCAGGAAACAGATTCTCCTCTGGGCCTCCACAAGGAGTGCAGCCCAGTCTGGACCTGTGACCTGTAGAACTGTAAGGTGATAAACTGGTATTCTTTTAAGCCACTAAATTTGTGGTAATTTGTTAGGCCACAGTAGGAAATCAATATAAGATCCTGACCAAAAAGGCTGAATCCAGGTGACACCACAGCAGAAAGATCACTTAGGAGACTTGGTTGGGTCCAGCTTATACTTCTTTTGTCAAATCTTACTGTACCTTTGTTTGAAATAGACTATTTGACTTTCACTGGGATCCTGAGTGTCAATGAATAAATGATATTCTAGTTTTTCTGAATAATGATAGTTCAGTTTTTCCACACGCAAAAAATTACAGGATCCTTATTTCATGTCTTCCATTGAGATTTCACAGGTAATGATAAGCACCTCCTCCACAGACCAGGCTCTGTGCGAGGTGCTTCCACCGCTGTGCACTGGGAGAGTGTGGGCTTTGATGTAGAAGGTGCGAGCAGGAATACGTCTTACTGCTCATGAGCAGTGTGACCTTGGGCTGGTCACCTGACCTCTCTGAGCCTTAGTTTACAAATCTGTTAAGGAGGTTTCAGCACATGAGAAATGCTTGACATGGGCCCAGCACTCAGTAGATCCTGACCCAGTTACTGTTGTTGCTTGCCTCTGCAGCCGTGGGTGCTCCGCGTCCCTCCCCGGCAGAGCGCTCTTGTCCGGTGGATGCCGGCACTAGGCGTCGGGCGCGTGAGGCTCAGCACCTCACGCTTTGCGGCTCTCCTGAAGAGAGGTGGCCTGGCCCGTGGACAGGGCCAGGCCGTGGGGAAGAACTTGCCTGCAGCCAGAACTTTCCAGAGGTGGAACCAGCTCCTTGTTACCTTCCTTGTTTTCAGGGGGGCCCGGGTGTTACGACTTTCTGTCCCATAGGGGCCTGAGAAGGACATTGGCTCAATCCAGATTGTGAAGATGTGGACTTTGGGTGTCATCCCCTCATGGGGTCGCATGTACAGTCACAGAGCCCACTGTTGGGACTGAAGGAAACAAACAGATATGCATCATCTTGGAGTCTTGAACTCATGTTTCCTTTCTGGTCTTTGCTATCTCTAGTGCTCCATACTTCTCGAGATTACAGGGTTTATCGAGGTATTGGCACAAAGACATGTATCGATCAATGGAACAAAATGGAGAACCCAGAAATAAACTCACACACCTGTGTTCAGTTAATCTACAACAAAGAAGGCAAGAATATATAATGAAGAAAAGCACATGGTGCTGGGAAAGCTGGACATGTAAGTCAATGAAAGGAGAACACTCCCTCACACCACATATAGAAATATGGCCCAAAATGGCTTAAAGGCCTAAGTATAAGACAGTACCATAAAACTCCTGGCTTCCCTTGTAACTCAGTTGGTAAAGAATCTGACTGCAATGCAGGAGACCCGGGTTCCAGCCCTGGGTCGGGAAGATCCCCTGGAGAAGGAAATGGCGACCGACTCCAGTATTATTGCCTAGAGAATGTCATGGACAGAGGAGCCTGGCAGGCTACAGTCAGTGGGGTTGCAAGAGTCGGACATGACTTAGCGACTAAACCACCACCACCATAAAACTCGAAGAGAGCGTAAGCAAAACATTTTCAGACAGGAATTGTAGGAGTATTTTCTTTGGTCAATCTTCCAAGCAAAAAAATAAAGCAAAAATAAACAAATAGGACCTAATCAGACTTAAAAGCTTTTGCACAGCAAAGGAAACCATTAACAAAAAATGATGTAAATGACAAGGGGTTAATATCCAAGGTATACAAATAGCTCAGACAACTCAATATTTAAAAACCTGAACAACCCAATCAAAACAGTGGGGAGAAGACCTAACTAGACATTTTAACAAAGAAGACATACAGATGGCCAAACAGGCACATGAAAAGATGCTCAACATCAGTAATGATTTGAGAAATGCAAACCCACACCACAAGAGGCATCTACCTTATACTGATCAAAATACTCATCATCAAAAAGTCTACAAATAATAAATGTGGGAGGGACTTCCCCGGCAATCCAGTGGTTAAGACCCCATGGCTTCCATTGCATGGGGCATGGATCCCATCCTTGGATGGAGAATCAAGATCCTAAATGCTAAATGGGGCACAACCAACCAAAAAAAGGAAAAGAAATGCTGGAGAGGGTATGGAAAAACAACCCTCCTATACTGTTGGGAATATAAATTGGTGCCGACACTATGGAAACCAGTATGGAAGTTCTTTTAAAAAACTAAAAATAGAGCTACATATGATCCAGCAATCCCACTGCTGAGTATATACCCAGTAAAGATGAAAACTTTAATTTGAAAAAAAAAAAATCCATGAATCCCAGCGCTCATCACACTACTTAAAATAGTCAAAACATGGAAGCAACCTAAGTGTCCATCAACAGATGAAAGGATAAAGAAGATGTCTGTGTGTACACACACACACACACACACACACACACAAAATGTGATATTGCTGCTGCTAAGTAACTTCAGTCGTGTCTGACTCTGTGTGACCCCATAGACAGCAGCCACCAGGCTCCCCTGTCCCTGGGATTCTCCAGGCAAGAACACTGGAGTGGGTTGCTATTTCCTTCTCCAGTTTTACTCAGCTATAAAAAGGAGTGAAATATTGCCCTTTACAGCAACCTGGGTGGATCTAGAGAAGGTGCTAAGTGAAGTCAGTCAGAGAAAGACAAATGTGTATCACTTAAATGTGGAATCAAAAAAATACGACAAACGAACCTATATACAAAACAGAAAGAGGCTTACAGACATAGAAAACAGGCTTATGGTTACCAAAGGTGGGGAGGGATCAATTAGGAGTATGGGATTAACAGATACAAATGCCTATAAATAAAATAGATAACCAATGAAGATTTACTATATAGCACAGGGAACTGTATTCAATATCTTGTCGTAACCTATAATGGAAAATAATCTGAAAAGTATATAGCTGAATCACTTTGTTGTATACCTGAAACTAACAAAATATTGTAAATCAACCATACTTCAGTAAAAAGAATGCAGGCTTCATCTTTTGACTGGCAGTCACACTGCATTGCATTTTGTTTTGGATTGGTGGGTGAAAACAATATTTTGGTAAATGTACACATTAAAAATTCCTCTCCCCACCCGGCCCCCCACTTTTAAAATTCTGGCCCTGGCAATTCTTTATTTTTCACTCAGAGCTTCAAGAAATGGAATTAGCCTAACTTGAACTTAACTTCATGAAGACTTTGCCTCCAGCCAGTATCTGAAAAAGAAGGAAAAAATACAAAAATTACCCAAATCTGCAGTATTTGAATAGAGTCTTCCTCCTTTGAAGCCCCATCCCATTCATTATCTCCTGTAATGCTTTCAACAACCCTCTGAGAAAGGTATTATCCTGCTGATCCAGTGCTCAACCGGTGTGAACAGGTGAGGGCAGGGGGCACTCAGACCATACCACCGTGCCCACAGCTCTGGTCCTTTCCTGCCAGCATCCGTTCTGATTGGTAATAGCCCGTGCTGCACTGATGTTTACTTGTTTGAATAGTACCCCTGATTTTCCCCACTTCATAGGTGAAAACTCAGGTGAAGGACGTAAGCCAGGCCGCACAGCTGAACCTGGGGCCCCTGACTCGGAGACCCTGTGAGCTTTCCCTGCTTCAAGCTGCCCCTCTTTGTGGCAGGTTAAATCATACCAGCTTTAAAGACCCCATTACAATACCTTGGTTTCTTTCTTTTTACCACCTCAGAAGCAGCAGTAAAAATATTAAAACCAATTGCCATCATCTTTCAGACCGCTGCGTTTATGAGAGGTAGCCTTCAAATGAATGAAAATAATCGCAAACTCCCTCCCCGTTCCATTCTATGGGGACATTTCAGATTTATACAATATTTTTGAAAGCTGTTATAATAGGGCACATGCACTTAGGGCATTAATGAAGTCGGCTCAGTGCTGGCTGGTCTCATTTCATGGAGCTAATTGTTAAGTGTTTTGCATACTTACAATTGAACTAAATTATTCCAAGCTCGCTGGTTTCAGGAAGTGTTAATTATATTTCAGTAAAGGAAAATCAAGGCTAAAAAATCATCCACTTAGAGCTTATCTATTTATGAACATCTCATTCTGGAGATCTCAAACATATATTTTAACACCATGTGAATATTGAGATTAATATTTCTTCACCAAAGAAAGCTTTATTCCTCCTTTGAATAGGCCCCTTCTCCCCCCATTCCATCCTGCTAGTTTTATTCAGCAGTCTGGTCTGAAAGTTGAAAGAGGCCTTCTTGTGTATTTCTGGCGCCTTGAATCTTTAAGTTGGGTGCCAAGAGCAGCATTAGCTCCATTCATCTTGAGACCAACTGGCCTTCTATAAAAAATATTAATTCATTTAGGGGTTCTGCACAGGCCATTTCGGACCAAGTGCTCCCTTGCTCCTGGGGTTCTTTCTCGAGTAAGTCATTTGGACGGGAATTTTCTCCTGGGACATGGGTTGGAGAGGGTGAGTGGCCCAGCATTGTCACTTAGGTCTCAGTACAGCAGGGATGGGGGTGAACAGCTGGAGAGAAGGAGGTCTGAGGGGTCCACAGCACCTGCATTGCCCTTTCGCACTGCTCTTTCTGCCCACTGGTCAGAAGGACTGAATGGATGCCTAACAAGAAGCTCTCAGTTTCTTTTCTACTTGTTCTTAACTTTTGGTTCATCCACCCCTGCCTGCATTCATTTGTTCATTCGGTGCACACGCATAAAGCTACGGAAGGCCCATCACTCAAGCAGTGGACCAGGGGCTGGGCGGGGAGAGCTGAGGATGGCACAGCCCCTGCCTTCAGCAGTGCCCATAGTAGGTAAGTGGACCAGAGCCTCCTGGAGGGCTTGCTAAAACACAAATGACTGGGCCCCACCGCAAAGCTTTTGACTGAGCAGGTCTACGGGGAGCTGATAACTGGCGTACCTAACAGGTTCCCAGGTGATGCTGATGCTCTGGTCCAGGAATTACCCTCTGGGAACCACTGTAGGAGACTCATGGGATGCAGGAGGCTACATCCTGAGGCCGTCTTAGTTTGTGTGTGTAGAACTCTGGTGTAACTCTTTTTGGCTGGTAGATGTGAGTGGCAATTTTTCATGAATAAAGACTTTTTCCTTTAAAAAATTACTTTATCTTATAAATAACAGAGAATAACCAATATGTGTTGAGAAATGAGCATCAAGTGTCTAAGTTGGGCTTCTGAAGCAGCTGCACAGCTCCTCCACATGCTAGCCTTCCAGAAGGAGATCCAAATGCACGCTTGTGCAAAATGACAAACACTGCTTTGTAGAGGCCTCCAGGAACGCTTGCATGTGCGTGGGACCTTGAGAGGAATTAATATTTAAATAGCAGTGATATGGACAGCATCTCAGTGTTAAATCCCCACAGGTCCAGGTCTACCTAAAGCTTATGTAGGCCTGGGCTTGGGATCTGCGCACTGAAGAGGACATGGGTAAGCTGGAGAGAGAAGAACAGGGTCATGGCAGCACAGGAAGCTGGTGAGGGGAAGGTGCACTTGGGGCTTTGAGGGATGAATAGGAGTTTACTAGCTGTGGCTCAGATCATGAACTCCTTATTACCAAATTCAGACTCAAACTGAAGAAAGTAGGGAAAACTGCTAGACCATTCAGGTATGACCTAAATCAAATCCCTTATGATTATACAGTGGAAGTGAGAAATAGATTTAAGGGCCTAGATCTGATAGATAGAGTGCCTAATGAACTATGGAATGAGGTTCGTGACATTGTACAGGAGACAGGAATCAAGACCATCCACATGGAAAAGAAATGCAAAAAAGCAAAATGGCTGTCTGGGGAGGCCTTACAAATAGCTGTGAAAAGAAGAGAGGCGAAAAGCAAAGGAGAAAAGGAAAGATATAAGCATCTGAATGCAGAATTCCAGAGAATAGCAAGAAGAGATAAGAAAGCCTTCTTCAGTGATCAGTGCAAAGAAATAGAGGAAAAGAACAAAATGGGAAAGACTAGAGATTTCTTCAAGAAAATTAGAGATACCAAGGGAACATTTCATGCAAAGATGGGCTCAATAAAAGACAGAAATGGTATGGACCTAACAGAAGCAGAAGATATTAAGAAGAGGTGGCAAGAATACACGGAAGAACTGTACACAAAAGATCTTCACGACCCAGATAATCATGATGATGTGATCACTAATCTAGAGCCAGACATTCTGGAATGTGAAGTCAAGTGGGCCTTGGAAAGCATCGCTACGAACAAAGCTAGTGGAGGTGATGGAATTCCAATTGAGCTGTTTCAAATCCTGAAAGATGATGCTGTGAAAGTGCTGCACTCAATCTGCCAGCAAATTTGGAAAACTCAGCAGTGGCCACAGGACTGGAAAAGGTCAGTTTTCATTCCAATTCCAAAGAAAGGCAATGCTGCCGAAGAATTGATGCTTTTGAACTGTGGTGTTGGAGAAGACTCTTGAGAGTCCCTTGGACTGCAAGGAGATCCAACCAGTCCATTCTGAAGGAGATCAACCCTGGGATTTCTTTGGAAGGACAGATGCTGAAGCTGAAACTCCAGTACTTTGGCCACCTCATGCGAAGAGTTGACTCATTGGAAAAGACTCTGATTCTGGGAGGGATTGGGGGCAGGAGGAGAAGGGGACGACCGAGGATGAGATGGCTGGATGGCATCACTGACTCGATGGACATGAGTCTGAGTGAACTCCGGGAGATGGTGATGAACAGGGAGGCCTGGTGTGCTGCGATTCATGGGGTCGCAAAGAGTCGGCCACGACTGAGCGACTGAACTGAACTGAGCACTGGAGTGAGTGCAGGATAGAGGACCACCTTAGGCTGAGGGGCCAGTCTTTGCAAGGCACAGAGGTGAGAAAGGCAAGGCCTGTTCAAAGAGCATTGTGCAGGCACTGCTGTGTGGAAGCAGGAGGAAGAGTGGACGATGAGGCAGGATTACAAAAACTGACTGTTAGGCTGAAAAGCTAGACTCTGTCCTGAAATACAGCTGAGAGAGGGTCCCTTGGTGCTTTAGTCGGGAGAGTGACTCAAGACTGCTGTGGTGAGGGCTTAGAAAGGAAGTCTGGCAGGACTGAGAGGCGAGCTGGGAGGCAGACTTAAGTCACATGAAGCTTCAGTCCCTCAGCTGTAGTAGCCATGTTTCCAGGACTTCTTTGCCACATGAAGCTAGTGGCTACCATTGGCCAGTGCCTATAGAACATCCCTGTGGAATGTTCTATTGGACAGTGCTAGTCTGGATGGGAAGCCTGATGTCTGGGTAGTTACATCTCCTTGGGTCCATGGACTCCTCACCGCAGGGAAAGAGGGGTGTGATGCAGGAGGGCCAGGGTGGAGCCCTCTCAAAGTGCCAGTTTCCAAGTTCAAGGGTAGCACTTAGGTGGAGTGGAAGCCATGCCAGAGGTTGCTAGCAGAGTATAAACAATGGGAGTGGCTGGAGAGGGATGGTCAAGGGTCAGAGGAAAGATGACTCAAGCTCAGTCCTAGAGGCCAAGAAGGACAGTTTCAAGAAGTGAAAGCCATTGGTGAGCTTAGGAAGAGCAGGGACGTTCAGGAGACTCCACCTCGGCCAGTCAGTCCCTTCTCCTGGAAATCTGAGTTGAGACACAGTGACTGAGCCCATTAACTGCAGGAGCTGAGTTGGAAGGTCATTAGCTTGGGGGACAGAGCTGAGACTGCCATGTATGGGAGGCTGCAAGGAAGATGGTGTGCCAGAAGAGGAGAAGCCAGTTTGTGGAGGGAGAGAAGAGCAGGTGTGTAGAGAGAAAGGGAGCGGCCACTCCCTGGAAGGAAAGGGCTGAGAGTCTGGTTCTGAGCCCCTGCCACTTCCCAGGAGACCCTGTCCCCGCTCTGCACCTTCACAGCAAGACTGCCTCCACTCCTAACCAACGGAGTTTCACTGGGTTTCTCCTTCTTACAACGCAGCCATCTCTAAGCGTGTCCTACTGCCTAGCCCAGGAGTGACACATACTGGGTGCCCAATCAAAGCCGTTGCCTTTATTTACAAATTTATTTTAAAAATTGGAGTTTAATTGCTTTACAATGTTTTGTTACAATTTCTGCTATACAACGACAGATAAATGATTAAAGATGTGGTACATATATACAATGGAATATGATTCAGCCATGAAAAGGAACAAAATTAGGTCATTTGTATAGATGTGGATGGACTTAGAGTCTGTCATACAGAGTGAAGTGGGTCAAAAAGAGGGAAACAGATATATTAATGTGCATATATGGACTCTCGAAAGATGGTACTGATGAACTTATTTGCAAGGCAGGAATAGAGATGCAATCAAAGCTTTTAAGGTGTTGAATCAGTGCGAGATTTGAACCATGGACAACATGAGAGATTCAGAAGCAAAGAAGAGGCTATGGGTTGCCTGTTCATCCTTCCTCCCACCCCCTTGAATGCAGATGGAAATACTGTAGGCAACTGAAAGAGGGCCCCTTCTTCCTCACCCCTTTGGCATGTGGGATGTGGTGCCCCGTCCTTCCTTCTTACAGAAACTACACCTATGGTTGGCTCTGCTTCTGATGTCTTTCCTTGCATCACCACACTCTTGCTTCAATTCAGTTGGTGGTTTAGAGCCAATTAAAATGTGTAAGCCACAGGTAGTGAGTGAAATCCCTAGGATTAATTTGCTCAGTGGAGTATTAATCTGTGTAATGTCACAGGTGCTCCTTCAGCAAACGCGGCAAGGTGGAAATGGAGGTACATCCCCTCCCTGTGTTTTACCGTAAATGCTCTAATTGGCCCCGCTGGGCTGGGGCAGGGGCTGGGGTGTGGCTCCACCTCCTCTGAGCCTGTGAAAGGGCAGAGTCAGCTGTTTGGGCCCCCAGCCAAGCTGCCAAGCATCCAGTCCCCCTCCTCTGTGCCAGCTGGCCCCCACACCCTCGCCCTGTGCCACCTTTCCATGCTGCCCCTGGGGCAAAGCAAGAGAAGGAGCTTAGCGGGCTGATCTTACCAGCCCCCAGGACTCGCCACTTTGCAAGCTTTGTAATTAGAATCCTTCTCAATTAGGAGGTGGAGTGAATCAGCATCCAAGTTAATAATATGACCACACCCATCTGTCTGACCAGCTACCGTGCCTTTAAGACAGCCCCAAGAGCAGGAGAGGATTTTTTAGCGCTGAGGCTGCAGAATCAGGGCTGCATGGTTGGGGGGATGTGGGCCTGTCTAGTAAGCTTAGGCGCCGCTGTTCAGGACATCTGGCTTCTAAGGAAATGTCTTCCCTCACCAGAGCTCGACTCGGCGCGAGAACCTAGTCTTTTTTTTTTTTTTTAATTTTTACTTTATTTTACTTTACAATACCGTATTGGTTTTGCTATACATTGACATGAATCCACCATGGATGTATATGAGATCCCAATCCTGAATCCCCCTCCCACATCCCACCCCATATCCTCTCTCTGGATCATCCCCGTGTACCAGCCCCAAGCATCCTGTATCCTGTATCGAACATAGGCTGGTGCTTCGTTCTTACATGATAGTATACATGTTTCAATGCCATTCTCCCAAATCATCCCACCCTCTCCCTCTCCCACAGAGTCCAAAAGTCCGTTCCATACATCTGTGTCTCTTTTGCTGTCTCGCATACAGGGTCATCATTGCCATCTTTCTAAATTCCATATATATGTGTCGGTATACTGTATTGGTGTTTTTCTTTCTGGCTTACTTCACTCTGTATAATAGGTTCCAGTTTCATCCATCTCATTAGAACAGATTCAAATGAATTCTTTTTGATGGCTGAGTAATACTCCATTGTGTATATGTACCACAGCTTTCTTATCCATTCATCTGCTGATGGACATCTAGGTTGTTTCCATGTCCTGGCTATTATAAACAGTGCTGCAATGAACATTGGGGTACATGTGTCTCTTTCAATTCTGGTTTCCTCGGTGTGTATGCCCAGCAGTGGGATTGCTGGGTCATAAGGCAGTTCTATTTGCAGTTTTTTAAGGAATCTCCACACTGTTCTCCATAGTGGCTGTACTAGTTTGCATTCCCACCAGCAGTGTAAGAGGGTTCCCTTTTCTCCACACTCTCTCCAGCATTTATTGCTTGTAGACTTTTGGATCGCAGCCATTCTGACTGGTGTGAAATGGTATCTCATTGTGGTCTTGATTTGCATTTCTCTGATAATGAGAACCTAGTCTTAAGGGCACTGGGTTTCCTCCTGGAGAGTCTAAACTTCACTGTTGCAGTGACCATGGCTGGTGAGTCTGGAGTCTGGAGGGGCTTAGGTGGCTTGTCCAGAGACAGTGGCAGGACAGTGGGAAGCCTTTCAATACAATGGCCAAGAGTTCTGGCTTTGGAGCCAGACAGATCTGGATTCAAGTCCAGCTTCTGTGCTTTGCTGTTGGAGGCCCTTAGGCAGATAACCTATCTTCGCTGGGCTTATTTTCTTAATACCAGAATGTGTATCACAGTATCTGCCGTACAGAGTCACATGATGTGTAGGAAGTATTTAACACAGAGCGCGCACAGTCAACTCTCTTGAAAGCGGCAGTTTTTATTATTGTCGTTAACAGTAGTGATAATGGAATAAAATGCGCTCAGGTGCCCTGAGGTCTCTGTGCTTTCCTATCCTTTGTCCTCCTTCTGCCTCCCCTGTCAATAACAAAGACCTGCCATGTCTGCCTCGACCTATGTGTCGTGATAGTGAGGCAGGATAGTGGAGGCGACAGCTCTGAAGAGGACATAATTGGTGCTGAAGCATAGAGATGATTATGGCCAATAGCTAAGCTGAAGCCCTAGAATCCTCCAGAGCTGGTCAGCTCGTCTGATGACATGGGGACAGAAGTTCCTCTCAGCTTCAGAGGATTCTGATGTTGGGGTGAACGTTGCCTAGTTCACTGTTGCCAGCAACGGAAATGGACTCTGGCTGGTTTAAGTAGGAAAGGACTTTCTTGAAAGAGTATGGTGTCTCAGAGAAAGCTGGGAACCCAGGGTAAGGGAGGTGGGGTACAGAGCTGTGCTGCCTCTGACCTCACTATGCCTGGGGTCACACACGGACCCCTGGGGACACAGGCGCTGCCTCACCTCTGGTATCTGTTCTCTCCTGACCCTGCCTCTCTGTGCCTCTTGCACATCCTGAATATCTGATCCTTTCTTCCTGACATACTGGATTGCAGCTGCACAGACGAGTAGGGGAATACTAAATGCCTGTCAGGCCTGCCTTGTTTTCTGAATTGGGAGGAGGGCTGTGCCTCCCCAAGAGTCACACAGGTGTTTATTACATAGTAAGAACACTTGGTCATGGGGCAGCCATTGGTGTATGTCAATGGAAAATGCTAGAGGCCTTCAAAGTCCCCATCCCATGGACCGTGATGCTGCTGAAACCTTACCTGGCACGTTTCCAGCATATTTCTGCATTGATAGCTGCTTCTGTCCTCCTGTCCTGTAGAGAAAGGGGCGGAGACTCCTGGAAGTCCAGGCCCAGATCTTCAGATGACAGGATGCTCGGGAGCTCTGGGAGTGGGGGTGGGGCAGCTGGTCCACAAGTTCAGGCCGCGAGCAGAGTCTCTCGGGAGCAGCAGCGAGTCGGAGCCCGGGTTGCAGGGTGGCAGGAGAACCGGAGGTGCAGCCACGGCGGGGGGCTGCCCTGCTGCCTTCCCGGGGATGCCCCAGATACGACGCCCCTCCCCACCAGGCCCCACTCCACGTGATGCGCGTGGGGAGGAGACGGGCTGAAAAGGCCCTGTCCTGCCTTGACAGCATCGTTCGTGTCCTGGGGCTTCACCCCCATCCCCTCTCCCCGTTCCCTGCAGTGGGTGACCGCCATGCTCCAGGGAAATGGAAGGTAGCTTCCTGTCACCCAATGAGAAGGCATCTTCATGATATATTCCGGTTGTTCCCACAAAACGGTGTTTAAACAGTCAAACACCAATTAAAAAAAAAGCCAATCTTATCCACAGCACAAAAAATTACCATTGCTCTGTTAAAACCCTGCGTGAGTGGAGGGTTGGGTGTGGGGTCAGAATTCACACAGCCTGCTCTGTGTCACCTGCAACAACACCTGGCCTTAGGTCAGTGGTTCTTAAAGTGTGGTCAGCAGCTTCAGCGGCACCCGCAGACGTTAAAGACAGCTTCTCAGACCCCATGCCAGCCTCGCTGAATCAGGATCTCTGGGAGGGGGGCCCAGCACTGCTGTAGCAAGCCCTTCAGGGAACGCTGACATTTGAGGACCACTGCCTCAGGTTTTGAGGAGGAAGATTCTCCTTCCTGAAGGCCCTCCGTTTCCCTATCAGTAAGGTGAAGAATTTGGATGGCGCCTTCCCTGTGGTCCCGTGGCCGAGACTTTGTGCTCCTAACGCAGGGGCCCGGGTCTGACCCCCGGTCGGGGGACTAGATTCCGCATGCCGCAACTGAGAGACCTGGTGTGCCACAGCGGAGACCCAGCACAGCCAAATAAATGCATAATTATTATTTTCTAAATTATTTGGATGATTTTTTAAACTGCAAATTCAAATAATTCCTGGAGTGGAAAAGCCTGGGTTTCTCACTCTGTTATCAATCAGCTGAGGGTCATTGGGTAAGTCACAAAACCTGGGCATACTTTCCTTATCCATCAAAGGAAAGATATTTGATGGCTTCATGGAGGCGGCAGGACCTGGGGAATGGACTGGATAGATGACTTCTGCAGGCTGACTGTGGACCTGGAGTGTGCCATGATGTGTTTGCAGTGGGGGTTTCCTGCAGCTCTGATTTTTTTAAAAAATTATTTTTTATTGAAAGATAATTGCTTAACAGAATTTTGCTGTTTTCTGTCAAACCTCAACATGAATCAGCCATAGGTAGACATATATCCCCTCCCTTTGAAACTCCCTCCCATCTCCCTCCCTTCCCACTCCTCTAGGTTGATACAGAGCCCCTGTTTGAGTTTCCTGAGCCATACAGCAAATTCCCGTTGGCTATCTATTTTACATGTGGTAATGTAAGTTTCCATGTTACTTTTTCCATAAATCTCACCCTCTCCTCTCCTCTCCCCATGTCCATAAGTCTATTCTCTATGTCTGTTTCTCCATTGCTGTCCTGTAAGTAAATTCTTCAGGACCATTTTTCTAGATTCCATATGTATGCGTTAGAATACGGTATTTATCTTTCTCTTTCTGACTCACTTCACCCTGTATAATAGGTTCTAGGTTCATCCACCTCCTCAGAACTGACTCAAATGCATTCCTTTCTATGGCTGATTAATATTCCATTGTGTACATGTACCACCACTTCCTTATCCATTCATCTGTTGATGGACATCTAGGTTGCTTCCATGTTCTAGTTATTGTAAATATTGCTGCAGTGAACAATGGGATACGTGTGTCTTTTTCAATTTTGGTTCCCTCAGGGTATATGCCTAGGAGTGGGATTGCTGGGTCATATGGTGCTTTTATTCCTAGATTTTTAAGGAACCTCCATACCATCTTCCACAGTGGCTGTATCAATTTACATTCCCACCAATGGTGCAAGAGCATTCCCTTTTCTCCACACCCTCTCCAGCATTTATTGTTTGTAGATTTTTTGATGAGGGCCATTCTGACCAGTGTGAGGTGATATCTCTGTAGTTTTGACTTGCATTTCTCTAATAATGAGGGATGTTGAGCATCTTTTCATGTGTTTGTTAGCCGTCTATGTCTTCTTTGGAGAAATGTCTGTTTAGGTCTCTCTCCCAGTCTTTGATAGGGTTGTTTGGTTTTCTGGTATTGAGTAGTATGAGCTGCTTGTATATTTTGGAAATTAATCCTTTGTCAGTTGTTTCATTTGCTATTATTTTCTCCCATTCTGAGGTGCAGCTCTGATTTTTAAAGTACCAGGCTGGCCAAAGTATTGGAGCTTCAACTTTAGCATCAGTGTTTCCAATGAATATTCAGGAGTGTAGAACTGCCTAAAATGAGTATAGGAACTAATAGGAAAACAGTGATCTTCTCTTTTTACTAATAGGAAAACAGTGATCTTCTCTTCAACTGCAGAATGGTGATATTCTGCAGTTGGAGCTATAGAGACAGACTAGGAAACATATAAGGATTGTATGCTGGTGGATTCATGGACTAAAGCCATGAATCCTTTATGAAAGGATCATGAAAGGCATGAACGTTCATGCCTTCATGAACGTTCATGCCTTCATGAAAACAGAGACTAAGAAAAATAGGGAAGATTGAGGCCAGAGGAATGGATAGGGCTTAAGGAAAGGTTGAAGCTCAGCAAGAGATAAAGATTGAGATAAATTTCAAAATTAGTTAAGTGCTCAGAGATGTAGTGAACTATTGGAATAATAATCAGGGATGTATGTCTACTATCTTGGTATTGATGTGCTATTGTGATGAGTTCATATCAAAATTGCTACCTCCAAACATGCATTGGGATGTTCTTTTAGTCAAGAAATATCAGTGCTGAGGTAGAGGACCGTGTTGGGATCAGAGAGGATTTTCTGCATAGAATCAAGATTCAGTATAACTTTTCTGTGGGAAAAAGATACATCAGTTACCCAAGAAATCTGGCAAAAGAAACAATTTAGCATTTGTACTCAAGTCCAGGTGGTGCTAGTGATAAAGAACCTGCCTACCAATGCAGGAGACTTAAGAGACACAGGTTCGATCCTTGGGTCAGGAAGATCCCCTGGAGGAGGGCATGGCAATCCACTTCAGGATTCTTGCCTGGAGAATCCCATGGACAGAGGAACCTGGCGTGTCCACAGGGTCACAAAAAGACACGACTGAAGTGACTTAGCACACAGACTGGAAACAGCTATAGATCCACAAATAGATGTGTCCATGCAATCAAATATCCTGCACTGTCAGAAAGAACCCCTGGAGAAGGGAATGGCTACCCACTCTGGTATTCTTGCCTGGAGAATCCCATGGACAGAGGAGCCTGGAAGGCTACAGTCCATGGGGTTGCAAAGAGTCAGACACGACTGAGAAATGAGGAGAATGTGCATGCACTCATTTAGGCTAATCTGTCAGATACGGTAAGTGAAACAAACAAGGTACAAAACTGTATCAGTTCAGTTCAGTCGCTCAGTCGTGTCCAACTATTTGCGACCCCATGAATCGCAGCACGCCAGGCCTCCCTGTTCATCGCCATCTCCCGGAGTTCACTCAGACTCACGTCCATTGAGTCCGTGATGCCATCCAGCCATCTCATCCTCGGTCGTCCCCTTCTCCTCCTGCCCCCAATCCCTCCCAGCATCAGAGTCTTTTCCAATGAGTCAACTCTTCGCATGAGGTGGCCAAAGTACTGGAGTTTCA
>SJYT01026927.1:0-132530 GCA_006410635.1 Cephalophus harveyi | reverse complement strand
GCCTTCTTCACAGTCCAACTCTCACATCCATACATGACCACAGGAAAAACCATAGCCTTGACTAGACGGACCTTAGTCGGCAAAGTAATGTCTCTGCTTTTGAAAATGCTATCTAGGTTGGACATAACTTTTCTTCCAAAACTGTATGTAATATGTTAAAATTTGTATGAAGAAGATATAGACATGTTTGAATATATGTAAGATGTCTCTGGCTATAGGACGTGGCTCTGGACAGGGCATCTCAGGGACTGGTGTTGAAGGTGGATGGGAGTGAGACTTACTGGTTACTATATCCCCTTTTGTACTATTTGAGTTTTTAAAGCATATACAGGTACTACTCAGAAAATGAAAACATAACAGCAGCAGAAACTGAGGACCCCCACAGGCCAGCCTGGCCCTCTGGTGGTCTGGCCCTTGAGTACTGGCAAGCCAAGGCTGCACGTCAGAGATGAGCAAGGCTCCTGTGGTGCCCTGAAAGACAGGAGGCAGCAGATGTGGGCCGAGTTCGCTGTTAACATGCTCACAGGCAGCCCAGCACTCCAGGCCTCTGTCTGCACCTTGCAAAGGAGGGGGAGATGTGGAGGCCCAGAGGGCCTCCGCTTATAGGCTGTGCAGTGAGCTGAGCAGGGGGTGCTTGCCAGGCAGTCAGGGCACCCGTCTCACCATGGACTCCAGCTGGGCACGTCCCTGCTGGCTCCTAGGACCACAGAGGTGCTGGGGGCGTGAGGCTGTGCTGGAGCCCAGGGCTTTGCATTCCCAGCCCCCTTCTCCATATGTCATCTGCATGCCTGTGACAGAGGAGTGTTGCTAACCCCTTTCTGCACATGAAGAATCAGAGGCTTGTTTGTTCCAAGGACCTGTCCAAGGTCACCTCACTGGTACATGGCTGAGCTGGGGTTGGAACTCAGTCCATGTCCCATGCAGTGAATGGTGGGAAGAGGTTGCTGATGACTTGGGCAGGAAATGGGCATCACCCTCTTCTGGCCCAGGCTGAGAGAGCTCAGGGTTCCAGGTTTGAGAAGCAGGTTTGGTAAAGCAGACAATTCAGCAGCAGCTGCTGACCTTGAGGAACTTCCTTGAACTAGAACCACCACTGCTTCCTCACAGGGAAGAGGAAGGTGACTCTGGGACCCTGTGAGAGGTTCTGCCATGGCCTAGTCCCATTTCCCTCTTCTCATTGGCAAGTGCCAATCAAGCTAGATAAATGGATAAAATGAACATTCTCTGCCTATTGGGAAATCCTATTATTTCTCCAAGGTCTGGCCCAAATGCCAGATCCTCCACAGAGATTCTTGGATCACTCCTAGGGCACTGGATCACTTTATTCTTGCAGAGCAGGTTCACACGCAGTTCCCTCCTCAGGGCAGGGTCCTTGAGATTGCCCACGCTGTGGCCAACTTTGGGTTCACAGGAAGGTTTTGTGAAGACTGAAAGGTGTCCTGGCTTCCTCTCTCCTCTCTGCAGACAGAAGTCATTTATGAGGATGACTCTCATATGGCTAGGACAGAGGGTGTTTAGCAGTGAGTGACTCAGAGTTGGGGCTGGCTGTGAAGGCGGCAGGGGGTTTTCTCCTGGAGGGCCTAGGACCTGCAGAGAGGCTGAATTAACCTGGTGGTCTCTGGCAGTGGTAAGGTGGGAAGCCTGGGGGTACAGGGAGAGGCTGCGTGTGGATGACCAGGCCACTCAGTGGGCCTGGGATGTGGGGTAGGTGTGAACGAGGCAGCTGGGGAGGGGCAGCCAGAGCTGGAATCAGCAGTTAGCGGGAAAGAGAATGAGGAAGAGAAAGGAAGGGCAGGGGCGGACCTATATTGTCTGGTGGCTTCTGATGGGCCAGGCAGTGGATAAGACAGAATTTTAGTAAAAAAGAGGGGTCAAAGGAAGTCTCAAAAACCCAGGGAGCACCCTTTTAAAAAGAAGGGGGTGATGGCCAACTTCACAGGCTTCAGAGGAGGTCAGTCTGTGCAGGGCTCGGGGAGGTGGCTGGCACGGGCCGTTAGGAGGCCACGCAGCCTGGACTGATGGCTCTTCGGGCATGATGGTGGAGACGCTGGATGGCAGTGTGAGGCGGGCAGCGAGGCATCGCTTGTGGGTTGGGAATGGGCCCAGCGCAGGCTCACTGCATGATTGATTCTGCTGCTTGAACCAAATAGCTGGCAATGTAAACACTGCCCGATCCCGGCACAGCTCTTGGCATTGCTAATTAGCCCTGAGATTATTCCTTGCAAGGGAGCAACTACATCACACCTCAGTTGCGGCTGAACTACCGGAGAGGGAGGCAGGCCTGCTCACTGGCTGCCTCTGCCCCAGTTCTCCCTGAGAAATGCTCCGGACAGTCATCTGGCCCCTGCCTCCCGGTTCTGCCTTCTTCCCAAGGTGCCACTGCTTAGGTGTCATTACTTAGGAGAGGGACTAGTTTGTGTAAGGGAAAAGTCACAGGGAGAGACTGTGGTGTAAATGTTAATCGTTTTTTTAACTCCGCATTATGTGATCCGTTAACATTAATATTTAATTTAATGCAGTCAAAAGATTAATGCTTGTGTTTATTTCTAAAAAAGGCAAGAATGCTTCAGGCTGCTTTTCAGCTTGGTTGAGCTTTGTGGGTAAAAAAAAAAAAAAAAAAACAACCCACCCAGAAGAGAAGAAATGTATTCATGCTGTAATAATACAAATACCCTCTCTCCCTCCCGTTCTCCCTCCTCAATTCCTAAAAATAAGCCACGGGGTTCTAATGGGGACACTGATTAAATATTCGGCTCTGTAATTTATGCCCAAGTGAATCCCAACAGGAACCAGGGGCTCTGGAAATCTGTTGTGAAATAATTATCCTGAATGACATTGTCGAGATGGTCTGCTAGGGTGCTGTCAATAATGCATTAGCCCAAATCTGTTTGAAATACAGCAAGGAAATTACATGATATTCATGGGAACCTGAAAGAATTATCAGTAAACAAATTTAATCAACTTGATGTTATGCATACCACTCAACCTCTTATTATCTGATCATCTAGGTTTAGAACACGCAGGGGAATTGAATGACGTGGGATGCGAGGCTGTGTGTGTGCGTGTGCGTGTGTGTGTGTGTGTGTGTACTTGGTGGAACCAGCCTCAGGTTTCTACATTTCTCCTCCTTGGCTGCATTTCATTTGCATTTTTCTCTAGGGCTGATTGTAGGCTGTCAGCTCTCATATCCGCCTGCTCCTTGAACACTCACTTTTTTCCGCCCCCCCCCCCCCCCACCCCGGTGTCAGAGCCCTGCTTAGAAAATCAGCTTACTGTCCCCCTGTCCTTCAGATACCTCTTACTCCCCTTCTACCTTCCAAAGGAGTGGTACTTGCCCCTGCTTTCAGCTCAGAAGTAAAGAGGAAGTGAGTGCTGTTATCTGGNCCCCCCTTTTTTCCCCCCCCCCCCCCCCCCACCCCGGTGTCAGAGCCCTGCTTAGAAAATCAGCTTACTGTCCCCCTGTCCTTCAGATACCTCTTACTCCCCTTCTACCTTCCAAAGGAGTGGTACTTGCCCCTGCTTTCAGCTCAGAAGTAAAGAGGAAGTGAGTGCTGTTATCTGGGGGATACTTCCTGGCATAGCAGAAGAGGCCTAAGTGAAGCTCTGCCACTGATATGCTGGGTGATCTTACCTCAGTCCCTTGCCATCTCTGGGCCTTAGTTTTCCCATCTGAAAAGTGGGTCTTGGGCTGAGCTTCTTGGTAGAAGCAGCTCAGCAGAGTCTCATTTGATTGGCTTCTTCTTCGTGTCCTCTTGAAGCTGATGGGGACCCCAGAAGGAAGGGGGCTTTCTCAAAATTACATGGGAAGTTGGAGGCAGAGTCAAGATGAGACCTTTCAGACCCACTTCTCATGGCCCCTCTGTCTCCTAAGCCAGAATGTTTTATCTTTGCCTGCACTACAATCCACGAGGAGCGTTTCTGAATCTTTAATTCCCATCTGAGCTCTCACTCCTTGGTCAGGGGACTTGGGTTGCCTCCTGGGATGTGTATTCCCTTCTATTTCCAAGTCTCAGCTTCCCTACCTACACAACAGAGCAGCTGGGTGAGGTGACACTCAGAAGCCACTTATTTTAATTAAAAAAAATGTATTTGGCTGTGTTGAGTCCTAGTTACAGTGCATGGGCTCTGTCATTGTGGGACGTGGGCTTAGTTTCTCCAAGACAAGTGGGATCTTAGTTCCCTGACCAGGGATTGGACCCGAGTCCCCTGCGTTGCAGGCCGGCTCTTAACCAGGGAACCTCCAGCAAAGTCCAGATGCCACTTATTTTAGCCTGGACATTCCTCACCATCACCTACTTTCTAAGTTCCTCAGTTGGCTGTGGCATCGTGCTTTGGGGAAGAGGGTCTAACTTCCATATCCAGACTGCCGCCGTCCTGTCTAACTTCACTGTGAAATGAAAGTGCACTCTTGTTGAGCACCTGCTGTGGTCAGTGTCCAGGCGCAGGCCCTGGGTGCGTGTGAGGTGGATGATGCTCACTGAAGCCTGCTTTATGATTGGCCCTGAGCCTCATATTGGTATAACTTTGATGGAAGTTGAGAAGTTCTACTTGGAGATTAAGTAAAAGCCAATTCATTCATTGACTGCTTTTTTGGGCACCTGCTGTGTGTCCATCCCTACACTTGGCATTGTGTAGGATAACAGTAACATATGAATACAGACTATGTACTAAGTACTGAACTAAACACTTTACATGTTTAAGAGCGAGATGAATTGCCTGAGAATGGGCCATCAGAGGGCTTCCCCGGTGGCTCAGCAGTCAAGAATTGGCCTACAATGCAGGAGAAGTGGGTTCAGTCCCTGGGTGGGGAAAATCCCCTGGAAGAGGGCATGGGAACCCACTCCAGTATTCTTGCCAGGAAAATCCCATGGACAGAGGAGCCTGGTGGACTACAGTCCATGGGGTCACAAAGAGTCAGACATGACTGAAGTGACTGAGCAAGCACGCATGGGCCATCATGAAATTAAGTTAGGGGTAAGAGGCAGAAAACACCTGTATTATAAAGAACAGCCAAAGCAGAGAGGTATTGACCCCACAGCACCCCCCACCCATCCAGACGCTACTGAATGGGCCCTTCTCCCTCCACCCACCACTGTAGCCTGGCCCCTGGGCCCCACATTGTCCCAGCCTATACAAGAGGAAGTCCAGATCCGGTGCTGCTCAATATGGTGGCCCCCAGCCCCAGGCGGCTGTTCAGTCCAGGCTGAGGAGTGCTGTGAGTGTGCACTACACACTGGATTGCCACGGGTCCAACCAAAGGATGTCAGGTATTCGTTAATGATTTTATATGACTAGATGTTGAAATGGGCTTCCCTGGTGGCTCAGACAGTAAACAGTCGGCCTGCAGTTTGGAAAACACGGCTTTGATCCCTGGGTTGGGAAAATCTTGACCTTTTGGAGGAAGGAAACCCACTCCAGTATTCTTGCCTGAAAAATCTAATGGGCAGAGAAGCTTGGCAGGCTACAATCCATGGGGCTGAGAACAGCTGGACACGACTGAGCGACTAACACTAATAGGTGCTGAAATATTATTTTGGATAGATTGAGTGGAATGAAGTATTACATTAAAGTTAAATTCACCTGTTTCTTTTTCCTTATTTTAATGTGCCTAGTAGGAAATCTAACATGATATATGTCTTATATTTTATTTCTATTGGAAATAGAAATATTTAAATATGGAAATAATTTATCTCATGGGAATAAGGAGTACTAGGATGCTGGTGCTGTGACTTTCCCCTCCCATTTCTCATGGGGGAGACTGGAGGGGAGTTTGTCCCTACCCATGTAAGGGGTTCTAAGAGGATCACTCATAGCAATGGAGGAGTGCTGGATGAAGGAAGACTGGCATCTTATCTATTGGCTTAATTTATCAGGAGAATTGTTGACCTGCTCCCTCTGCTGATCTGAACAGGGGAGAAGATAATCAGGGAGCGTGGTAGATGGAAAAATCCACACCCCCCTCACCCCAAAGATGTCTATGTCTTCATTCCAGCAACCTGTACATATGTTAACTTACATGGCAAAAGGGACATTGCAGATATGATTAAGGTTAAAGACCTTTCGATGTGATTATCCTGGATTATCCATCTGGGCCTAATCTAATCACAAGAGTCCTTGAAAGTGGAGAACCTTTCCTGGCTGCCCTCTGAGAGAGATGGGATGACAGGGATGATGGAAGAAGAGGCAGGAGAGGTCAGAGTATGAAAGGGAACTGACTTGCCGCTGCTGGCTTTAAAGTTGGAGGAAGAGTGTTGTGACCCAAGCAATGCAGATGGCCTCTAGAAGTTGGGTACACAGGCAAACATGCTCCTCTCGAGCCTCCAGAAATGACACAGCCCCGCTGACACCTGTGTTCTGGCCCAGTGAGATCTGGGTTGGACTTCTGACCTCCAGAACTGGGAGGTCTTTGTGTTAAGTCATAGTTTGTAGTTATTTGTTATGACAGCAATAGGAAGTGGATATAGAGAAAGACATGAGGTTGGAGAGAGGGCACAGCATTTGGTCCAGTAAAACTGCATGAGTGGCTCATGAGTTGAGTGGACAGCCTGGAATACAGCCAGGCTTGAACCATTCTGCCAAGACATATCCAAGAGCCTAGATGCAGGGGAAAGAAGCTTAGCAGTAAGAGGCTTTGGGGTAGACCACCAAGGGTGACAGCTGAGAAAGATCAAATGAGATTAGGTTGGAGCGGATGTGGGGGCTGTATAATGGAGAGTCCTCCTTCCTGTAGGGTCTCCTGAAGAGCTCAAGTGTTCCAGGATCAGTTTGGGACCTGTCACACAGAGATTATTAGCAGAGACAGTGAAGATTGGACCATGGAAGAGCTATTTGTATCAGTTAGTTAGACTAGGCTAATGCTGAGTAACAAATAGTCCACAAATATTGGCACTTTGTAACAATGGAGTATATTCCCTGTGCGTTCTCCATGTCCATCTCTACCCATCCTTCTGGGATCCATGCTAACATGTCATCTGCTAAAGCATGCCACATGGATCCGTCTAATTTCAAGGGGAAAGGAAAGTGTAATCTTAGTATATGCCTGGGGCTATAATCGGGGATAGTTAACCACCGGAACCAATGCCCACCAATCCTCTTTTCCTTTCTATTCTTTACAGGCCCAAAAGCTCCTGAGGAGAAAGGACCCCAGGAGAGGAAGGAGAGGAGGGAGAAAGAGCAGAGCATGTACCCTCCCTCATGGCGTGACTCTCAGATTGATGCCTGACTAGTATGGGAGGAAGGGTAGCCTGTGACAACTGAATTAGTTATCCAACTGAGATTTTAAGCCAGACTGAGCTTTTCATTTAGATTTTGAAAGGATATGGGAGGTTCTTCCTGTGATGTCATTACAACATAAGAAACTGAGATTCATCAGGGCATGGATGAAGGCTGCTGCTGCTGCTGCTAAGTCGCTCCAGTCATGTCCGACTCTGTGCGACCCCATAGACGGCAGCCCACCAGGCTCCCCCATCCCTGGGATTCTCCAGGCAAGAATACTGGAGTGGGTTGCCATTTTACTTAGAAAATAAACTTATTTTTTTATTTGGCCCACTAATTTCAGACTCTGCAAACCAACTACCCATGCATTTAATCCTCAAAATGATCCTTTGAAGTAGTCACTATAATTACCTTCATTTTATATATTACCAAACTCAGGCTCAGAGAGGTAAAGTAACATGTCCAATGGTACACAGCTCTAGCAGTTTGAGCCAAAACTCAAACTCAGATTTGTCTGCAAGTGCGCTTCTGGGCATCTCCAGTGGCTCAGTGGTAAAGATTCTGCCTGCGATGCAAGAGACATAGGTTTGATTCCTGGTTGGGAAAGATCCCCTGGAGGAGGGCATGGCAACCCACTCCAGTATTCTTGCCTGGAGAATCCCATGGATGGAGAAGCCTGGTGGGCTATAGTCCATAGGGTTGCAAAGAGTCAGCCACAACTGAAGTGACTGAGCTTGCACAGACATGCAAGCATACTTTTAAAAGTAACACTTGCTTCCCTGTGCCATCAGTTCAGTCAGTTCAGTCAGTTCAGTCGCTCAGTCGTGTCCGACTCTTTGCGACCCCATGAATCGCAGCACGCCAGGCCTCCCTGTCCATCACCATCTCCCGGAGTTCACTCAGACTCACATCCATTGAGTCAGTGATGCCATCCAGCCATCTCATCCTCGGTCGTCCCCTTATCCTCCTCAATTGTGCGGTAATTGGAGCATTCTTTTGCATTGCCTTTCTTTGGAATTGGAATGAAAACTGACCTTTTCCAGTCCTGTGGCCACTGCTGAGTTTTCCAAATTTGCGGGCATATTGAGTGCAGCACTTTCACAGCATCATCTTTCAGGATTTGAAACAGCTCAACTGGAATTCCATCACCTCCACTAGCTTTGTTCGTAGTGATGCTTTCTAAGGCCCACTTGACTTCACATTCCAAGATGTCTGGCTCTAGATTAGTGATCACATCATCATGATTATCTGGGTCGTGAAGATCTTTTTTGTACAGTTCTTCCGTGTATTCTTGCCACCTCTTCTTAATATCTTCTGCTTCTGTTAGGTCCATACCATTTCTGTCCTTTATCGAGCCCATCCTTGCATGAAATGTTCCCTTGGTATCTCTAATTTTCTTGAAGAGATCTCTAGTCTGTGCCATAGTACGCTGATATAAGTGACCCTTCTAAAGGAGACAAGAAGAGACTCACTTACACTGGGAGTTATCCCTTTGTGGGTAGGAGGGTAAATTTAGAAAGATCTTCAGGATGTAGCAAAAGGGAACCCACATTTCTGGGACACCTGCTATGTGCCAGGGCTCACCACATACTTGGCATGTATTATCTCATTGACCTCCTAGGCAACTCTATAAGATAGGGAATTCCATTCCAGTTTTGTAGGTGAGTCAAATGGAGGCATCAAGAGGTAATGTGACTTGCCCTAGGTCAAGTAACTAACACGCAAGATTTAAATCCAGTTCTGTCTGTTTTGCAAAGCTCTCTCCACCCATCAGCAATTCCCAATGAATGGATTTTGGAGGAGTTAGAGTTGGAGGAGGTAGTCTTGGTGGAACAGTTGAGAAGGCTTCCAGAATGAGAGTGTGTGATAAAACAAGAAAGGTTGCCAGTGAAGGTGCAGAGATGAGATTGGGGATTCAGAGTAGACAGATCTGGTTGTCACCTGGAGTGTGTAAAAACAGCAGAGGTGAGAAAAAAGGCAATGCGGAGCCAGATGGGGTCTTCTTTGGGATTTTGGGATGAAGAGTTGGGCTTTGTTCCTGCAGGTCTTGGGAGACCATTTGCAGTGAAGTCTGGCAAGCTGCTGGGGAGGACTAGGAGGCCCCAGGCCTTAGCGCAGGGGCTTTCTGCACATAGAGGCATGGTCCTCTGGACAGGTGGAAAACAGGAAGGGGTGCTTTAGGCAGAAAGGACTGCCTCAGAACAAGGCATGGCCAGGGTGGGGAGAGATGGTGGGAGAAGATTCCAGACACAGAAGGACAGACAATGGAAGGCACCGAAGCAGGCAGGATGCCTAAGGCAGCAGAAAGAACGTGTCTTTGGCACACGACAGGCCTTTCTGGTCTCGGCTGTGTCTTTTAGTGTCTTTGCGACACTGGGCACATGATTCTGCTTTTATGACACTCAAATTCAGTGATATCTGTGTGGTAGAAGCTGTATTTTACTGTACTTGACTTGCTCAAAAAGGTAGCCTCTTTGATTTACCTGACCTTCTTGCTGAGCTCCTCTTCTGCAGGAGAATAGGAAACCCACCAGGCCAGTGACAGCCTCTGCCAGTCTGTTCAGTCTCTCCTCGGTGCAGATGTCCCCATTCATCATTTTAGTTTGTTCTCAGAGCTGATTTAATGGTCCCTCTTGGGACTTCCCTGGTGGTCCAGTGGCCAGGACTTCAGCTTCCATTGCAGAGGGCATGGGTTTGCTCCCTGGTTGGGGAACTAGGATCTCACATGTTGTGTGGTACAGCCAAAAAAAAAAAAATGGTTTAAAAAAAAAAAAAAGAAGTCCCTCCTGAATATCTCTTCAGGTCAATGCTCGGTCTTCCAGCTTCTTTTCTTCTCTTGCTTTTCTCTAGGATGGCACACAGGTATTTGAGGGTTTTACTGCACTCCCAGGGCAGTGAGGACAGTTATCCTCGTGCCCAAGAGCTGGTCTGCTCTGCCCCTGGACTGCTGGCCACTAGGTATGACTGATCTCTTCCAGACTCCTGGATGATGTTCTGCTGAAGCCTCTGGTTTGGCCGTTTGTCCTTGGGTCGCACAGTTCCTGTCCGCGGTGGCCTCTTTCTCTGGATCCTGGGGGGCCTCTGCCCTCTGAGTGCCTCTGTGTGCCCTCTTTGGATCCCCCTGTTGGTCAGGGCTGCTGCCCCAGGCTCAGGCCTCTGGCCATTTCCTGCAGACTCTGCTGAGCCATCACCCTTTGCTGTGCTGAATTCTCTTATGAGAGCCTTTTCCTGGAGGCTTACAGAGTCCTGCCAGTAGACACGGGGAAAGAGTCTTCAGTTCTTTGAATGGTCTTGACTTTCCTCTTGACCCATCTAATTTATCACTTCAAAGTGAAATTAAAGCTAGAGGGGAAGGTAGAACGTGATAGCCAGCTTCCTGCTAATTCCTCTCTCACTCCCTCCATCCTTTCCTTTCTCAACACTTCTTGAATGTGAAGGGATGGACACCTTGGCTTTTACTCTGGGGAAATACAGCACCCCAGACCTTGCATTTTGGGGTGCTGACTCCATGCCTAAACCCTAAGGATGGACAGATTTCTTAGGCCTGGACGACCAGGTTAGTCCCTTCCCCTGGCCAGGCACTGGTTCAGAGATAAACATGTGACCACATTTGTGTAATGAGATCCAGCTCTGGGAACTAATTAGAATAGAGAGGCTCTCTTTTAAATTTTGTAATTTTGAGATATAATTTATATAGAGTGAAAGGTACAGATCTTCAGTGTTTGGTTTGAAGAGTTTTGACAAATGTTCAGTTGACCCTTGAAAGACATGGGTTTGAACTGCACAGGTCTTCTTACTAATGGAATTTTTTCAATAAAAAATACATGCTGTAGTACTATAAGATCCATGGTTGACTCTGTGGATGTGGCATTGTGAATATAGAGGGCCGACTGTAGGGTTATAGAGGATTTTTACTGTGTGGGGTGACCCTAGCCCCCGGGGTTGTTTAAGGTTCGACTGTATACACAGTTGTGTAACTAACACCCAAATCAAGGCACAGATCATTTCCATCACCTAAGAGGGTCCCTCTGGCTCTTTTCCAGTCAATCCCAGAAAGTGTCCACTTGCCCCTTCTCAGCCAGTGCCACTTTCTCCCCAGTGCACAAAGCAGAGGCAATCATGAGTCTGACTTTTTATCACCATAGCTTACTTTTCCTGTTCTAGAACTTTACATTCTGTTCCACTCCTCTGTCTTTCCTTTATCCAATATCACACTGCCTTGATATACTGCCTTGGAGTTGCTGCTGCTGCTGCTGCTAAGTCGCTTCAGTCTTGTCCAACTCTGTGCGACCCCAGAGACGGCAGCCCAGCAGGCTCCCCCTTCCCTGGGATTCTCCAGGCAAGATCACTGGAGTGGGTTGCCATTTCCTTCTCCAATGCATGAAAGTGAAAAGTGAAAGTGAAGTTGCTTAGTCGTGTCCAACTCTTCGTAACCCCATGGACTGCAGCCTACCAGGCTCCTCCATCCATGGGATTTTCCAGGCAAGAGTACTAGAGTGGGGTGCCATTGCCTTCTCTGGCCTTGAAGTTAGGCAGTATGAATTTTCTAATTTTGTTCTTTTTCAAGATTTTTTTTTAATGTTTAGATCCTTTGAATTTTCATATCAATTTTTATTTACCTTATTATTTTAAAAATTTTATTTATTTATTTGGCTGCACAGGGTCTTAGTTGCAGCATGTGGTATCTCGTTCCCTAACCAGGAATCAAACCTGGGCCCCCTGCATTGGGACCATGGAGTCATAGCTGCTGAACCACTAGGGAATTCCCCTCATATCAATTTTAGAAACAACATTTTCAATTCTTCAAAAAAACAACATGATGGGATTTTGATTGGGACCTCATTAAATCTACAGATCCATTTAGAAAAAGTTGACATCTTATCCATATTGAATTTTGCCATCATGAATATATTTCTTCCCATTTTTTAAGTTCTTCTTTTATTTCTTTCAGCAATATTATGCCATTCTCAGTATAGAGACTATGTTCGTTCCCAAGCATTTTATTTTGTGTTGCTATTGTAAACAGTTTAAAAAATTTCATTTCCAACTGTTTGTTGCTCCTGCAGAGATTCTCTTTTCAGTGTTTGCTAAGCTTGGTGGGAGGTAAGCCATGCAGAGGTTACTATGGGGAGATGGTTTCCCGAGAGTAAATTCAAAAGAGGGGGCGCATGGGACCGCCCTGGTGGTCCCGGGGTTAGGACTCTGTGCGCCCACTACAGGGGACAGGGCTTCCCTCCCTGGTTAGTGAGCAAAGGTCCCACGTGCCTCATGGTGTGGCCAAAAGAGAATGCCAATTATGTGTAAAAAGAGGGGAGCAGAGACGAAAACTAAAAAGAGATAAGGAAAGAGAGGAAGAGGGAAAGAAAAATAAAAAGAGAGAGAGATCCTGGATGTCACTGGAAACAATATGTATGTTTGTTTTTGGTTAAGCCATTTTGAGCTGGATTCCTATAGTTTGCAGCTGAGAGTCTTGACTAATCCAGTGCAGACTCCTGTGTATGTGAGAGTAGGAGTTCCATGCCTATGAAGAAAAGAAAAACAAAAAAGAGAAGAAACACATGGGCAACCAATTCTCACTCCATCTTCCTGCGAGTGAGGGCTGCAGGGTGGTCGTTTCCTCACGGGGCGGCCTAACGTTGAGTAAGCCCATTGCTTAACTCTTCTCTCCCCTTTCTCCTCTTCCCCTCCCCTCCGCTGCTATTAAGCTTGTAGAATAGAACTATAGACTATCCTGGCTTCACAACACAGGAAAATGCCAGTGAATGTTACGGGGTGGTGTTTGAATAATGTAACATCGGGATGTCCTAATAAGGCTGACAGCACTAAGTTCTTGTCTTTCAAAACTTGTTATTTCTTGGAACACCACTCGCAGGATTTATGTAAAGTATACTACGCATATGGACTTATTAATATTTATTTTATTTGGAAGAACAACTCGTCCTTATTAGCAAAAAGAGCCTCAAACACACAGAGACAACACGACAACAGCTACGAGCAAGACTGACTCATGTCAACTGTGACCTTCAAGTCTATACGTCAGCGTTGTCTGTTCTTGCTTGTGACTTGAGATTGCTGTGTTCCTTCAATCCAGTAAGTCTCTATATTGATATGCTTTAATTTGCACAGGAGAATTATGTTATATTTTCTTGTTTCCTTGCATGATTTTTCTTGGGAGTTGAGATTGGTTAACACTGAAATCAGATTGATTATATTCTTTGCAGCTAAAGATGGAGAAGTTCTATACAGTCAGCAAAAACAAGAACAGGAGCTGACTGTGGCCCAGACCATGAACTCCTTATTGCCAAATTCAGACTTAAATTGAAGAAAGTAGGGAAAACCACTAGACCCTTCAGGTATGACCTAAATCAAATCCCTTATGCTTATACAGTGAACGTGACAAATAGATTCAAGGGGTTAGATCTGATAGAGTGCCTGAAGAACTATGGACGGAGGTTCGTGACATTGTACAGGAGGCAGGGATCAAGACCATCCCCAAGAAAAAGAAATGCAAAAAGGCATGGATGCCTGAAGAAGTCTTACAAACAGCTGTGAATAGAAAAGAAGCGAAAGGCAAGGAGAAAAGGAAAGGTATAACCATTTGAATGCAGAGTTCCAAAGAATAGCATGGAGAGACAAGAAAGCCTTCCTCAGTGATCAGTGCAAAGAAATAGTGGAAAACAATAGAATAGGAAAGACTAGAGATCTC
Source organism: Cephalophus harveyi (assembly GCA_006410635.1). NCBI lineage: Eukaryota > Metazoa > Chordata > Mammalia > Artiodactyla > Bovidae > Cephalophus > Cephalophus harveyi. The sequence continues at coordinate 118,609 of SJYT01026927.1, read as the reverse complement.
GTCAAGAAAATTAGAGATACCAAGGGAACATTTAACGCAAAGATGGGCACTATAAAGGACAGAAATGGTGTGGACCTAACAGAAGCAGAGGATATTAAGAAGAGGTGGCAAGAATACACAGAAGAACTATACAAAAAAGTGACCCAGATAATCATGATGGTGTGATCACTCATCTAGAGCCAGACATCCTGGAATGCACAGTCGAGTGGGCCTTAGGAAGCATCACTACGAACAAAGCTAGTGGAAGTGATGGAATTCTGGTTGAGCTGTTTAAAATCCTAGAAGATGATGCTGTGAAAGCACCGCACTCAATCTGCCAGCAAATTTGGAAAACTCAGCAGTGGCCACAAGACTGGAAAAGGTCAGTTTTTATTCCAATCCCAAAGAAAGGCAATGCCAAAGAATGCTCAAACTACCACACAATTGCACTCTTCTCACACACTAGCAAAGTAATGCTCAAAATTCTCCAAGCCAGGTTTCTACAGTACTTGAACTGTGAATTTCCAGATGTTCAAGCTGGATTTAGGAAAGGCAGAGGAACCAGAGATCAAATTGCCAACATCTGCTGGATCATCGAAAAAGCAAGAGAGTTCCAGGAAAAATCTGCTTTATTGACTATGCCAAAGCCTTTGACTGTGTGGTCCGCAACAGTGGTCCACAAAGAGTGTGGTAAAGAGTTGGACACGACTGAGCGACTTAACTGAACTGAACTGAGTTTCAAAAAGAACATTTAAATTCCCTGAGAAGTAACAGATAGGCTAGTCTTGAGGGAAGTGCAGATGTAAGCTAGAGGATCTGGGTAAGGTAAATACGATGAGTAGCTGTTGGACTCACGCTAGACTACCTATAGGAGCTACCGTGTGAGCTGGGCTGTGAATGGTACCCAGGATTTAGAGACAGGAGGTGGAGGTAAGAGTCAGCAGGAAGACATTCCAGGTAGAAGGCACAGCTTTTGCAAAGAGAAACTGAGAAGTTGAAATTTGGGGATACAGAAGTTAGATTCACCTTGAACAGAGTTTGTGAAGGGGGTGATTGACAATATGATTGGAAGGGGCTAACTCCTTGTGGAACAAGGTGGGCTTCCCATAGCATTTGCATCTCCCCACTCTAGCATTGTCTGTTTCCATGTTCTGATGAGGAACCTGAGGCATGTGAATTAAGGGATTTGCTCAAAGTCACACAGGTAATAAATGGTAGAAGTTGGGGAACATGAGCCCCCAGAGCCTGAAGTCTAATGTATTGCCCATCACAGGAGATGCTGGAAGTTTATGGAAGTGAAAGAGTGACTGGGGCTTTCTTTTTAAAAAAAAATCTTTATTTATTTGGCTGTGTTGGGTCTTAGTTTTGCCCCCTGCATTGGGAGTGTGGAGTCTTAGCCACTGGACCACCAGGGGAAGGCCCTACTGGGGCTTTCTTAAATGTCTGTTGAGTTGAATTGATATGTAGAAATTAGAGATAAATCAGATTTTGGTTCAGTATGAACAAACACTTTCAGGAAAAATAGGCTTCTATAACAAGTTGTTTCAGCAATCAATTTTGGGGATCTCTCTCTCACCAATGTTGTGAATTTGTAACTGATAATGGTTCTTTCTTCCTTTTAGCTACAAGGAAGCTTAATGTCAAATCTGTAGCTCTTTAGAAAGGCTGATCTGCTTTTCTGCATGCTAATCTTACTCCTTGTTTTATTTTTTCCTGCCCTTTTGTCCCTTTGCTGCTAATTTTGTCCCTTTGTGTTGGACATATCCATTCAAGCTGCCTCAAATTTGCATATAATTAACTAATTAATGGGGGCACAGATTGAAACATTGTAACAAATATGCTGCCTTGTGAGGTCATGAGCTCACTGCCATCAGAGATATGTAAGAGACTGGAGGACCTTTTGGCTCAAAGATCAGTTCCAAGAGGTTTTGATTATAAGAGTCGGAAATAGGTCATTCTTTGACTGCACCCACACCCATTCCCCTAACAAGCTGCACCCCAGTGCCCATAATAAAGTCTTCATCCTCTCTCAAGCCTGAGGTCCTCTGGCTTCACCGGCTAATGAGACTCTGGGGGCCGGGCACACAGGCTGCCTGGTACTGGGGCAGCAGGGCAGATGACATTAATGGCATGTGACTACATGGACTGATTGAGTAAGCAGATGTTAAGGTCTGGGCTGATAACGACTCATTACTATTTGGGAAAAACCTGATAGGGACGCTCTCACTCTAAGAATTAAGTAGTTTATGCTTCATCAGTTGTATTGAGCAGAGTGTAAATGGCCCTTCTGGGTACAGAACTCTCCAGTTAGGACAATTAGCATTCCTTCTACCCAGCAAGACGTGGAAACAGGAAGTTTCCTTCCACTGAAGAGCAGGCAAGAGGGGGAGGGGAAGAACTTGAAGACAGAGGTGTGCATACTTAATATGTGCATTACCAGCATCCATCCCCCATCCTCTCCTGCTTTATCATTTGGAGATGTGCCTCTTTGCCACTCTCAATCCAGCCAAGGGTGGGGCTCCTCTCCCACTCAAGTTGGGAGGGAGAGCAGGTAGCCCAAAGCTGGGCCAATCAGTGCATTGCATTGCCTGGGCCACAGCGATTGGTACAGGGAGGGACACTTGTGACCCGATCAGACTCCATGAGACTTGAGACATCTGCTGGGAATCTAGGGAAGCCATTCTCTTACTCCTCCCAAAGGATGTGAAATAGGAGCTGCAGCAGCCATTTTGTGATTTGAACTCCTAGGCCTCTGAGTCACTTCAGCATCTGAGTCTCCCCAGATGGTGCTATGTGGAGCAGAGACTACTGTCCCCACTGATATCTGTCTAAAGGAAACGGCACCCCACTCCAGTATTCTTGCCTGCAGAATCCCATGGACAGAGGAGCTTGGTGGGCGACAGTCCACAGGTCGCAAAGAGTTGGATACGACTGAGCGACTTCACTTTCACTGTCACATGAGATTGTTGTTATTGTTTCAAGCGACTGAGTTTGAGGATATATGTTAGACAGCAGTTGATATCTAGGACTGTTCATCTCTCATATCTTGCACTCTGGGCTAATCTTTTCTTATTTGCAAACCTGATCATCTTGCCTCTGCTTAAAAAGTCCTCAAGAGCCTGCAGGTTAAAGACCAAACTTCATGTGTTATTCAAGGACTTTCAGGCTCTACCTTTGAGATCTTATCCCCCTATCTTTCCTCTTGGATATTCTGTCCTTCAGTCACACAGAGCTGCTCATAGCTCCATAAACAGCTCCTACTCTCAGCTCATACTCCGTGTCTTATATAGGCTGTTCCCTGTGCCCGGAATGCCTGTTGGGTCCCTGGCAGAAGTCTCCTCTCTGCAGAGGTCTTTCTACTCTTTTCTCTTTCTCAAACTCCTTTTGGTCAAATTAATCTAAATTAATCCAACGTTTGGATTAATTGATCACTATATTCCCTCTATTTCTATACATATTCTCTGTTTTTCTATATGGAGATTGCCTTGATTTTATCTTTCAACCCTTCCTATGGAAAATTCCTATGGAGAGTGAAAAAGTTGGCTCAAAGCTCAATATTCAGAAAACTAAGATCATGGCATCTGGTCCCATCATTTTATGGCAAATAGATGGGGAAACAGTGGAAACAGTGGCAGACTTAATTTTCTTGGGCCCCCAAAACACTGCAGATGGTGACTGCAGCCATGAAATTAAAAGATGCTTACTCCTTGGAAGAGAAGTTATGACCAAGCTAGACAGCATTAAAAAGCAGAGACATTACTTTGCCAACAAAGGTCCATCTAGTCAAAGCTATGGTTTTTCCAGTAGTCATGTATGGATGTGAGAGTTGGACTATAAAGAAAGCTGAGCACTGAAAAATTGATGCCTTTGACCTGTGGTGTTGGAGAAGACTCTTGAGAGTCCCTTGGACTGCAAGGAGATCCAACCAGTCCATCCTAAAGGAAATCAGTCCTGAAAAATCACTGGAAGGACTGATGCTGAAGTTGAAACTCCAATACTTTGGCCACCTGATGCAAAGAACTGACTCAATTGAAAAGACCCTGATGTTGGGAAAGATTGAGGGCAGGAGGAGAAGGGGACGACAGAGGATGAGACGGTTGGATGTCATCACTGACTAAATGGACATGGGTTTGGGTGGACTCTGGGAATTGGTAATGGTCAGGGAGGCCTGGTGTGCTGCAGTCCATGGGGTCACAAAGAGTTGGACATGACTGAGTGACTGAACTGACTGATGGAAAATTCTATTTTATCTCATTTTGAATTTCCAACAGGCTTTTTAAAAATTCTGTTTTTCACTGTAGCTTGTATTGTTTCATGTTTTATGTTTCTTGCTTCATGAATGAAGTAGCTTCTTAAATCTTTCTGCTCTTCTTTATTCTGAATTATCATAGCTTCCTTGTAGGTCTGTTTTTCTATATTTCTTGATTTCTTGCTTTCTTACTGGTGGCCCCATGGACTGTAGCCCACCAGGCTCCTCTGTTCATGGGATTCTTCAGGCAAGAATACAGGAGTTGGTTGCCATTCCCTTCTCCAGAGGATCTTCCTGACCCAGGGATTGAACCCAGGTCTCTTGCATTCCAGGCAGATTCTTTACCAACTGAGCCTTCAGGGAAGCCCTTTTCTTGTTGGCAACTTGCCTCAAATGTTTGATAATTCTTGAGTTGTCCATTCATGTTTAAGAAAGAGCAGCTTGGGAGCTCTGAGGACATAGGGCTTGAAGCATTCCCCTGTGATCGGTGAACAGGAAGCTATTTCCCTGGAAAAACTCAAGTGTCATAGATGTAGGCTGCAATACCCCACCCCCCTGAGCTATCTTTGGTTGTCCCAGACAGTTCATTCTAACTCATGGGAGTGTATTCTTCCTTGTCACTGAGTGATGCATACTTTGATATAGAGCCCACTGTACATGGGTGGCATAGGAGGAGTAACGAGCCTTATAAAGACTAACCCTCTCTATTCATCCCCAGATCTACCTTCTGATCCTCATTCTTACTTGGTAACTTTGAATCACAAACCTCTCTGTACCTGGACATGGCAGGATAGCCTCCTCATCAGCTATAGCCTCATTCTCAGGTGTTTTAGACTGCCTCTTCTTCCATCCAACTCCATCCATATCTGGGCAGTTTCTATATTCTGCTGCTGCTGCTAAGTCTCTTCAGTCGTGTCTGACTCTGTGTGACCCCATAGACAGCAGCCCACCAGGCTCCCCCGTCCCTGGGATTCTCCAGGCAAGAACACTGGAGTGGGTTGCCATTTCCTTCTCCAATGCATGAAAGTGAAAAGTGAAAATGAAGTCGCTCAGTTGTGTCCGACTCTTCATGATCCCATGGACTGCAGCCTACCAGGCTCCTCCATCCACGGGATTTTCCAGGCAAGAGTACTGGAGTGGGGTGCCATCGCCTTCTATATTCTAGAAATACATTAAAATTGCCTTTCCATTGATGTCTTAACCCTGTTCTCTTTGTCTTATTGGGTTTATGCCTTTTAAATTCTCTCCTTGTCATCTTATAGGGATCTCATCAGGGTGAGAGAGAGATGCCCAGTCCACAGGCTGTGTGCTTCTGCCTTTCTGCCCTGAGAAGGACTTCAGAGACCACAGACTCCATTTGAAATGAAGAAACCAAATTCAGAATGGATATAGCAACTGGCTAAGGAAGAGTGGCCAAGTAGGGAAATAGTAGAGTGTATCAGTTTAGAGCATGGACTCTGAGACCAGTTGAGTTTGAACCCTGGCTCCATCACTTAGTAGCCATGGGAACTTGAGAAAGAATTTCAACTTTACTGTGTCTGTTTTCTCATCTATAAAATGGGGATAAAAATACTGACCTTTTAGAGTTGTGAGATAAGTGAGTTACTATATATGAGGGGCTTAGAAAAGGGTCCATCATGAAGAGTTATCTAGTAGTGGAGAAACTTAGTAAGTTTCAGATCTTGGCCAAACTCAGGCCCTGCACCAGTAGGTCTTATGAGCTTCTCTCATATGAAGTTTCTAAACAAATAGAAGCACAGCCATTGCTAAATTAAGTACAGGGTCATCATCCTGGTAGCTCAGACCCTCTGCAGGTGAAATCTCTGCCCCCGACTCCCACCTGGTTTGTCCACCTGTTGCCTCAGACCCCTTCCCCTCTTGTCCTATCCAAGCCACGCAGTCTACACCAGTCCCCCCGGTCCTAATTCTTTATGGCTGATTGGAACAGCTTTTAAATGTAGTCCCTAGGGCCCACCATTGATAACTGTGTTAAGCAAATGGCACCCTCAAGCACCTGGGGAATCCCTCTCTTGTCTCTTTTGCTGCTGCCTTTGCTGAGTTTTAAATCTGTTTAACAAAACAGACTTCTGTCCTATTTGTGTCTTGGCTCTCGTCAGAGTTGCCCTGAAGGTAAGGACTGTGGCTAAGCCATCTTAGTCTCCTCCAGAAGGCTGGCGGGTGTAGTACTTCACATCTGCTAATAAGCATGATGGAACGACTTGGAGATGGGTAGACCTGGTTGAGGTCTCAGCTGTGCCAGTTAATAGCTGTGCATCCTCAGAAAACTAAATTGTCTTCCCTGGTCCACCACTACCTCATGTGGATTTTGAGACTCAAATAAGATGATAAACATTTTACAAACCTAATAAACTGTGAGGGGAAGATTTCATGGTTGTTGTTAGTTGCTAAGTTGTGTCTGACTCTTTTGTGACCTCATGGACTGTAGCCCACCAGGCTCCTCTGTCCGTGGGATTTCCCAGGCAAGAATATTGGAGTGGGTTGCCATTTCCTTCTCCAGGGGATCTTCCTGACCCAGGAATTGACCCACTTCTCCTGCACTGCAGGTGGATTCATTACCACTGAGCCAAACCTAAGGACCTGTGAGAGGAAGATTTCATTGAGGACATGCTTATAAAGAGAAAAGCTGAGCGGTGATGACAAGGACTCCCTGCAGGTAGGATGGGTTAAGGGAGATGAAACCCCAAGGATCTATCAGGGAAGACTTGGTAGAGGCATGTAGTGGTGGCCAGGGGCAACTGGCACCTATGAAAAGTGGGAGGTAGGTGAGGTAGGTGATCAAGAGGACAGGGATTTTAAGTGTAGCTGATTGGAGGATGATGTGATGACCGGGATGGAGAATTTGGCAGGAGAGCAAGTTTGGTGCCCAGATGAGGTGTTAAGTTTGGGAAATGTAAGGTTTGAGGTGAGGATTCCATAGAGATGCTTTGTCAGAAAGTTGAACACGTGAAGTTCCTACTTGCGGGAAAATCTTGGATGTCTCTGTTACTGATTGCTGGTACCATGGAGAGGATGAGATGCGTAAGGGAATGTGGAGACAGATCAGTGAGCTGAGGACAGGATTTTAGGGAAGAAAAGCATCTTTTGAAGTTTTAGGCTAGAATTGTAGTCCATGGAAAGAGGAAAGTGCTCTGTGACCCAGCAGGAGACCAGGAGAGCATTGGTCTCAAAGATGAGAGTTTAAAGAATGAATGCTGTTACTGATTGGCTATTTGTTGATATTAAGAAACTATGTGATGTGTTCAGATGTGATAATGGTATTGTGTTTATGTTTTTTAAAAAACGTCTTAATCTTTTAGATATACACATTCTTCATCTGAATGATTTACAGATAAAATGATATAGTGTTTGGTACCTGCTTTAAAATAAACTGGTGGGATATCTAAAAGGGACACACTTAGATTCAAGGTTCAAATAGGATGAAAGTTGAGGATGGAAAAGATATACCATGCAAACAGTAACCAAAAAGAGAGCTGGGTGGCTATAGTATCATCAGACAAAATGGACTCTGAGACAGACCTTATTATTAATGACTAAGGAGGATATTTTACAATGACAAAGGCCAATCCATCAGGAAGACATAAAAATTATAAAAATATATGCACCTAACAAGCCTGGCAGGCTACAGTCCATGGGTTCGCAAAGAATCGGACACGACGTTGTGACTAAAGAGAGGAGGATGTGTCTAACAACAGATCCTCGAAAACATGAAGAAAAAAAAACCCTGCTAGAACTGGAATGAGAAGTAGATAATTCAACAGTAATAGTTGGGGCCTTCAGTCCTCCACTTTCAATAATGGATAAAATAAAGAAGATCAACAAGAGAAGTAAATTTGAACAACACTCTAAAACAATAGACCTAACAGATACCTAGAGAGCATTCTAGCCAACAAAAACAAAATGCATGTTCTTTCCAAGTGCACACAGAACATCTTGAGAATTTGGTTTGGACTTGAAAGGGCTTCCTGTGCCTGGCATAATTTGAGGCCAGTTTTCCTGAATTAATCAGCCACTGAAATCCCTCCTGATTAAGGATAGGACAGGACAGAGTGTTTGGGCTCAGAGCCTACTGCACTGGTTAGAATTCTTAATTATACTTACAGACGTGGGTAGCTTGGTGCTTAAGAAGACGGGATCAGGGCAGTGGTCTGGATCCGATTCCTGGGTCTGCCATTTACTGGGTCTCTGAATGTAAGCAAACTGCTTAACCTCTTTGTGCCTTGATTTTTTTCGCCTGTGGAATAAAAAATGATGTTAATATCGATATTTTTGTTGACTGTATAGAGCTTCTCCATCTTTGGCTGCATAGAATATAATCAATCTGATTTCGGTGTTGACCATCTGGTGATGTCCACGTGTAGAGTCTTCTCTTGTGTTGTTGGAAGAGGGTGTTTGCTATGACCAGTGCATTTTCTTGGCAAAACTCTATTAGTCTTTGCCCTGCTTCATTCCGCATTCCAAGGCCAAATTTGCCTGTTACTCCAGGTGTTTCTTAGTAAACGTTAAGCAAGTGTTATTATTATGTGTTAGTATTGCTATGAATGACTGGGTTACAGGTAACGGAAATTCAACACAACTAGATTAGGGAAGAGAGAGGGATTTATTGGCTCTTGTAACTGACAGTACAAGAAACCAAGCATTTATAAATCAGTTTATTATCAGGAATATCTCGAGGCTTCACCTTCTTCTGAGTTGGTTTACTTCTCAGGCGGGGTTTCCACAAGGTGGCCACCTGCTTCTCTGTGCTGACATGCTACTTTCTGAGCAATGCCAGCAGAAGGCAGAGCTCCTTTTATCTTGAAGCTCCAGCAAAGGCTTTGGAGTTGGCTTTTACTGGCCTGGCTGGTGTTCCCAGCCCATCAGTGATCTGATTACTGCGGCCAGGGGAACTCAGTGCTGTCACTGGCCAGTCCCGAGCCACGTGTAACTTTTACAGCTGAACCACATGATCTGAGGTTGGGTCGGGGGATAGTCCCCCAAAAAGAATGAGGTGTTTTTATCAGAAGAAGAATAAGGGTGCTGGGCAAGTCATTTCTACAACACCTGCAGAAGGGACAAAGTGGAGAAGGACTGTGGAGAAGGGAGGCGCCTGTGCCAGGCGGCGAGGCTACTGGCAGCGTGAGGGCGAGCCACCTAAGCTGGTAAGATAGTTCCCGGGGCGAGTTCCACTGAGTGCCAGTTCAAACAAGCATTAATAGACGTTCCTGTGAGACAGGTTCTGTGGAGGAGGAAGTTTGGGAAATGCCAGGTGTCTTTACTACAAAATTCTCCCTGCTTTTAACACACCTCTGTATTTGATGACTCTGCAGGATCGAGATACAGATCTGAGATTCCCAAACATATGGAACCACGGAACCCTTATTCAGTGAAGCATTTTGTAGGATCACAATCTGTGGGACGCAATTTGGGAAGCATGGTAGACTAGGATGCTGATGAGGTTGGGCAACGGCAGGAGTGAGAACCTCCCCTGAATGTTCGCTGGGGGACAGTGGTCTGTGGGTGACCATGGGTGGTGAGGGGTGAGCCTCTCCTCTTCAAGCCTGGAGTCAGAAACTTCTTAGTCCAAAGGGGAAACCAAGATCACATCGTTTTGCCTCTAACTAAGTTGGCCCTCACCCAGAGAACACACCCTCCCTACATGTCAGGAAACAAATGCAGAGGACTGAAGCAGGTTCTCGCCCCTTTAGATTCAGCCGAGGACAATGGGGAGGAGCCTCATCCCTGGGGAGAGCAGAGTTACCAGACCTACTCCTCCAGGCAGGCAGGGTGTGGTGCGCAGGGAAGATGGGGCCTGATCTTGGAAGGCCTCTGCAGGGGAAGTTCTGTGTCCTCCTCCATGTGTGCTCAGGGGCAGGAGAGAACTTCCGTCGATGGGCGTAACAGCAGCATCTCACACAGCAGTGCGCGGCCTGGAGAAGACTCTCTTTCATGGGACTGCCTGGGAGTAGCCATGCTCTCAGGGAGAGAGCCAAGTCTTCACAAGCTTGAGCACCAAGGAGCCAGCCCCCAGAGTCCTTTTGAGCGATGTCACTGCAATCCTAATGCCCTCTTACCATCCTATGTAGCCCTTGCATGGGAGTTAATCCCACTGTACTCTAACAGAGCTATGTGTTCTTCTTTATGACTTGAGACCAGAGGTTTCAGCCTATACAGGGGATAGACTGGTGATTTAAGAGAGACATCTCTTGAAGGTGGCCTTTGTCCAGAGGGCCATTCCCATGCAGAAAGGGACCCCTACCACCACATTACCCCTCAGTGCTATCGTGAAAGTCAATTGCTGCTGTTAATCATTTCAGTTTTAGGGACATTTCTGGACTAGATTTCCCTGGTGGCTCAGATGGTAAAGCGTCTGCCTACAATGTGGGAGACCCTGGTTCTATCCCTGGGTTGGGAAGATCCTCTGGAGAAGGAAATGGCGACCTACTCCAGTATTCTTGCCTGGAAAATCCTATGGATGGGGGAGCGTGGTAGACTACAGTCCATGGGGTCCCAAACAGCTGGACACGACTGAGCGACTTCACTTTCACTTCACTTTTCATGGACTAGGCACCAAGTTTTCAGTGGGCTTTCATTGTTTCTGTTGGTTCATGAGAATTTATTTACAACTGAGGAAAAGGAGATTCAGAGATTAGACAATTTTCCTGGAATCATACAGACGGCAAGTGGCAGAGCTAGGGTTCAAATGCAGGTCTGTCTGATGCAAGAATCTGTGCACTTTAGGGACCTGGCAGGAATACTAGAGTGGGTTGCCATTTCCTTCTCCAGGGGATTTTCCTGACCCAGGGATCAAACCTAGGTCTCCTGCATTACAGGGGGTTCTTTACCATCTGAGCCACCAGGGAAGCCCACAGAAGTGCTTAGAGAACATGAAATGATGATGCTTTTATGATTAACACAACAGGGGGGATTTGGGTTTGATGTTTATCTGGGGGAGGAGCTTTCACTGCTGTTCTTCTTAAGAGGCAGGCTATGTTCTAGGACTTGGGTCCTGGGAGTCTCTTCATATTTTCTTGTCAATGTCCTCTGGGACCCAGGAGCCATGGTTTTGAAGCTACTCCTGCCAGTTAGCTCTTGGTCACAAATGGGCATCAGCTGTAAATCAGCAGAATGGTCTGTCATTGGCTCTAAGCGGCAAATGAGATAATTAGGTCTTGCAAAGCTGGTCACCTGTCATCTCATTTCCATGTTTGATGGGGTTCCTAAGTATTGGTACCATTTGTCAAATACTCCCTTGTGCTCTTTTTGAAGGAGTTTTGCTCTAAAAGGGAGGAAGAGAAGTGAGGTGGTACCTGAAGGGAAAACGGAGATTAGGAGAGGCAGTTTCTTGTTTGTTTTAAAATCAGTGAACGAATGACTGAATGACTAAACACATAAATAATAAGAGCGTGTTAGTATGCGGAAAGGAGTGATCAGAAGCGAGGAGGCATGTGATGAAATGAGAAGATGACTGAAGCTGTGTCCTCAAGTAGATGAGATGGGGATAGATTTAAAACACAGATGGAAGGAATGGCTGTCATCAGACATTTGGCTGGAATCCAGATATCCCATGCTTACAGAATCCTCCAGGCCATAGAGGGGAGGCTGTGGGTCTTGGGGAAGAGACTCGGACTTAGCGAGGAGGACTGATTTCCAATGGCCCTGTGCTTCCTCTAGGGGGTCCTGGAACAGGGTGGATAACTTCTATGAGCTTTGGTTTTGGTCTCCTTGTAAGATAAAGATGATTTTTGCATACTCTGCAGAGTTGCAGCAAGTATTAAACAAGATAATGTAAGCAGAACCCTTGGCATGGAAAATAAAAGTGATTTCAGTTCTATCACTGAGAGATAACTATATTTACCATTTTAATGTATTTTTGCACCTATCTTTTTCCCACTTAATATAAACACATACTTAAAAATGTTATTGTCCTTTACATACTCTTCTATAACATGCTTTTAGCACTGAAATATATTGAGGACAATTTTCCACAACAATTTTTCTATAACATCATGTTTTAAATATATGCAGATCATTACAGTAGGTGGATGTACCATACTGTATTTTAACCAATTCCTGTTGTAGACATCATGGAAGTTGCTCCTTACTATTTTCTATTATAAATTACACTGTTAAAATTTCCCTTCAGCTGTACTTTCACATACATCCATGGTTATTTCCCTATGGAAGTTTTCTGGCAGTGGAATTTCAGCTGACCTGTGGGCAAGCTCTTTCACACGGCTGTATAGAGAGAGGAAGAGGATTTTAGGGGACAGCACAGACAGCAGAGTGAAGTATGATACCTGAGATCAATCTCAAGATGTGACCTGTCTCCTTTAACAATTTAATTGCTGCCCTGGTTGTAGACACGAAGGCAAGCTTACCAAATATAAGGATATTGTGAAGTTGGCAAGGATATGTTGAATGATGGAGTCAAGATGCAAGGGAAAACCTGAATGGCAGGAAGAATGGGCTGAAGCAAACAGGAGAGACCGAGTCGGGAAAACTGTAGGGTCTTAACAATGATAAATCTGGACTGTGCACATCAGGGCTAGAGTACAGCTGGATGGACGCCAGGTCGTGCCAAACAGACGTGGGAGTTGATGTCGTGTGGTTGACCCCCAAACTCATGCAAAACAATCCAATACACGTCAGGTGGTATTGGTACGAGTACAGTGTCTAGATCTTGTGTCAGTGGAATGTTGATAAGCTGGAGCTAAGCAGAAAAAAAAAGTGGTCAGGCTGGTGAATGATCTAGACCATAACTGTTCAATAGAAATATTGCTGTTGTTCCATCACTAGGTCGTGTCCAACTCTGGGACCCCATGAAGTGCAGCAGGCCAGGCTTCCCAGTCCTCCCCTCTCTCCCAGAGTTTGCTCAAATTCATGTCCATTGAATCAGTGATGCCATCCAGCCGTCTCATCATCTGTCACCTCCTTCTCTTGCCCTCAGTCCTTTCCAAGATCAGGGTCTTTTCCAATGAGAGAGCTTTATGATGCAGACCATATCAATCTATATATCTAAAATTTAAAAAATTTCAAGTAGCCAGTACAATATTTTAGATAACTCAGTCTATCCAAAATATTATCATTTTGGCATGTACTCAATATAAACAAATTATCAAGATATTACATTCTCTTTTTTCCCCACTATGTGCTAAGTCTTTGAAATCCAGTGTGTATCTTATATTTCTAGCACATCTCAGTTCAAGCTCTTAATGTTCAATGGTCAAAATGAAATATAGTTCACTGAAACAAAAAGTTGTATTTAGTGGAAAAATATTTTATACTGCTTTTGTTTTTAATTTTAAATTTAAATGATTAAAGTTAAACACAATGAAAATTGAGGTCCTCAGTTGCCCCAACAGCACTTCAAAATACTCAATAACCTCATGTGGACAGTAGCTATTGAAATTGGACAGGGAAGGTCTATACCCTATGGCTGCTACTCAAAATGTGGTCCATGGACCAACAGGATTTGCGTCCTCTGGGAAGTGGTTAGAGATGCAGCTGCTCAGGCTCCACCCAGAACTCCTGAGTCAAAATTTGCACTTCAGCAAATTCTCTGCATGATTCACGTATTCACTTGAGAAGTAGTGATCTGCATGTCAGGTGATGACTTGGGGAATGTATGAAGAAGCCAAGAAACCATGGTTTGCATGGGGAAAGGAAACCTCAAGAGACCATGATCATTTTCAAATATTTAAGGGCCTGTATGTGGAAAGTGGGAAAGATCAGGTGGAAGAACTGAGGCCACAGGTGGAGGTGGGGCTGGGGTGGGAGAAAGGGAACCGAGCTTTTTTAAGCTTCCATAGTTAATTTCACTTAATCCTCATAACGAAAGAATTGGACTTGGAGTTAACTCAGATAATCTGAGCTGAGATCTCATCATCACTAATCACTGTGCATCCTCAAGGAAAAATTACGTAGCCACTCTGAGCCTCAGTTTATTGTCTCTAAAATGGGAAAAATAACAGCCCACATGCCAGGGCTAATGTGAAGACCGTGTAGGCAAGGACCATAATCACTGTATTTACCACACCTTCCCTGGGCTCAGACATGGCATAGATTCCGTCCGCAATGAGGGTTTCTTTGTAAACTAGGCAGAGCTCTGGCGCGTGACGGATGGCTGGTACTACTGTTAGCAGGCTTCTGGTTTGGGGTGACAGATTGCGTCTTCAGTAGACACAGATGAACACTGCCCCTGCCTGTCTTCATCGCACCAAAAGCCCATTTTTTGTTTACAGCCCTGATTGATCTGGGTTGATCTATCTGCAAACTGTTTCATCAGGAGGGTGAAAACGGAAAATTGGGGAGGGGAGGTCAGGGCTCCTCCTTCTTCCCCCAATCAGTGGGTGGTGCTGGATCTCTAGCCACGTGACCTTAATGGGGGTAAAAGATCTCCAAAGAGTGGTCCTGGGTCATTCTAAGATGGGGAGCAACTGGCCCATCAGAGCGTTTCTCAGCCAAAGATCTCATTGCTGCTGCGCCAAACCACATCTGTGCTCTGTCAAGTAAACAAAGAATATCTACAGCTCTCAGGCAGGCACTCACATTAGCCGAGTGAGGGCTCTTTGGGGACCGGGGAGAGGAGGCTCGCATTTGAAAATGAACCACTGTACGTGGATTTATAGCACTGCTTTTCTGATGAAGAGGGGGAAATATTTTTCTCTGGGAGATTAGAATTTACTAGTGGATTCAAGTGTAACTTTGGAGAGTGGCAGAGGTATTAGATGTGGCAGTATCACAGTATTGTTTTATTGGCAATTAGATTTCAAACTGGCACGAATGTATGAAAATAAGTCTCAATTATGGGCCTGTGAAGTTTCTCCACCATCTGTCAACAGTTTGCTCCTTATGCCACAACATGTGTACCTTTGGAGGGAAAATGATTTAATAGCCCAAGTCAAGAGGTACAGCTCACCAAATTATATTGGAGTTTACAGCCAAGGCCTGCATTTGTGGTTTCTGATGCAGAGAAAGGAAACATGAGCTTGTGTGCATACACACACACATACATACACACTCTTCAAGGTCCCACAACTGTCAGAGGTGGAAGATATCTTCAAAAGGAGTGAATTTAACTTCTGCATTTTATAATTGGGAAAAATCAAGTCCCAGAGAGGCCAGGGACTTGTGCAATTGGTGCTGAGAGACGGGGCAGAGCTGGAATGATAACAATAGGAAACAGGGATGGGGCAGTGGGGGGTTAGTAAATGTGTAACAACCTCTGGGGAAGTGAAAGCCCTGATGTGTAGCACCTGCCTGTTCCCGTGATGTAAGCACTTTCATGATGGCGATTTCATACTAACGTGATGCCACTGAATGTGAAGTTTGGAAGGGATGCTCGATTGCCTCTCACAAGCCAATTTCTGTGGCTCCAGTGTGCCACCGTGAAGGGGGATGGAGGTGGTTATAGATATTTGAGGTTTGCCTGCCCAGCATCGGTTTCCCTTTCTAGTAAGTGTACCTTAATTTTCCCTGAGGGTGTCCACCGGTACCCTGTTTTGAGCCCATGGAGTTTGGTTAGGGTGACCCCATCACCAACTCCAGGAGTTGACCCAGGCCTGGGCCAATCAGTGCATCTCATCTCCCTGGACGTTGATTGGTTCAGGGTTGGGATTGTGGCCCAATTTGGCTCTGGGAGTCAGGCCCGGGACCTTAGTTTGAAGTGGTGGTCTTAGAGCTCTGAAGGAGCTGCCTGTGTCGAGTGGTGGTCAGTTCGCCACCATGAGCGAAGAGGCTGTCGAGAATGGAGACAAACAGGAGAACAGAGCTGAGAGACTAGAAGGAACAGGCCCGAGTCTGTTCTTTGCTTCTGGATCTATCTGAGCTTCAAGTATAGTTCCTGGACTTTCTGAGAATCAATGATCATGTTTCATTTTTGTAAAAGTCTGTGCATTTATTAAGTCGATTATGCCTCACTTTTACAAATGTATCCAGACGGAACCAGTTGTGGAGCAGGGCTCCTTAGGTCTACTCACTTCTGGAGCAGAAGCTCAGTTCTTAGCTGCCTTTCCCAACCATGCCCTTTTCCCCTCTGTCCAAACTTCAGCCAGCATCCTTGTTCTGACTAGGGTTTGGGGAAACTGTGCGTTTCTTTATCAGGCGTGTTGCCTCTGATGGGAAGAGTTCTTATCGACGAGTTTGTCCCTGAGAGCTATACTAGGGAATCTCTAGAGCCTTTTTGATGTGCTGCTTATCTAGAGTTTGATCCATGAAGTCACAAGCCTTGTCTGTCTTGGACATCGTTGCTTTCACAGAGCCCAGCATATGCCTGTTGTGTGGGAAATGCTCAGTAAATATTAGTGGAATGTCTTGTCTCAGGCAGGCTTTGCTGTGTTATGATGCTGTAACAAACAACCTCTAAACTCAATGGCTTGTAACCACGAAGTTTCATCTTTCACTCAAGGTCTTTTATCATCTATGTTGGCTGCAGCTCTGCTCCATGTCTTTTTGTTTTAGGGTCCAGACTGATGGAACAGCTCCCACTGGGAACATGAAAATCTCATGGCAAAGGGAAAAAGAGCAAAGACAGAACATGTGATGACTCTCAAACTTTCTGCTTAGATAAGGTACTTGGTACTTCTTTTTATGTTCCATTGGTCAAAGCAAGTCACTTGGCAGGGAGATGTCCTCCGAAGTAAGACACTGCATACCACAGATATCAGTAGAGATGAATAATCAATCCCCTTATAGGTTGGGGAGTGAGTAATGGGGTGTAATAATACAGGCAACCACACACTTAATGGGAGAATGTGGGAATGCGGTTAGAACTAATCTTGTGAAACTGAACATTTGAGTGTAGACTGACCCAGCATTGGGCTTCTCTGATAGCTCAGTTGGTAAAGAATCCATCTGCAATGCAGGAGACCCCGGTGTGATTCTTGGGTCAGGAAGGCTACCCACTCCGGTATTCTTGGGCTTCCCTTGTGGCTCAGCTGGTAAAGAGCCGCCTGCAATGCGGCAGACCTGGGTTTGATCCCTGGGTTGGGAAGATCCCCTGGAGAAGGGAAAGGCTACCCACCCCAGTATTCTGGCCTGGAGAATTCCATGGACTGTATAGACAATCGGGTTGCAAAGAGTCAGACATGACTGAGTGACTTTCACTTTCTTTCATTTTGACCCAGCAATGCCCAGAGAGCTTCTTGCCTGTGGGTACCAGTGTTTTAGGAATGTTTCTAGGAGCATGTGTGGTATAGCAGAAAACTGCCAACTCAAACAACTTGAATATCTGTAGACAGATGAATGGATATATAAATTAGAATACATTTACACAAAGGAATGTAATGCAGCAGTGAAAGCGAATGAACTTCAGCTATTTGGAACAGCATGAATACATCTTAGAGGCATATTAAGTTAAGTGAAATAAGAAGATACAGAGAATTTGATTCCAATTTTATAAATCATCCACGTGAAAAAATTACACAAAAAGCAAATGAATGATAAACACAAAAATCAAGATTCGGCTGCTTTGAGTGGGGCAAGGTATGACAGTGGGATAGGCAGATACAACTTACTGGTGATGTTCTAGCTTGCAGATGGGGTGGTAGATTGGGGAGGTCATTTTCATATTGTGCATTTTAACATATTTGTTACGTTCTTTTGTGTCTATCAAATAGTATGTTCAAAATGGAATTAGAAAAGAATGCAAAAGTAACAGCTAGGAAAAGTAATAATTTTTAAAAAGATGAGTGGTTATGGAAAAGTGCTGTCATAAAAAGTGGAATTCCTAGAATCAAATTTGGCAAATACACGTTGGGGCAGAATTCCGGGCCCAGGAGAGAAGGCGGGTCCTCTCAGCGCCGACCCTAGACTGTGGGCAGTTCACACCATCGGCCCTCCCCACGCCTGGGGGGTGGCCTGTGTCCTCACTGGCCCCAGTATCACGCGCCCTAGGCCGCTGCAGGGACTGAGATGCGTGCAGGGACCCTGCCTATGGGCCCGGACATTCCAGGCCCGCAGAGAAAGGTTCACCCCGTGGATGAACACAATTGACGATTGGGTTTGTCCAACAGGTCCTGATTTAACTGTCCCTGAGTTTGGTCCTCTGTGGGTAAATAGAGAAGGCTCCTTTTGGCCTTGTAAAGTTGAAGAGGCCACACCCAGATAGCTCTTGGTCACCCCCATGCCACCCTGACCACTTCAGTGAGGCGGCATTCTGCTGGAAGAGTCCCTGGTCTGGTCTCCAAGCTCAGGGCAGGAGAAAGAAGCTTCAGACTGGATATTATGGATCTCTGACAAAATAACCCAAGAGCACCTGCCCCCAGACGCTTCAGCATCTTCCTGGTCAGAGCGACTTACATTACTGAGGGGGACTGCTCCTGTGGTGACCCCAGGGGTCCAAGTGGCATCCGAGTCTCTTCCATCAGAGAGAGAAGGAGAAGGGCACTACAGGGCAGCTTGGAGATGAGCCAGAACCGAAACTGAGCATGGGTAAGACCTCCCCAACCTCTGCATGAGGGGAAGCCTGCCCACATCAGCTCTACTGGACTTCCTTGCCCACCTGTGGGGCACATGCAAAAAGCTGCCAGCTTCTCCCTTTGGGGCGGTGCCTGCTTGCCGATCTCTACACGCTCAGGCTCATTTAGCTTGTTTTAGTTTGGTTGCTTCCAAAAAAAATGTCATTTTTGCCTATTTGCATTTATATAGGAGTAGATATAACGTTGGAGAAGGCAATGACACCCCACTCCAGTGCTCTTGCCTGGAAAATCCCATGGACGGAGGAGCCTGGTGTGCTGCAGTCCATGGGGTCACTAAGAGTTGGACACGACTCAGTGACTTCACTTTCACTTTTCACTTTCATGCATTGGAGAAGGAAATGGCAACCCACTCCAGTATTCTTGCCTGGAGAATCCCAGGGATGGGGGAGCCTGGTGGGCTGCTGTCTATGGGGTCGCACAGGGTCGGACACGACTAAAACGACTTAGCAGCAGCAGCAGCAGATATAACGTTAGGTGAAACTTGGTCCAGGATTCAAAAAAATATCACTGAGCCCTCTTTCTCCCTCTCACCTCTTCTTGGCTCAGCTTTCCAGCGGGGGCTGTATTTCAGAGGGACTTCTCACTACTCCCAGCCCTAGGGGTCTCCCAGAGCTTCTGGGACTCCACTAAAGTCCAGCAGGAAAGAAGTAACTTCTCAGCCCCCATGCCCATTAAAAGCCCTGAGATTCATCCTGTTGGGGTCACGTGCCCCTGCCAAGCCAATCACAGTCACTGGGGACTGGGAGGCATTGATTGGTGTAGTCAGGTCACACGATCTCCCCAGGGCTGGGGATGAAGTCAGCATCCCCAGAACTTGTGGGTTTCAATAGAAATCCAGGATTGCGAGGAAGAAGGAAGGGGGACTGGATGCTCAGAGAGTAATCCACAGCCACTTCCTGTCTGCTGATGCTTGTTGCTCAGTCACCAAGTGAGTGATGCCAGCCACTCAACCATCTCATCCGCTGTTGCCCTCTTCTCCTTCTGCCTTAAGTCTTTCTGGGACCAGGGCCTTTTCCAGTGAGTCAGCTGTTCGTATTAGGTGGCCAAAGAATTGCTGATGCTTGTTAGTCGTTTGGAGGAACACTTTGCACCTTAAAGATAATGGTGGTTTATAGGCCCCACGGATGTTAAAAAAGTATTTTTCTCTATGGTTGTTTGCCTTTTAAATTTATGTTTTTTTTTAAAAAGTTTTATTTTTAACCATGGTCATTTTCAAAGACACACAAAAGCAGTGTGAATACAGTAATGAATGCATCTCTGTATCCATCAACCAGCTGCAACCATTGTCTTATGTTGATTTTTGACTTTCAAAGTTTCAAATTTGTTCAGAGTTCAATCTTCATCTTTTCTATTGTGGCTGCTCCTAATAGATGTGATTGTGTTCAGAGGGAAACAAGATACACAGGCACCTACGTTTTTTCTAGGTTTGTTTTATTTGGATATATGCTGCAAAGTGAGACACTAACAGGATTTTTCCCCAGGTCTCCAGTTTCCCCAGGTCCGTTGATTGAATCATCCCTCCTGTTCTCACTGGTTTGTGAAGCATCCTTGATTTGATATTAAGTTCTCACATAACTCCAGTACTTTGGCCACCTCATGCGAAGAGTTGACTCATTGGAAAAGACTCTGATGCTGGGAGGGATTGGGGGCAGGAGGAGAAGGGGACGACCGAGGATGAGATGGCTGGATGGCATCACGGACTCGATGGATGTGAGTCTGAGTGAACTCCGAGAGATGGTGATGAACAGGGAGGCCTGGCGTGCTGCGATTCATGGGGTTGCAAAGAGTCGGACACGACTGAGCGACTGAACTGAACTGAACTGAACTGAACTCTCACATGTACCAATATCTGTTTCTGGCTACATATTCTGTTTTATTGACCTATATGTTCTTGCACCAATATCAATGTTTAAAATTTAATAGATGTATAAATAAGTTTTCAAATCCAGTATACCAAGTTCCACACTAGGCTTCTTTTTTCAGTATTTTCTTGCTCAACTTTATCTATTCATTCTTCCAGGTGAAACGTAGAACGATTTTTCTAAGTTCAAAACATAATGGCCTTAGGATTTTGATTAGAATTGGTTACAGTTCTGCGTAAAGTTGGAAAAAAGAACATTTTCTTCATAGTCACTCTTCAAATGTGTAACTATAGCACATCTTCCCATTTATTCAGGTCTTGTAAATCCCTCTGTAAAAATGCATGGTGTTATCTCCTATGAGGGCCATTCCTGGGTTGTTTATATATTCTGCTTTGTTTATGGATGAAAGATTTAAAACTTCCCATTTTATTTTCTTTATTATGACTTTTTATTTCTATCAAATCTGAGTCACTCTGAGAGGTTTAGGCCATGCTTGCTAGGAGCCCACCACCCAGTCGGCCAGAGTTTCTATTTGCTCTAAAGGTGGAGTCCCCTGAGCTCCACGTTACAGTGGAAAGAGCCTAAGATCTGGCCTCAAGATAGGCCTGAGCTCTGGCCCCTGCCCTTGCCCTTATCAGCTGGACATCCTTGGGCAACTTATCATTTTGCTTCTCCAAGTGTCATTTTCCTTACTGGCAAATGAATGTGGGTTGTTTTCTCTATTTTTAATCTATTTCCTTTTATTGTGTTTGTTTCCAAACTTCTCTTTCTTCTCCAGGGAGGCTAAGCTTTCTGGGAACAGAGGTTGTGCCTCCTCACGGCTGCAGGTGGAGAAGGCAATCAGGAAACAGTAGGTGTTTGCTGCTGCCAGGCTGCACTGACTGCAGAGTCCAGTCCACCGACACCACTTTGGTTCATTTGAAATAGAAGATACTCCATTTATTTATTTTTATTTTTAGTAGGAGGATAATTGCTTTACAATGTTGTGTTGGTTTCTGCCGTACAACATGAATCAGCCATATATATATATATATGTATGTATATAAATACGTATATATACCCCCTCTCTTGAGGCTCCCTCCCATCCCCATCCCCATCCCACCTCTCTAGGTCATTGCAGAGCCCCGAGATGAGCTCCTTGTTATATGGCAGCTCCCATTTGTTGTCTGTTTCACGCTTGGTAGTGTATATATTTCAAGGCTGCTCTTAAAGTTTGTCCTACCCTTTCCTTCTCCCAGTATGTGCACAAGTCTCTACATCTGCATCCCTCTAAATAAAAGATACTTTGAAATAACCTGGAGCCCTCACCCGGATTATGGTTCTTTAATAAAACTTTGAAATATAGATAATAATCTTCAAGAGTAAAATAGTTGGGGTTTATTGAGTTCTTAGCATGTGCCAGGCACCAGGTGATCACGGTCCAGGTGTGATCTCATGAGACTACACAGAACTCTGGTGAGGAAGGCATACTCCCCATCTTAGTTCAGAGATGCTAGAAACAAAGGCCACGCAGCCCAAGTAGGGTGCTACTGGGGCCAGCTCAGTGCCCTGAACCTGCATGCCCTACCATCTTCCCAGCCACAGCCAAGTGGTGTGTTAACAGTGCCTCGGGCCTTGGAGGTAGCCCTCTGGTGGTCTAGGTCTTGCTATTAGCAAAGTAGTGAAGTCAGGGAGCCATTGATCGTGTTAGTTGCCTTCTCTTTCTCCTTACATTTTAAGCATCCTCAGAAAAAGACTGTGATCAACGCTTCTCACTATGGTGTTGATCTCTTCCTCACCCAGTCTTTGCCACCCTTTGCCCTCCTGACTCATGAGTGGCAGGGCAGCAAGGCCTTGTAGGACTGCTGGGTGGAAGAGAGGGTATGGGACATGAAAGGGGCACAGAGCATGGAGGTGGAGGACCCATGGCCTGGCAGGACGGCGGCGGGGAAGAGCTCTGGGTGCATTTGTGCACGGGCGTGGAAACGGCAACCCACTCCAGTGTTCTTGCCTGGAGAACCCCAGGGACGGAGGAGCCTGCTGGACTGCTGTCTATGGGGTCGCACAGAGTCAGACATGATTGAAGCAACTTAGCAGCAGCAGCAGCAGCAGTGGGTTCACACGGGAGAGAGAATGTAGCCACGTGGGAGTATGTGCTTGTGTGTGAGTCTGTGCATGTATGTTTGACTACATGTGGGTGTAGGTTTAAGCACATGTGTACACACAGTCATGTTTATCTTTGTGCATGGGTTACGCGTGAGTGTGTGACTACATATCGGTGCGTAGGTATGTTCATGTATGTGTGTGCAGCGGTCATTTGCGTACACTTATGTGTTCACATGTGGGGGAGGATGTGTATATCTTTGTGTAGGATTTTGTGGGTATGTGTGCATGGGTGGATATCAATGTATGTGTGTGTATAATTGTGTGTGTGCTTGTGCGTGTGTGAGAGTGTGTGAGTGTATGTGCAGCAGGGCCCTGGACTGCGGAGCTGGGTGCCTTTCCTTCACTCTTGACAGATGGTCCAGCTAACGAGGGCCCCTCTGCCACCTGCCTGCGTGCCCCTCCCCAGGGCCTTGCTCCCTCCCTCGAGTCCTGCTGCCTTCCGGTGGCTGTCTCTCCTCTCCCCGTCCCCTCCCTGGCGTGAGTGCCTTTTTGGCTGCTGTGTGGGGGAGGTGGGGTTAGGACGGAGCTGACAGTCAAGGCTGCCCTGGCCTGAGCCTGCGGTGACAGGGCCGGGAAGCTGGCAGGGCTGAGAGTGTGTGTGCACGGGTGCCTGTGCATGTGCGTGTATGTGTGTGTGTGTGTGTGCGCGTGTGCGCATGTGGTTGTTAACATGGCAGGGAGGCAAAGCCCAGGCAGCCCTCACCAGTGCCTGGCCTCATCCGCAGGGTGGGCAGGCAGCCCAGGGTAGAAAGGCCTGTGCTTTGCAGACAAAAATGCCAGATGGTGGGGGATTTGGGGGGGCCTTCCATGGCCTGGCTGCCAAGGGCAAGGAGGTTTTCTGGAGCTCTGGAGAGTGAGCTGGGGGGTTGCTTATGTGCTGCTGTGAATTTTTTTTGGTGAATGTCTGAGTGTGTGTGTGTGTGTGTGTGTAGCCTTGTTTTTGCATATTTTAGAATATATTTCCCTTTTGGATTTCTATCAGTTTGCTAAAAAATTTGATCTTTAAGCTTTAGTTTTCTTTTTTTTTGTATAAGAAGAGTACATGTTCCTGCAAGGAAGTCAAAACATCTTTTTTAAACAGAAAATATTTATTGATAGGCTATAAAAAGCAGCACCAAATAAGGCAGACATTTAGATTGGGTGTTTCAGTTGTGAGTGAGCCTTAGGGCCTTGGCGAGTGGCTGGGTTCTGTTCATGTTATGAATGGGTTTTGCCTCCTGCGGGCTAGTTTTCTAACTTGGTCTTCAGTGCAAGTTTTCCTGGGTGGACCCACTCATTCTTGACGATGTGCACTACCCATTCCTTTTGGAAAATGCAGAGCTTACCCAGGTGCAGGCTCAGACAGGTGTGGGGATGGCTCTGCTCCTCCACCCTGAACCAACATGGCATCTCCATGGAGACCACCCCACACACTGATCTCCCTAGGATAGCCACACCTGCACACACAACCTTGGGTAGAGACCAGCTTTGCTTTTATTTTTTGGAAAAGAGAAACAGTGTGGGAGAAGAATGATTTCATGTGAGTGAAGTATTCCCTGGCCCTCACACAGCCCAAGTACTAACGTCTGCACAGGAGGGTGGTGCTCACGGGAGCCTTGGAGATGATGTGTGGACCTTCCAATGGAGCTTGCCTTGGAAACAGGTCTTCCCAGCCTCAAGGAAATGGCCAGCTGTCTGCCTCTGGCTCTCCTGTTCCCTCATCACCAGGCTTAGAAATCCTCCATGGTGTCATGCTGAATAAAGTCCAGATTCCTTAACAGGGCACTGCAGGTGGTAAGCGTAGCCTCCTTCCCAGGGCACCTTCTTCTTGTAGCTCATCTGTTGCTACACCTTTGGTATCTTGCTGCAGGCTGCAAGTGCCATTTTATTTTTAAAAAGTGATTGTCTTGCTTTCTCTCTTTTCGGCTGTGCTGGGTCTTCGCCGCCGTGTGGGCTTTTCTCTGGCTGTGGTGAGCGGGGGTTACTCTCTAGCTGCGGGGCGTGGCCTCTCAGTGGGGGCTGCTTTTGTTGTGAAGCACGGGCTCTAGAGCACGTGGGCTTCAGCAGCTGCATCTCACAGGCTCTAGAGCACAGGCTCAGTAGCTGCGGCTCGCGGGCTGAATTGCCCCATGGCATGTGGGATCTTCCTGGATCAGGGACCGAACCCATGTCTCCTGCACTGGCAGGTGGATTCTTTACCAATGAGCCATCAGGGCTTTTAATTTTTAAGCAGAAAAAAAATGTGTATTAACATGCTATAAAAGCAGTACCAAATGCCAGTGAAGACAAGAAGACTTTCACTCACGCTGCCTCTCTCCCCAGGATGCCCTTCCTGCTCCTTTTCCTGCGTGAATCCCATCTTTCCTTCCGGGCTCAGCTAGCTGCCACTTCCTCCTTCCTTTCCCTGTGCTCCCATGACATATCATAAACTAAGGAAAATCTCATGTGATTTTCACTTCAGACAGGTCTGAAGTGGCTGGCCGCTTTCTTTTCTTGAGGTCGAGGGACTGTATTTAATCCTGACACCGAGCGAAGCTGCTGGCACATAGGAGGTGCTCGGTTGGCTGAACGAATAAATAGAAATGCAAGCGAAACAAAAAAATTTTGAAATGTGTACCACTGAGAACACGCATTATGATTCTGAACACCGATCTACTCATACATCATCATCATTATTGTTATCGGGGTGTGTGTGTGTGTGTGTGTGTGTGTGTGTAACTGCATGTGTGGTGACACTGGCCCATTCAGTGGACACAGAAACAGCACATTTACAAGTTTCACTCAGGAAATAAGAGATGATGAGACAGAAATTGTTACTCATCTGCCCAATCTCCACAGTTTCTTCTTCCAGCACTTTCTGTCTTGAGCATAGCCTTCATCACCATCATCTTGCACATCACCTCTCCCTTGCCATGATAATCAGCCTCTCTTCCACCTTCCGACATGCTCCTGATTGAATACATTTATACCCTAGTGGGAAAGATGGGCCAGTGATTCTGGATCAAACATATGCTGGGTGCTGAGGATGCAGAGATAAAAGAAGCAGGACCCCTCCAATAAGGAACTCACATCCTAGGAAGAGACCTGTACAGATATGGACAAAGCTTAGTTAATTCTCTAGTAGAAACAGGACAGATTCGCTTCCGAAGCATAGGGGAGAGAGAGATCTTCACACTGGAAAGCTCCTAC
The DNA here is from genome assembly GCA_006410635.1 of Cephalophus harveyi. Taxonomy (NCBI): domain Eukaryota; kingdom Metazoa; phylum Chordata; class Mammalia; order Artiodactyla; family Bovidae; genus Cephalophus; species Cephalophus harveyi. Next base: position 92,729 of record SJYT01026927.1, on the reverse strand, counting down.
TCATTCTGAAAGTTCCAGCTCATCTGCGCCCTGCTCTAGAACACCTTCCTGTCCAGAAATGTGGGGATTCAGATGTATAATTCAGCCCCTTCCCCCCACAGCCCTCCCACCCCTGCTATATCACACACAGACATAGATAGACATTTGTGTAGAGTCCTTCACAAACGGGGAGTAATTTCTCTTGCAAAAACACAAGCAGCTTTAGATTGAAGATTAGATGTTGCTTTTATATAATGTCCCTTGATTGTTTCCACGACTTGAGTTCAGCTCTTCCATTGTGTTACTTGATCCTCTTCCCTTTCCCCCTACTTTTTCTCTCTCTCTGGATCAACACCCCAACTTTCTTCATTTCTTGGGAGAACAAATGCTCCGTCCACAGCTGATAGCCCCTGGGATGTGCCTGGCTGGGCCTGTGCTGGTCCATGGCAGGCGTCTGCCTTGATTGGTCGGTGCTCGTGCCACACTTTGCTGTTAGCTATTTTGAATGTTGCCCTGGCTTAGCTCCAGTCTGGGCTCCGGGACCCCCACTGCACATCAAGGACTTGGCTTGGCAACACTTTCCTGTTGGGTCCTCTGTCTGCTTTTGTGTTTTGTTAGGTGTGGGTGTATTGAGTAGGAGGAGCCTCTAGAAGCTACATCAGCCTACTTGCCCTCACCCAACTGCTCCTGGGAATNTTTTGAATGTTGCCCTGGCTTAGCTCCAGTCTGGGCTCCGGGACCCCCACTGCACATCAAGGACTTGGCTTGGCAACACTTTCCTGTTGGGTCCTCTGTCTGCTTTTGTGTTTTGTTAGGTGTGGGTGTATTGAGTAGGAGGAGCCTCTAGAAGCTACATCAGCCTACTTGCCCTCAGCCAACTGCTCCTGGGAATGATCTGCCCTCAGTGCTGTGAGGCGACACCCTCACTTTGGGTCACACTCCTGGCTGCTGAACCAAGTGGCTGGGAGCAGGATTGCTCCTCAAACAGGGAAGGGTAGGGGGAGACCACCAATCCTCCAGTGGAAAATAAAAAGGCCAGGCAGTATTAACTCACCTGCACAGCTCGCTGGGCTTAAAAAGCACAGCCTGAAATGGCTTCCTGATTGAGAGAAGATGCTTCATTAATCTTGGCCCTCTCATTTAAGAGTGTGAAGAATGGAGACTAATGGCTGGCATTTCATCGATGGGACGCCAAAGCACAGACCCTGGACTATAACTGCAGAGAAATCACAAGAAGGAGAAGAGGAGTGAGCAGGCCAGGGAGAGGAGCAGGGAACTCGGTATCCTGAGGATGGTGGTGGTGGGGAAATGCGTATGTATAAGTCCCTTCTTGTATACGTTGCCTGTTAATTCAATATCCTGAATCATCCTGGAGACAGTCCTCCAGGTCCTCAGTGTGAGAGCTCTGGCCTGGAAGCCAAGAGTCCTGGGTTTGAGTCCGGTTCCTCCACTGCCTGACTGGGTGAGTGAAGCAGGTTGGTGCCCCTTGCTTAAAATTCAGGGAGAGATGACTTCTCCGGTCCATCTCAGTGTTAGGTCTCTTGAAGCTGTGACAGATACCACTTGGGTTAGGCCTTGTAGCCAAGGTTTGAAGACAATGCCTCTGCCTTTGTGGGGTAGCCACACCTGCTCATGAGATCCAGTGTGCTAAGAGACCTACACAAGCAAGGTGTCAGGAAGTTATATGCCAGAAGAGGGTAACTGAGGTAGAACTCTGATAGGGAAGGGAAGGAGGGAAACCTCTTTGCAGCTGGGTGTGGGAAGGATCCTGAAAGGCTTCCTGGAAGAAGAGGGCCTTATGGCTCAGGACAAGCTCTGGCAGGCAGAGAAGACAGAGGTGGAAAGTTTCGACTTCCAAGTATCAGATCCGGGGCCCAAGGAGAACTATGTATTTTCTGTAGGTTTCTGGGATGAGGGAAGAGAAAGAACTAGCCATGGCCTGATCACCTAGAAGGTACCCTCAGTAGTCTTTGAGCCACACCAAACCTTGTTTCACATGACCCAGGTTTCCACCCTGGGGCAACCATTCCTGGAGACATAAAAGATTCTTCTTGGTTGCTTACCCATGTTGTGACTTTGGACCAGTGGCATAGCTACTCTGAGCCTTATTTCCACATCAGTAAAATGTGGATAATAGCATAGCTTGATAGGTAGATAGCTGGGATTGTATGATTTAATATATATAAAGTGTTTACCATGGTATCTGGCATGGGATAAGAGCTCAAAAGCATTGTTGCTTAGTCACTAAGTCGTGTCTGATTCTTTTGCGACCCCATGGACTGTAGCGTGCCAGGCTCCTCTGTCCTCGGGCAAGAATACTGGAGTGGGTTGCCATTTGAGCTGCTATCATATGGCTGTCCTAATGATATCATTCCTGAGTACCTACTGTCCCCAGGCACTACATTCTCATAGTAACTAACACACTGTGATAACCATTCTACATGGGCAGCATTGTTATCATCCCTTTCAGAGAAACCGCAGGCACAGAGACGTTACGCAACTTGCTCAAGGTCACACAGGTAGTCCGCAGTGGAGGTATAATTTGATTCCAGGCACCTATGCTCTAAAGCACCCTGCTACCCCTGCTGCTAATTCTCTTGGAATTAGCATTATTATTTGGCTTTCAAAAATCAGGCTGCAGATCCAGCCGACCAGTGAGGGGAGAGGGGTGAGCAGAGGAGGCAGTCTGAAATAGTTTCCTTGTTTCCAGCCAACCTAAGGAACTGAGAAGGGGATGGGGACTCCTGGGGGTAGGGGATGATAACCCTGCATATACATGGTAGCAGGAGCTTGCTGTATGGCTGTGTGGTCAGACTGGGATGGTCTAGACTAGAACCTAGGTCAGAAGGCAGCATCTGAGAAATGTGGTTGAATGTGCTGAAGGGTGAACTGAGGGCAGATCAGAGGCAAACTTACCTCATGTCTGTGAGGATTCACCTGTCCAGCTTTGAGGAGGTGGTGAGCAAATGTGATCAAATTGCCAACATCCATTGGATCATAGAAAAAGCAGGAGAATTCCAGAAAAATACCTTCTTCTGCTTCATTGACTATGCCAAAGCCTTTGACTGTGTGGATCACAGCAAACTGTGGAAAATTCTTCAAGAGATGGGAATACCAGACCACCTTACCTACTTCCTGTGAAACCTGTATGCAAGTCAAGAAGCAACAGTTAGAACTGGACATGGAACAATGGAGTAGTTGAAATTGGGAAAGGAATACTTCAAAGCTGTATATTGTCACCCTGTTTATTTAACTTATATGTAGAGTACATCGGAGAAGGCAATAGCAAGCCACTCCAGTACTCTTGCCTAGAAAATCCCATGGATGGAGGAGCCTGGTAGGCTGCAGTCCATGGGGTCGCTAGAAGTCGGATGCGACTGAGCGACTTCACTTTCACTTTTCGCTTTCACACAATGGAGAAGGAAATGGCAACCCACTCCAGTGTTCTTGCCTGGAGAATCCCAGGGACAGGGGAGCCTGTTGGGCTCCTGTCTATGGGGTCGCACAGAGTCGGACACGACTGAAGCGACTTAGCAGCAGCAGCAGCAGAGTACATCATGTGAAATGCAGGGCTGGATGAAGCACCAGCTGGAATCAAGACTGCCAGGAGAAATATCAATAACCTCAGATATGCAGATGACACCACCCTTATGGCAGAAAGTGAAGAGGAACTAAAGAGCCTCTTGATGAAGTTGAAAGATGAGAGTGAAATAGCTGGCTTAAAACTCAACATTTAAAAACTGAAGATCATGGCATCTGGTCCCATCATGTCACTGCAAATAGATGAAGATACAATGGAAAGCTGCAGACTTTATTTTCTTTGGCTCCAAAATCACTGCAGATGGTGACTGCAGCCATGAAATTAGAAGACGCTTACTCCTTGGAAGAAAAGCTATGACAAACCTAGACAGCATATTAAAAAGCAGAGACATTGTCGAAAAAGGTCCATCTAGTCAAAGCTATGGTTTTTCTAGTAGTCATGTATGGATGTGAGAGTTGGACCATAAAGAAAGCTGTCATTTAGTTGCTAAGTTGTGTCCAACTCTTGTGACCCCGTGGACTGCAGCCCACCAGGCTCCTCTGTCCATGGGGATTTTCCAAGCAAGAATACTGGAGTGGGTTGCCATTTCCTTCTCCACGGGATCTTCCCGACCCAGAGAGTGAACACAGGTCTCCTGCACTGCAGGCAGATTCTTTACCAACTGAGCTATCAGGGAATTCTCTAGTAAGAAAGCTGATCACCAAAGAATTGATGCCTTTGAAATGTGATGTTGGAGAAGACCTTTGAGAGTCCCTTGGACTGCATGGAGATTAAACCCATCAATCCTAAAGGAAATCAATCTTGAATATTAATTGGAAGGACTGATGCTGAAGCTGAAGCTCCAATACTTTGGCCACCTAATGAGAAGAACTGACTTGTTGGAAAAGACCCTGATCCTGGGGAAGATTGAAAACAGGAGAAGGGGATGACAGAGGATGAGATGGTTTGATGCCATCACTGACTCAATGGATATGAGTTTGAGCATGCTCCGGGAGTTGGTGATGGACAGGGAGGCCTGGTGTGCTGCAGTCCACTCAGATACAACTGAGTGACTGAACTGATGATGAGCAAATGTGATTCCTCGGTCCTTATAAGGTTATTGCCTCAGACTTGTAGAGCCACCCATCATCCCTTGGAGAGGGCCTAGCTTGATATTTCCATAGACTCTTCCATGGAACATGAGGCCCTGGAGCTGTTTTCCTCAGAGGGTTGTGACTGAATCAGCCTTGAAAACTGCAGCCTTCTTCCATATAGTAGATATTATTGGGGTACCACCAGTCACTCCCACATTTGCCAAGCCAGCGCACTGGGCTGGACTTCCAGCTATCAGCATGTGGAAGAGCAGCCCCTCTGAAGTCTTTCTTCTTGTGCCTGGGAAACAAGAAATACTGGACCTTTAATGACAATTAATGACACCCCTCCCTAGCCCAGCTCCGTGACTGGCCACAGTTGGGGTATAAATACCCCAGCTCCCTCACTCCTGATGGGGTAACTCTGAGGCACGTATCCCCCACCATGTCCCAAAGATCCCCGGTGGAGGAAGCTCCTGCTGCCCACAGTGACACCTTGCGTGGCAACTCCGCCTTCATGACTGCCTTCCTTTTCCTATCTCACTCCTTTTTAAAAAATAATATTTATTTATTGACTGCACCGGGTCTTGGTTGTGGCATGTACGCTCCATAGCCTGTGGGCTCAGTAGTTTCTGCGTGAGTTTAGTTGCTTAGAGTCATGTTGGGACCTTCATTCTTCCACCAGGGCTCGACTCAGGTCCCCTACACTGCAAGGAAGATTCTTAACCACCGGCCAACAGGGGAAGTCCCCCATCTCCTTTCTTTATTTTCCTACCAGGGTTCCCTGACACCACCTCCCAAATAAACTGCTGGCACTCAAATTCTCGTATCACAGCCTGCTTCTGGGGAAACCCAAGCTAAGATAACTGCTCTTGGAGATTTCCACAGCATATTAAAGCGTTCAAGGCTCTCAGTAATCTTATAGTGAGACCTAACTAACTTAACCACCTAACTAACTTAAAACTAACTTTCCCAGACTTGTTTGACCAGAGGATGCCTTTTTAACCTGGTACCCAGTAGCCACCCATGGAACGTCGCTCTGCAGCACGCACTGTGGGAAACCACGATCTAACCCTAGCTCACGGCTTAAGGCTGTGTTATCTGAGGCCCAAAGACGGGAGTGAGTAGCTGAGCCTGCTCTTGGCAGCGCTGGGGTTAGGGCTCCACCTCCACTTCTGGCCCAGGTGCATTTTCTAACTGTTGTAATTTCCTCCTCATCTGTGATATGCAGAGAATAATATTTCCTCCATAAGAGCTAAGGTAACATGTGTGAAATCCCGAGTGAGCTGAAGGGGATTATATAAATACGTGGAATGATTATTCTGACAGTGGGAGTGGGGGGTGGAGAGCCCCAGACCAGGTGAGCTCAGTGGCTCGGGGGCATCTGAGTCATTCCTGGAGGAGACAAGGTGCTGGAATTCTTAAACCCACCAGGCTTCCTGCAAGAGCAGTCCCCCCACCCTTCTCCACAACCTGTCAAACCCAAGGCTGACCAGAAATATCAGCTTAAAGGCAAGTCGGAAAATGGCTTAGAGAGGGCCAGCATCCATCTTGGAATGTACTTATCTCATTTTCACAGTCACCAGAGACAGCCAGGGAGGAGAACCAGATGTTCAAGCATCCCTTTCTTGCTCTCACTCACTTGCTCGCTCACTCTATCTTTTTTGTAAATTGAATTTAAAGGACCTGTTTCTTAGCAACAGCAGCAGCCCGTGATTACAGAGTCCACCTTGGCCATTTCAATGCCCAAGGTTTCAGGAAGCAAATAAACCTCTCAGTACAGGCTGGGGATTGGGGACGGATAGCAGGGCCGCAGTGGAAGCCGGCGCATCCAGTGGTGTGTTTAGAGGGCCTCCCAGAGGACCGCGGTGAGGGCAGGAGGGCCTGCAGAACCCTCTGTGGCTCCCAGGCACACATGGCATGGCTTTGTGAAAAGAGCAGTGGATGAAATCTCGGGAAACTCAAGTCTGGCGCAACACTGCAGGGTTGCCTTGGGCAAGCCACTGCATTTTTCTAAGCCTTGGCTTCTGCACCTGTCAGACTGGTGGTAACACCTTTCCAAGCTGGGGTGTAAAAGTGATCAGAGCACGCAGATGTCCGAAATGCGTGAGGAATGATGATGGTGTCAGGGGTTAGGAATGTTTCCTTCCCTGGCCTGTGATGCTCTGCCCCCTATCGCTGGAGAAAGCAAACCAGATCCTGAAAGCTGTGAGATAACCTTCCCTCCTCCCCAGAGCCTTGACGATGTCTTCAGGCTCGTGGACCTAAAAATTGTGGGGTAGGAGGAGGTCCTGCCTGGGAGAGGGGAGGAGAAGACCTCTCGGTGCAGCTCTGATGATTAGAGCGATGACAGGCCTTTGGGGCCCCTCTGCTTATTTCATACCTTTCTGGTCCTTGTAGGCACTTGAATTTGAGATCTCTGCTTTACTGGCAATCCCTTGAACATTTATAAGATGGGGATGTTAATAAAATCTATCGAAAATAATGATTGTTAGCTGCACTGCCTGGCTTGTGGGATCTTACTTCCTTGACCAGAAGTCCAGCCTGTTCCCCCTGCAGTGGAAGTATGGAGTCCTAACCACTGGACTGCCGGGGAAGCCCCTAAAAGAGTATTATTAAGGTGAAATGATGTAATGCATGTAAAGTGCCCAGCACATGGCAGGGATTGAAAGATATTGGTTTTTGTCCCCTTAAGCTTTCAAAACTTTGAGTCATTTGTATTAGTGGGTCAGCCATAGGAACCTAGAACGGTTCTTTCTAGAGACAGCCTTTGTTTAGGCATGCATTCCTTCTGCTATTCATTCATTCAGGAACTGCTATGTCAGAGTTTGGTCTCTAAATATCAAGCTCAAGTTCAAATCAAGGTCAAGGCTTGGCTGCTCAAGATGTGGGTGATCTTGGCCAAGCACTTGACTTCTGAGCTGCCCCGTTCCATTCATTCATGCATGCATTTATTTTTTGCTAGGCATCAGTGTACTTGGTGATGAGGCTTTAGTGATACATAAGACAGACAAAAGAAAGTCTCAGTCTTGTTTCCTAGAAGCAGAGTCTGAAGCAGGGGTTCAAGTGCACGTGGTTTATTAGGGAATGTTCTTAGGAAACGCCCTTAATGGAGGGAGTAAAGCAGAATAGAGAAAGAGAAAAGGCTGAGGTCAAATCTTGCCTTGATCTGGTCCACAAGGAGGTGATTGGGTCCTGAATTGTAGACCACACTGTAAAATGTTCCCCCTTCAGGCAAGAGGAGCAACATTTTATACTCCCAATTCAATCAGGCATTGGCTATGGACCAATGCTGGACTTGTGTGATCCCTGGGCAAAGCAGCTCCTGCCAGCCAAGGACAGTTCTCTGGAGAAGGGAGGCAGCTGTGACTGTTAGCAGCCAACATTCACAGCAGTTGGGAGATGGGTATCCTGGCCAGGTAAGAGCATCTGTGCCGGGTGCTGACTTTGTCTACCACAGCTCACCACTTGCACCACTGAGATCCTCTTGACTCTCACATTCAGTTCATTCCACCTGGTGCCAGCTTCTCGAGAAATCCGTGGTTGTAACTCCTGGGGAAACTTTAAAGAGGAGGATTAGTGGGACATGCTACAGTTCCTATTGCCACAATCTCAAGACCACAGTTGGTCATCGTTATCTTCCTCCTCTTCTATTTGCTTTCGATTCCTCTTATCCTTGGCTAGCACTTTTGCTGGTCTGGGTGGCTTGCCAGGTGGGGTGGCCCAGGCACTCATCTCTAAAGGGGTCTGAGCACCTGGTTACTATGCCACCCTCAGGCTGTGGTTGGGGCACCTGCTACTTATACACAATACTAGGTATGGGAGTACCAGACACACTCCAGAGAATCACACGAGTTCCAAACACATTCCCCTATTATATGGACGCAAGTCACACTGCATGATGACCAGGCCCAGTGGTCCCTGACAGTAAGAAGCTCTTTCTGTGCCTGCTGATCTAGTAACCCAGGAAACAATGATAGGACCTTGACCAGCCTGGCTAACAAGAAGCCCCTGCTGTTGGGTTTGGACCTGACTCAGTCCCCGCCACTGTGGCTACTTTCTTTATGAGCTCACTGTACACACTCCTGGTGATCAAGAGCCGAGACTAGCTAGCATTGTCTGGCTAAGTCATCCTGTTTAGTCTTTCACTGAAGGTGATCCCTGGTGTATGTTAACCTATGACACAGGGATCTTCACACTTGTGTTCACGCCCATGAGCCCATTCCCATGCCTCTACACCACACCTCTGTCCCTGGACTTCAGTCTCCTTCCTTCCAGACTTCTGGCTGACAAGCCCTGTTGTTCACTATTGCCCATCAGTCTACATATGTCCTAACTTTAGGCCACTTCTTTCTTCACACAAAGTGGATGATCAGAGGCCTTGCCTGAAGCTTTTGCACTAGAAGGACCTCTTCTCACGATTGTCTGTTAGGGTCCCCTGAGTGGGGCTGTGGTGCAACAGTGTCCATTTCCTATGTGTACCAGCATCTGTGAACCAAACTTGGGCTCCTTCTTCCTCTGACACCTGGTCGTGGGGAAACTCTCATAGGACTATAGATGTGAGTTGAGGGAGAGACACTGGTACAAACATGTTTGGTGACATGGAGTGTGGGACCCGTGTTTGTTCAGTTACTTCTATCCTTGGACCTGTTTGACCATGATCCTGGATGTACCATGTCCAATTTCTGATGGATTGCTGACATTCCCAGATCACAGTGGGTTGTTTTGGTCTTGTGGTTACTTGGTATCCCATGACCGAATACTCTTGTTACTGCTTACTTACTCATAAAGGTTTGATGACATTGATGACATGATGTCATAAGTATAGTGAACCAGTGATGTTCTGTGGAATATCTAGATGTTTCAGGCCCCCTTGGATATGTGATGACAGAATGAAGGAGAATGAACAGAGTCCTGTGAGAGTATGAAAAGAGAACTGTGGGTGAATACTGCTGTTCATCCCTTGTGAATATGAACTGTCCTGGGTACTCCTTTCTGCTCGGTATGGGAAAGAAAGCATTTATCCGATCAAAAGCTGCCTATCATTTATCTGCAACTATACTAATCCACTCTGGAGAAGGCAATGGCACCCACTCCAGTACTCTTGCCTGGAAAATCTCATGGATGGAGGAGCCTAGTAGGCTGCAGTCCATGGGGCTGCTAAGAGTCGGGCGCAACTGAGTGACTTCACTTTCACTTTCATGCATTGGAGAAGGAAATGGCAACCCACGCCAGTGTTCATGCCTGGAGAATCCCAGGGACAGTGGGGCCCCGTCTATGGGGTTGCACAGAGTCGGACACGACTGAAGTCAAGGGGGCTAGACTTTTGTATCCCTGTATCAATTAGTCATTGGCTGTTGGTGTCCCTGGGATGGAGCTGTAACCTCCCTGGCAAGGTGACGTGGCTCAGCCAAGTCTCTGGAAGAGTGGCAGCTGTGAATCGTCATCAGTCAGTTAGCAGAGTGGCTGGGGGTGGGTGGGTGGACCTGCTGAGCAGGAACCTTGGCATCTTCCTGAGAGGATGGAATATTCTGGAAGAGGAGGAATTTCAGCAGGGCTGGGGGCCTACAGAGCAAGGCATCCAGGTAGCTGTAGCCTTTGGATCAGAGTGGTTGGCAGTGGAGGTTGATACCCAAAATGGTTGAATTTTGGATATTAAAAAGAAAACCCCAACCCCCAATAGCTTTATTGAGATATAATTGACACACAATAAACCAGATGTACAGGATATAATTTAACATGTCTTCAGTTCAGTTCAGCTGCTCAGCCATGCCTGACTCTTTGTGACCCCGTGGCCTGCAGCATGATGTCGGTAAATATTCATGAAATCATCACAGTAATCAAGATAATGAACAAATTCATAGTTTGAAAAACTCTCATTTTGTCTTTTGTAATCTCTCCTTGCCCATTCTCATCATACCTTGCCCACCACCTGTCAAATCCTAGTCAACTACAGAGTTTGCTTTCTGTCTCTATAGGTTAGTTTGCATTTTCTAGAATTTTGCATAAATGAAATCATACAAAAAAAAAGTATGTACTCATTTATTCTTATTTTACTTCTTTCACTGAGCACTGTTGCCATTATTTTATTGAAGTATGGTTGATTTACAGCATTGTGTGAGTTTCAGGTGTACAGCCAAGTGATTCAGATATACATATATATAGAGAGAATTTTTCAGATTCTTTTCCATTATAGGTTGTAGAAGACATTGAATATAGCTCCCCGTGCTATGCAGTAGGACCTTGCTGTTCGTCTGTTTTATATGTAGTCGTGGATATCTGTTAATCTCATGGGCTTCCCAGGTGACTCAGTGGTAAAGAATCCACCTGCAATACAGGAGGCACAGGTTCAGTGCCTGGGTCGGGAAGATCCCCTGGAAAAGGAAAGAGCAACTCACTGCAGTGTTCTTGCCGGGGAAATCCCATGGACAGAGGAGTCTGCTGGGCTATAGTCCATGAGGTCGCAAAGAGTCAGACACAGCTTAGTGACTGAACAGCAATCTGTTAATCCCATACTCCTAATTTATCTCCCTCATTCTTTCTCCTTTGATAGCTACAAGTTTGTTTCCTATGTCTGTAAATCTGTTTCTGTTTTGGAAATAAATTCATTTGTATTAATTCTTTTAGATTCCACATATAAATGATATCATCTGATCTTTGTCTGAGTTACTTCACTTACTATGATAATCTCTAGATCTATCCATTTTGCTGCAAATGGCGATATTTCATTTGTTTCTATGTCTGAGTAATAGTCCATTGTATTTATATAACCATGTCTTCTTTGTCCATTTGATTTGTGTTTCTCTAATAATCAATGATGCTCTTAGCTTTATTATTTTGAGTTGCAGCCATGTTGTTGCACGCATCATTCCTTTTGCTGTTGCATGCTCATTCCTTTCTATTGCTGAGTAATATTCCATTGCATGGATACACCACATTTTGTTTACCCATTCTCCTGCTGACAAACATTCGGGTGATTTTCAGTTTGTGGCTGTCACAGATAAAGTTGGTGTGAACATTTGTGTACAAGTCTTTGTGTGGACATATGCTTTCCTTTCTCTTGGTTAAATAGTTGTGAAATGATTGCATTATGTGGTAAGTATATGTTTAACTTTGTAAGAAACTGCCAGGCTGTTTTCCAAAGTGATCAAGCCATTTTACCTTCCCACTAGCAGTGTATTCAATTCCCCATATCCCTACCAATACTTAGTGTGGTCAGTCTTTTTAATTCAGCCTTTGTAATAAATGTTCTGAACATTTAAAAAATGTTTCTTTTAATTGATCAAGCCATTTTACCTTCCCACTAGCAGTGTATTCAATTCCCCATATCCCTACCAATACTTAGTGTGGTCAGTCTTTTTAATTCAGCCTTTGTAATAAATGTTCTGAACATTTAAAAAATGTTTCTTTTAAAAAAACATTTAAAAATGTTTATATGTTTCTAAAAAACATTTAAAAAGATGTTTTCTCTTTTATTCTTTTTGACCACATCCTGCAACATGCAGGATATTAGTTGCCTGGCCAGGGATCGACTCCTTGCCCCGTGAAATGGAAGCCCAGAGTCCTGACCACTGGACTGCCAGGGAAGTCCCCTGGATGTGTTTTGGAGGCAGAGCCTATGGGGATTTTAATGGATTGGATCTGATATGAAAAGAGGAAATGGAGTTATTTATTCAACAAATATTGGGTGTCTTCTCTCTTCAGGCATTACTCTAGAGGCTGAGGGGATAGTAAAGAATAAGATAGATGTGATCTCTTTCCTCATGGAACTTACAGTCTGTATCTCATCTATGCCCATTTGAGGAAGACTGGGGTGGTGTGGGGCTCTTGTGGGGATGCAATTGTTGAAGGAGCTGAAGAGAGAAGGGGCAGAGGGTGAAGACAGGCTGTGAGCTGTAAAAATCAGTGGATCTAGTTGAAGAAGATGGAGTGATGTCCTGACTCCTGTTTACTATTAGTGTGACCTTGGCCAAGTCATGTCTTCTCTATGAGAAGCCTCAGTTTCCTCATCTGTAAAGTGGGAATAACCCAAATGCTTAGTGAACTTACTAAAGTCAGTGACGTTGATTCCTTCACTCACTGAGCTCTTTAGACAGGACCACAAGTGTTGCAAGTGTTCCTAGGAGGGTCCTAGGAACCTCAAAGTCCGCCTACAGTCCACCACCTCCTCTCCACCCTCTCTGCCAACCCCTCAGAGGCAGATGCCAACGCGTGGGCCCGAGCAGCTGAGGGAAGCGTGAAGCTAGTCTGCAGCTTTATTTTTAGAGCCGCCCCTGGAAGATGGCTCTGGCTGCCTCTCCGTGGGGAGCTGGAGTCAGGCTGTGTTTAGGAGGCACGCCTGCGGGGCTCTATCCCTCCTGTGTCTCTGGGTTTTAGTCATCATGGTGTTCGAGGGCACATATCACTCTGCCTAAGCCGTCCATGTTGTCTGTGGGTCCCTGGGAGTGGCAGGCCCTCCTGACTCAACCTGTGTCTCCAGCTCTCCGAGGTGCTGGAGGCAGCAGGGGACAGTCTTCCTCCTCCTGAGTCCAGTGGTTTCTGCCTCATCACCACTCACAGATGGGATGTGGCTCCCCTCAGTGCCCTGCGTGTAGCCATAGCAACTACGATGATCTACTTTTGATCAGTGTTTACGTTTGCTAAGTGCTTCCACAGCCATCACCCAGGGTGTTCTTCAGGTGGGTGGTGGGGTGTGGCATCATTGTCACCATCCCTTCTGCTGAGTCACAAGCTCCCTTAGGGCAGAGCTCATGACTCCTCACTCCTGTATTCCCCATGTGCATATCCACCGAGTGTAGACTACATGAGCACACAGTAGGGGCCTAAGAGGTTCTGACTGAATTGAATTCCAATCAAATGCTGGCTTCCCTGGTGGCTCAGAGGTTAAAGCGTCTGCCTCTGATGCGGGAGACCCGGGTTCGATCCCTGGGTCGGGAAGATCCCCTGGAGAAGGAAATGGCAATCCACTCCAGTATTCTTGCCTGGAGAATCCCATGGGCGGAGAAGCCTAGTAGGTTACAGTCCACGGGGTCACAAAGAGTCGGACACGACTGAGTGACTTCACCTCAAATGCTGCAACTGGACATACTTCACAGATCAGTTAGATCCTTGAACTCATAGCTAGGCTCTGCCATTTGCTGGCTGGCTCAAAACAAACATCAAGCCTCAGTTTGTTCGACTTGTAATGTAGGAATAATCATAGGAATTACATCACATGGGAGTTAAAAATCAGAGTAATACTCATAATGTAGGTATTGTCTATCCCATGAGGTTGTTGTGAGGATCAAAAGCACTAATGCAAATAAAGACCATGTGTGTTACACAGCCTGGTGCATAATGAATGCTAAAAAGGGTTTATCCACAGGAGATTCTTGTTCTTTTCTCGGTAATCTTGTCCAATTCTGCTGGTAGGACCAGGGATCTACTGACATGTTACATCAGCCAACACTACAAAGAATAAATGAATGGATATTCATTAAGCATCTGTCATGTGACATTCTTTCATTCATTCTCTCATTCTTTTATCCATTCAGAGTTGATATGACTCACTTGGGGGCATCAGAAGGTGGAAGCTCTCCCATATCTTCCCTGTCTCATGTCAACTCTGTCCTCTGACTGTAGAAAGGGGGACTTCTCTGCTTTACTAATAGAGAGGTCAGTCATTTCCCTTCAGCCTCTTTTTATTGTAAACTTGATGAATGTGACCTCCAGATGGACCAGGAAGTAAAAGGAATAAAAACATATGAAAAAGTCCCTCAAAGGACTGATGGGCTGTGAATATGCCCCTGTCTCCACCTGTCCCATAGCCCACCAGGACTGTGGGCTGAGGACTGGGGACTAGAGAAGAGGGAGGGCTTTGGTAGCCTGGAAGGAGGATCTGCCTCGGATGGTTGCCAGCTGAGGCAGGGAGATGGCCAGTGTGTGTTGGGAGCCTTAGGCTCTTCCAGTGGGCAGACACCTGCCACTGGTGGGGGTAGATGGAGCTGGAGGCAGGGGTCTGGCCACAGCAGCCCATTTCAGTGGCAGGTCTAGTCACTAGGTGATTTGGTTGGGCTAGAAGTGGAGAATGCCCAGGTGGCCTGCAGCTGGGGGCCAGTCCTGTCAGCACCATGGCGGTAGGGGCTGGGGTTGCTCTGAAGCTGGGAGTGGCTGGGTTGGCTTAATTTGGAAGTGGCACCAACTAGGTGCCATGAACGAGGGCTTTGTTGACCTTTCATCAAAGGCTGATGACTTTGGCCCCGGGGACACTGATGCCCTGTTGGCTTTCTTACGGAGAATAATCGCATGGGGGACAGTCTGGCTTTACTCTAAGGAAATAAGGGAATGACTTAGTTGACTCTGTAGAGTGGAGAGCAGGGGTGGGGGATGTCCTTGCATGTGCCAGAGACCATGGTGATCTTATCGCTGATAGACTATTTGCTTCTCCAGAGCCACATGACTACTCTGGCCATGGGTGGTCAGCTGAAGTTGGGGGAGTCCCTTCTGGAGTGAACACAGAAGATCTTACAGCTGTCCCTCCCTCTGCTGCAGAGAGGGAGGAGAGGCGAAGACATGTCAGTTGGCTCAGCTCTAACCTGGAGGAGACTGCTGGCCTGGATTCCACAGTCACTGCATGGAGCAGAGTTCTCCTGAGACTTAAGTCCGCTTTTTGTCGTTGTTCAGTTGCAAAGTTGTGCCAGGCTGTTTGCAGCCCCATCGTCTTCAGCATGCCAGGCTCCCCTGTCCTTTGTTATCTCTCACGTTTGCTCAGACTTATGTCCATAGAGTCAGTGATGTGCTCTAACCATTATATCTTTTGCCGCCGCCTTGTCCTTTTGCTTTCAGTCTTTCCCAGCATTGGGGTCTTTTCCAGTGAATCCAGGAACAGCAGCAGCAAACCTTTGTTTTGTTGAGCCGCAGAGACTTTGGAGTTGTTTCCACAGCAAAGTGAACACTCAGGATGATTGAAGTTGGTAGCAATGATGTGGGAGGATACTAATGTTTCCTAGACTCAACCGAATATTTTTGGTCAAGTACCATTTATATTGTATTCTAGGTATAAACTCCTGCCCTAGAGCTCAGCTGCCTTACCAATCCTCTTGACCTCACTCAACAGACAGGGAAATCGGGCCCCAGAGAGGTGACAAGCATGAGTCCACATGACTGGTTTAGAGGCAGAGTCATACGTTACAAGTTCTGCATTAATGTGTTGTCTGTAAATGGATGTATTTTTGCAAAGAGAACTTCATTTGCCCGCTGGCTTTATTCAGTC
Organism: Cephalophus harveyi; assembly: GCA_006410635.1. Classification (NCBI taxonomy): domain Eukaryota; kingdom Metazoa; phylum Chordata; class Mammalia; order Artiodactyla; family Bovidae; genus Cephalophus; species Cephalophus harveyi. Next base: position 76,888 of record SJYT01026927.1, on the reverse strand, counting down.
CTCTCAGAGGTGCTTCATCATCATTTTGATTAAGCTTAAGTGAAGTTTACAGAACCACAGCCAATGGAAGCTTCCTTACCCTTGTATTCAAGCAGTTAATGTTAATGAAGGAACCCTCAGATATGGTGGGAGAACCCACTCTGAAGGGGGCCCTGGGATGTCTCCTTAAGTGAAATAAGAACTCTTTGAGAAAGTGAATAACTGCTTTCTTACTGATGTTTGCAAACAAGAATTTTTGTATATTGGAGATAAAAAAACCAGTGATGCCCCATCTACTTGCGTGTCCATATGTATGTTTGCAAGTTTATGTGTGCTGACTCCAAGGGAAGAGAATTAACTTGCAGAGGATACATTCTGAACCAATACATACCTAATGAATTGGGCTTTTTAATTAGGGGTTGCTCAGTGATAAAGCAGAGAAGGCAATGGCACCCCACTCCAGTACTCTTGCCTGGAAAATCCCATGGACAGAGGAGCCAGGTAGGCTGCAGTCCATGGGGTTGCTAAGAGTCAGATACGACTGAGTGACTTCACTTTCACTTTTCACTTTCATGTATTGGAGAAGGAAATGGCAACCCACTCCAGTGTTCTTGCCTGGAGAATCCCAGGGATGGGGGAGCCTGGTGGGCTGCCGTCTCTGGGGTCGCACAGAGTCGGACACGACTGAAGTAACTCAGCAGCAGCAGCAGCGGTGATAAAGAATCTGCCTGCCAATGTAGGAGATGGAGGAGACTCTGGTTTGATCCCTGGGTCAGCAAGATCCTTTGGAGGAGGAAATGGCAACCCACTCCAGTATTTTTGCCTGGAGAGTTCCATGGATAGAGGAGCCTGGTGGGCTACAGTCCATAAGGCTATGAGAGTCAGACATGGACTGAGTGACTGAGCATAAACACACACACAGTAATTTTGTGAGAGGGAAGAAAGTAGTGAAAAAAGCAGGAGTTTGTCTTTGAAAATGAAAAAATATTTAGTATTATGGAGGTCTTGAATTTTCCTTGATCCCAGGCCCGTAAACGTTCAGATTGTATCAAGAATGAATGTTCAGTTTAAAAGGAAATAGAAGTATAGTTTATTTACAAATTATATTAGTTTTAGGTATACAAAAAAAGAATGAATGTTCATTCATTTAAGGAACAGTTATTGTGCACCTACTGTATCCCAAAGATGGAGAAGCTCTATACAGTCAGCAAAAACAAGACTGGGAGCTGACTGTGACTCAGATCATGAACTCCTTATTGCCAAATTCAGACTGAAATTGAAGAAAGTGGAGAAAACCACTAGACCATTCAGGTATTACCTAAATCAAATCCCTTATGACTATACAGTGGAAGTGAGAAATAGATTTAAGGGACTAGATCTGATAGACAGAGGGCCTGATGAACTATGGATGGAGGTTCGTGACATTGTACAGGAGACAGGGATCAAGACCATCCCCAAGAAAAAGAAATGCGAAAAAGCAAAATGGCTGTTTGAGGAGGCCTTAAAAATAACTGTGAAAAGAAGGGAAGCGAAAAGCAAAGAAGAAAAGGAAAGATATACCCGTTTGAATGCAGAGTTCCAAAGGATAGCAAAGAGAGATAAGAAAGCTTTCCTCAGCGATCAATGCAGAGAAATAGAGGAAAACAATTCTGTCTCTTATACACATCTCTCTGTGCCGTGTACTGGTTCCCTTCCCAAGATGTGTATAAGAGACAGCGCTAGTAAAGTGATGCTTAAAATTCTCCAAGCCAGGCTTCAGCAATATGTGAACCGTGAACTTCCAGATGTTCAAGCTGGATTTAGAAAAGGCAGAGGAACAAGAGATCAAATTGCCAACATCTGCTGGATCATCAAAAAAGCAAGAGAGTTCCAGAAAAACATCTATTCCTGCTTTATTGACTATGCCAAAGCCTTTGTGTGAAAGTGAAAGTAAAGTCACTCAGTTGTGTCCAACTCTTTGCGACCCCATGGACTGTAGCCTATCAGGCTCCTCCATCCATGAGATTCTCCAGGCAGGAATACTGGAGTGGGTTGCCCTTTCCTTCTCCAGGAGATCTTCCCAACCCAGGGATTGAACCCAGGTCTCCCACATTGTAGGCAGACACTTAACTGTCTGAGCAACAGTGTGGATCACAATAAACTGTGGAAAATTTGAAAGACATGAGAATACCAGACCACCTGACCTGCCTCTTGAGAAATCTCTATGCAGGTCAGGAAGCAACAGTTAGAACTGGACATGGAACAACAGACTGGTTGCAAATAGGAAAAGGAGTATGTCAAGGCTGTATATTGTCACCTTGCTTATTTAACTTCTATGCAGAGCACATCATGAGAAATGCTGGGTTGGAAAAACACAAGCTGGAATCGAGATTACCAGGAGAAATATCAATAACCTCAGATATGGAGATGATACCACCCAGATGGCAGAAAGTGAAGAGGAACTAAAGAGCCTCTTGATGAAAGTGAAAGAGGAGAATGAAAAAGTTGGCTTAAAGCTCAACATTCAGAAAACTAAGATCATGGCATCTGGTCCCATCACTTCATGGGAAATCGATGGGGAAACAGTGGAAACAGTGGCTGACTTTATTTTTCTGGGCTCCAAAATCACTGCAGATGGTGATTGCAGCCATGAAATTAAAAGACGTTTACTCCTTGGAAGGAAAGTTATGACCAACCTAGACAGCATAGTAAAAAGCAGAGACATTACTTTGTCAACAAAGGTCCATCTAGTCAAAGCTATGGTTTTTCCAGTGGTCATGTATGGATGTGAGAGTTGGACTGTGAAGAAGGCTGAGTGCTGAAGAATTGATGCTTTTGAACTGTGGTGTTGGAGAAGACTCTTGAGAGTCCCTTGGACTGCAAGGAGATCCAACCAGTCCATCCTCAAGGAGATCAGTCTTGGGTGTTCATTGGAAGGACTGATGTTGAAGCTGAAACTCCAATACTTTGGCCACCTGATGCAAAGAGCTGACTCATTTGAAAAGACCCTGATGCTAGTAAAGATTGAGGGCAGGTGGAGAAGGGGACAATAGAGGATAAGATGGTTGGATGACATCACCGACTCAGTGGACATGGGTTTGGATGAACTCCGGGAGTTGGCGATGGACAGGGAGGCCTGGCGTGCTGCGGTTCATGGGGTCACAAAGTCAGACGTGACTGAGCGACTGAACTGAACTGAACTGTATCCCAAGTCCTATGTTACTGGCAATGGGGCCTTTGAGGCAAGGCCCTGACAATGACTTACAGGCTCATGGAGCTTCCAGGGGAAGAGAAGAGCAGAATGTGTTAAGTGTTTTATAAGAGGATTCTCCAAGGGCCGGAAGATTTCCCCACCGGAGGCTAGCAATTTGAGAGAGCCTCGTGCAGGAGGAAGCATTCAAATTGACTCAGAGCCGAAAGAACAGGTAGAATTTTGATAGAAAATGCAGGGTAAGGGAGGCTATTCTTAACAAAGACACTAGCTGGGGCTCTGGTATGAATGTAGGGGTGAAACTAGACTAATGGACTTCCACAAGGAGAGTGAAAAAAAAAAAATAGCAGGTTATTCTCTAATTAACCGGAAACCACTAAGTGACCGGAACCACTTATGGGAGGTTGTTCCATTAATTAAGATTTTCCTGTTTGTGTGAGACCGCACAGTCACAGACACACACACACACACCTGTTCAGTCCCAGACTCCCCTGAGCACCTTCCTTATGCAGCCAAAGGGGGCTGATCTTTGCACCCCTTCAAGGCCAGGGCCGCCGAGGGTGGGGGTGCTGCCTATCAGCCAGGAAGACACATTCTCGGCACGCTGCGCTGCGGCCCCACGGAGGCCCCATTCCGAAAGGATTGGAAATGTAATCACAACAGTTTTTATTAGCAAAAGAACAGCAGGAGCCCTTCTGCTGTCCATATGGACAGATCCCGATGGGTATTCATGAAGCAGTTTGCTGCGGGAATAGCCGTGCTTAAAGCTCCTCGTCCAATTACCTTTGAACTTGCCGCTTTTGCTGCAGTGGCTGTTGCTGCTGCGTGCGAAACATCTCACACACTTGTCTCTCTCCAGGAGGGCTGGGTCTGTCTCACCCTGTTTGGTGTTCCTTTGCCCGGAGACTGGTGGGCTAGAGAAGACCCAGGAGTTTGGGACCTGGCCACCTCTCCTGGATGTCTTGGAGGTTGGTTTGGTCTCATCTGTCCTGGAGATCCAACCAGTCCATTCTGAAGGAGATCAGCCCTGGGATTTCTTTGGAAGGAATGATGCTAAAGCTGAAACTCCAGTACTTTGGCCACCTCATGCGAAGAGTTGACTCATTGGAAAAGATGCTGATGCTGAGAGGGATTGGGGGCAGGAGAAGGGGACGACTGAGGATGAGATGGCTGGATGGCATCACTGACTCGATGGACATGAGTCTGAGTGAACTCCAGGAGTTGGTGATGGACAGGGAGGCCTGGCGTGCTGCGATTCATGGGGTCGCAAAGAGTCGGACACGACTGAGCGACTGAACTGAACTGAACTGTCCTGTATTATACTGTCCAGTTGACTGGAGCCAACAGTAGCTTTAGGAGAAGCCCCTCAGGCCTGTTGGAACCTGGGACAAAGAGTGATTTTGCAGAGACACCTGGCGAGGGGTAAAGAGCTGCCAAGCCAAGCACTGCATCCTGGCCTCCTCCACATACTCCCGGGCAGAGGACAGTGGACACAGTGACCGTACAGCCTAGGTGCCGGGGACATTTCTAGTTCCAGATGACCTTCTCGTTGTCACTAGTCATGCGCATCACATTACAGGTCCAGATTCTGGGAGAAGACACACAGTTTCTATGTATGGAGGACAGACATGTATAAATCTGAAATAGGGTCATCATTACAGAAGAAAGAAGCCCAGCCCATGCTTTCTGAAAGATGTAGGTGCCAGAGTTCGACTTCATTGTCTGGAAGACGACAAGGAGGAGGATTCAGCAGCTGGAAGTAGACACATGTTTCTGAGTTTGTGAAGATCCATAACAGAAGGGGACCCTGGAAAGGCAAACGCAGTGTTATGGGTTGATGCCTTGTGAGCTGGGCGGGGCTGCCCTGGACATTTGAGTCTGGGAGAAGTCAGAGCGCACATCTATTGTTCTGCCTGCTGCACCAACCATCTTCTGGCAACGCTCCCTCCACTTTCCTTCAGGGCTCTTTCACTCTTCTGTTCCCTGGCAAAGTGGTTTAACTGAGTTGGTTCTCATCCAGTGACTCAGGAGTGACATGGAACTTCAGAACTGATCCAGTAGTGTGACATGGATAGGTTCTAGAATGATCCTACTGTTTGTGACCCTATGAACTTTAACCCGCCAGGCTCCTCTGTCTATAGAATTCTCCGGGCAAGAATATTGGGGTGGGTAGCCATTTCCTTCTCCAGTGAATCTTCTTGACCCAGGGATCAAACCCAGATCTCCTGCATTGCAGGCAGATTCTTTACCGTCTAAGCCACCAGAAAAGCAGAAAGATCTACTTGAGTCAATAAGAGTCTGACTTGAAATTTTTGCTGGAACTCTTTAAGAGAGGTTTTTGAGCAGGGGAAATTAACCCTGGAGGTGTGGGTGGCCACACAGCTGCCATCTGGAAAGAGCTTGCTGCGAGTGACTCCCCTGGTGCATAAAGCCACAGCATCTCTGCCTGCCCAATGCCATGACTCCTCTTTTGTGCTTAAGCCTGTTCAAGAAGCCTCCAGAGTGAAGACTCTGCCAGGTTACCCTCTTCCACAAGATACTGGCACCCCTAGGTCTTTCCTTTCTCTTTTCAAATCTGTCGTGGAAGGCCTCCCTCTCTGGTCAGGGTGTGGCTTCCCAAGTTGTCTAGAAAAGCGTCAGTCATCTACCCTGCATGCATGTCACATATGGCTATATCAGATGGTCCTGAGTACAGTCCTGGCTCATAATAGCAGCTTATTAAATCATGCTAATCTGACTGTACACATCTATGAGGCTTTTCCATCCCTCATCCCTAAAGGCAGAATCATCCTGGGGTTCAATCTAGAGTGTGGGCCTTGGAATTGGACAGACCTGGTTTTCTGATTCTGCTACTTGCAAGCAATGACTGAGGCAAGTTATTCAACCTCTCCTGGTCTCAATTCATTTGGAAAATGGGTGTAATTATACTCCTCGCTTACTGGATGTTTTAAGGACTGAATGAAAAGATTATGGAGAGCAAAGTTTAGCACAGAGCACAGCTTATCCTATGTAGTAGCTATTATTATTTCTAGAGAACTCCCCAAACTGCCTTTAAAGCTACCGAAGCAATGCCCAGCAATTGTTATTCCTCTGGATTTCCCAGTGTACACGCCCATTTACTTTTCTATCGCTTCCGCTTGGTGTCTACTGAGGGCTCATTTTTTCTGTTCTGGACTCCATGGTTTCCCAGATGTAGAAGTTGACAGCCTGGGAGCTCCTCAGGGCCAGAAACCACCCCAAACAACCAGGAAAGACCGGAGCAGAAGAGAGAGTGTTCTAATGGAGGAACAAGAAGCAATGCCCTGAGCCCAGAGGGAGGGAACAGGCTATGGAGAGCTCTTGTGTCCATGACCTTTGACCCTGGGATGCTTTGTCTGAAGCACAAAACCATCCTTGTTCTGTCTTGGAGACCGGGAGAGCATTCCTTCAATGCAGACAGTCTTCCTGAGTTCTTGCTTTGTTCGGAGCTGTGGCACCAACTCCACCTCAGTCTCTTTCCTATTTGTTTTCTTGTCAAATGGTTCAAGGACAAGGAGGAGGTGGGCAGTAGCATAGAAATTGTAGAAACTGGCAAGCTGACTCTTCAATTCATATGGAAATGGAAAGGACTTAGAATAACCAGAACAATTTTGAAAATGAAGGAAGTTGGAGGACTAACACTGCCTGATTTTAAGGCGTATTATTAAGCTGTAGTAATCAAGACACTGCTATTGGCATCAAGACTGACAAATAGATCAATGGAATGGAATTGGAAGTGCATAAGTAGTCTTACATATATGTGGACAACTGATTTGAGACAAAAGTGCAAAGACATTTCACTCAGAGAAAGAATAGTCTTTTTCTTTTTGAAACAAGTGGTGCTGGTACAATTGGATGTGCTGGGCTTAGTCGCTTAGTCATATCTGACTCTTTGCGACCCTGTGGACTGCAGCCCGCCAGGCTGCCCTGTCCATGGGATTCCCCAGGCAAGAAGACCGGAGTGGGTTGCCATGTCCTCCTCTAGGGGCCTTCCCAACCCAGGGATTGAACCCAGGTCTGCCACATTGCAGGCAAATTCTTTACTGTCTGATCCACCAGGGAAGTCCAAGAATAATGGAGTGGGTAGCCTATCCCTTCTCCGGGGGATCTTCCCAACCCAGGAATCAAACCTGGGTCTCTTGCATTGCTGGTGGATTCTTTACCAGCTGAGCTACCAGGAAAGCTGGTGCAATTGGATCCATAAAAAAATGAACTTTGACCCACAACTTGCACCATGTACAAAAATTAGCTCAAAATGGATGATAAATATAAAACCTAAAACTATAGGCTTTCTAGAAGGAAACAGGAGTCTTTGGGAGATTTGTTTAGGCAGAGTTCTTAAACGCGAGACTGAAAGCACAATTCATGAAAGAAAAATAATAATAAATTATACTTAATCAAAATTAAAAACTTCTGCTCTTTGAGTGATACTGTAAAGAGCATTAAAAAAGCAAGTCACAGAGAAAATAAGTGCAAATAATTTATCTTATGAAGGACTTATGTCTATTACATACAAAGAAATTTCAATAATAATAAGACAAACCAATTAAAAATAGACAAAAGATTTAAGTAGACATTTCACTGAATAAGATATGCAAATGGGTAATAAGCACATGAAAAGATGCTCAACATCATTAGTCATTAGGAAATTTCAAATTAAAACCACAATGAAGTAGTATTACACACTTTTTAGAGTGACTAAAATGAAAAAGACTGACCAGACCAAGTGCTGGTGACGTGAGGGACCTGAAACTCTCATATGCTGCTGGTGGGAAGTAAAATGCTACAACATTTGGGAAAACAGCTTGATGGTTCCTTATAAAGTTAAATGGACACTTACTATGTGGTCCAGTCAGTCCACAGCGAGCTATTTACCCAAGAGAAAAGAAAGCACGTGTCCACACAAAGACTTGTACACAGTTGCTCATTGCAGTTTTGTTTGTAATAGCCCCAGTCTGAAAACCACCCAATATCTTTAGCAGATGATCAGGTGTATCATGAAGGGTGTATCCATTCAATGGAATCCTACTCAGTAATAAAAGGGAATGAGCTACTTGAAAATATATCTTTGTTAATTTGACAGCTCTAAGTCTTAGCTGTGGTTTGTGGGATCTAGATCCCTGACCAGAGATTAAGCTCAGGCCCCATGCATTGGGAGTACAGAGTCTTAGCCAGTGGACTGCCAAGGAAGTCCCAGGAACACACTATTGATACATGCTGTGACATGGATGAATTTCAAAATAGTTAGGCTGAGTGGAAGAAGTCAGGAAAAAAGTAATACGATATGATTTCATTTAAATAAAATTCTAAAAATGCAAACGATAGAGAAAGCAGATTGGTAGTGCAGGGGGTTGAGGACAGGGGCGGGCAGAGAGAGGCGGAAGGAAATTTCATGATCTGAATTTCAGTGATCATTTCCATGGTGTCTACACATGTCAAAACTGATTAGAATTTAATTATGTGCAGTTTATTGTATGTCAATATATGGTCCACAGTGTCGCAAAGAGTCCGATAGGACTGAAGAAACTTAGCGTGTGCGCACACACACACATCTTAATAATGCTGTTTTAAAAAGAAAGGGAAGACTTCCCTGATGGTACAGTGGTTAAGAATCCATCTGCCAATGTAGGGGACACGGGTTCGATCTCTGGTATAGGAGGATTCCACAGGCATTGGAACAACAAAGACTGGGGGTCACAGTAGTCCACGCACTAGAGCCAGCTCGGGTAGCTGCAGCTACCGAGTCTACATGCTGCTGCTACTGAGGCCCACACACCTAGAGCCTGGGCTCTGCAGCAAGAGATGTCACTGCAATGAGAAGCCCACAAACGGCAGAGAGCAGCCCCGGCTCGCCGCAACTAGAGAAAGTACGCATGCAGCAACAAAGACCCAGAGCAACCAGAAAAGAAAGGGGGAAGAGAACTCTGCCAGCCTTCCCGAGACCAGGCAAGGCAGCCTGAGAAAGCGGCTGTCCTGTCCAGGCAACGGGGGAGAGACAGACAGGGATGCTGGTTCCAATGTCTCCCTATTTTGCATATGCCTACTTTTCCTTCACTGTCCCCTAGGTCGGGTCATGCCTTCCCAATCCACTTCACCTGTTTTGAATCTATTTGTCCTTCTACATCCAGAGGAGAAATTGTCTCCTCCATGAAGCCTTCCAAGACCACAACGAACTTGGGGTTTTTTCATCTTGTATACGCATGCAGCATCTGTTTTATGTTGCCACTCAGATCATTGATTGCGTTTCTTGTAATGAGAAAACAAGTAAGAAGTGTTCAGTCCAGCACCAGTACCTGCTCTCTCAGGCTCTGTTCATACTTCACAAGGCCTCTACCACCCTTGTCCTGGCAGTTTCTCCACCTCCCCCCGGATAAGGAGTGGCTGTGTGCATACTAGTATCTCTTTGTGCTGTGCTGTGCTTAGCTGCGTCTGACGCTTTGCGACCCCATGGACTGTAGCCCGCCAGGCTCCTCTGTCCATGGGGATTCTCCAGGCAAGAATACTGGAGTGGGTTGCCTCGCCCTCCTTCAGGGGATCTTCCCAACCCAGGGATCGAAGCCGGGTCTCCCGTACTGCAGGTGGATTCTTTACCATCTGAGTCACCAGGGAAGCCGCCCTCCCTCACCTCTTTAGTCAACAGCAACTTCAAAGCTGCTCGAGGGCAACGCCCACGAAAACCTCCTCCTCTCCCCCATGCACAGTCAATCACAACATACTCTTGGCTCTCTCCAAATCTTGAATTAAGCTTCTTCTCAGTAGCCAGAACCCTAGTCCCAGGCATACCATTGCTTGCCTGGATCCCTGGAACAGCGTTGTCCCTGGGTTTCCCATTGTCAACCCTTCCCACCATCCCCAACAGGTCTATTTAAAAAAAAATTTTTTTTTCAAAGCTGCTCGAGGGCAACGCCCACGAAAACCTCCTCCTCTCCCCCATGCACAGTCAATCACAACATACTCTTGGCTCTCTCCAAATCTTGAATTAAGCTTCTCCTCAGTAGCCAGAACCCTAGTCCCAGGCATACCATTGCTTGCCTGGATCCCTGGAACAGCGTTGTCCCTGGGTTTCCCATTGTCAACCCTTCCCACCATCCCCAACAGGTCTATTTAAAAAAAAATTTTTTTTTAATAAAAATTTTTAATTAAAAAAATTTTCTTTGGCCGCACATCATGTTCCCTGACCAGGGATAGAACCCGCACCCCTTGCATTGAAATCATGGAGTCTTAACTCCTGGATTACCAGGGAAGTCCTCCCCAATGGTTCTATTCTCAATCCAGTGCCCAGTCAGTCCGTCTGAAACCTACATCAACATGTGTCACTTTTCTGCATAAAACTCTTATCTCAGTTCTAGTTGTGCTCAGATTAAAATCAAACCCCTTGCATGGCTGATACAGCTGTAGCTGGTCTAGCCTTGCTCTGTGCCGTGTACTGGTTTCCTTCCCACATTCTGCTCCCTGGACTGGCTTTCTTTCCATAACACATGCACACCAGACTCTCTCCATCACAGGGCAACCCTCTCCCTGGACCACCCTCCCTACTCCACCCTCCCTGACTACCTGTTGCAGGGAGTCCTTGCTTTTTAACTTCTCTCACAGAAGCCAGTACTTTCTTAGAGGGTATTTCTATCTATAAGTGCATTTTTATTTGTTTGCTTTACTAATGTGATGACTGTCCACCACTTGGCTGGAGGTCTTACAGGGAGGAAGCCTGCATTTTCTGCTCTATGTGGTGTCCCCAGTACTGGGCTCTCAAGAAATGTTTGTCGAATGACTGAACGACTAAACCTCAAGGGAAACTTTGACGAGACTGGCTCCTTGCTGTATCCCTTGTCCGAGTGACCCTGGAGCCTGAGGATATAATTTCCTATCTTACCATGTCGTTTCTGAAATCAGGGCGGCTCTTGTAGTTGTCACATACTGCTGCTGCTGCTGCTAAGTCGCTTCAGTCGTGTCCGACTCTGTGCGACCCCAGAGACGGCAGCCCACCAGGCTCCCCCATCCCCGGGATTCTCCAGGCAAGAACACTGGAGTGGGTTGCCATTTCCTTCTCCAATGCATGGAAGTGAAAAGTGAAAGGGAAGTCGCTCAGCCATGTCTGACTCAATGACCCCATGGACTGCAGCCCACCAGGCTCCTCTGTCCATGGGAGTTTCCAGGCAAGAGTACTGGAGAGTTGCCACATAAAGTAGATGTTTTTCCTTCAGAAAACTGCTAATTTGGTGATTCAGTCTTACAATTGTTGTTCAGTCACTAAGTCATGTCTGATTCTTTGCGATCCCATGGACTGTAGCATGCCTGGCTTCCCTGTCCTTCACTGTCTCCTGGAATTTGCTCAAATTCATGCCCATTGAGTTGGTCATTATGTCTGAGAAGTGAAGTAATAGAAAACCTTTGTGTTGTCCAATAGATGACATGTCTAACAACAGAGGAGGGCATCTGGAAGCTTTCCTATTGTCTCTCAGCTGTGACATGGGCTTTGTGACTTCAACTGTGCTGTGTTCATCAAATATTTAGTTTTTATAGTTTTCATATAGATGTGCAGCTTCTCCTTAGTCTAGAATGTTAGCTTCCTGAGGGCGGTCATGGTGTTTTGTATTCACTGTTCAAGGACTCAGATTGGGCACAGGAGGGAAGGGCAGGGGAGGAGAGAAAGGGGAGGAGAGGGGAGGGAAGACAGGGGAGGGGAAACCACTAGCAAGAGTCTAGTGGCTCAGCTGTGAGGCTGAGACCTCAGAAGTTCTAGGCTGGATCTCTGAGCTCTCACCTCGAGAACATCCTTGCCAGCAGGGCCCTCTCTGGCATGCTGTGCAATTCTAATAACAAGGATTTACCTTGTCTATTAGACAGATGCCGCCGTTTTGTGACTGGGTCTCTCCCTTGCCCTCTGAATCCAGGGCCCTACACAGCTAACCTGAGCTGAGGCTTCAGCTCACTCTATGTGTCTCCTAAGATTTGGAGCTCAGCCTGGGCCACCAGCCTTCAGACCTCCATGCTGATGAGGATTGGTCCTGTCTTGTGGTTGGGAACTCTGGCTGGGCTCAGGCCAACTTCAGCTTCATCTTGGCTCTGCTTTGAGCTAGCTGTGTGACTCTGAGTTGGGTGTTTTCTCAGAGCTTCAATTTCCTCATCTATAGAACAGGGGTGATAATAATACCCAACTTACAGGATAGTTACAAACACAGAGCATAGTAAAAATACTACCAACTTGTAGTGCATGAATGGCTGTCAGCTAGTGCTAGGAAAGGCTCAGGCACTAACCTTTAGAGGCCTCGGGAGACGGGCTGGTGGCGAGGATGGAAGGAACACACCAGGGGCCCTGGGGCAGAGGTTATTATTATTATTGTTTTTAGTTGGTTTGCTTTTAACTGAAGGATAATTGCTTTACAACGTTGTGTTGCTTTCTGCCACGCATCAGCATGGATCAGCCACAGGTATGCACATGTCCCCTCCCTCTTGAACCTCCTTCCCACCTTCCACCCTCATCCCACCCCTCTCGGTTGTCACAGAGCGCTGGTTTGAGCGCCCTGAGTCACACAGCAAATTCCCACTGGCGAGCTCTGGGACAGCAGTTGTTTCCCAACCCAAGTGAACATGGTTTGATACTGTAACAGCCCACATGCCATACAGGGGTGTGCTGCCCAGGCTGTCACATGACAAACAGGAGATGTCCAGCATGATGCCAGGTAGAGAGGAACAGCTTATTTAGGGCAGCAAATACCAGCAGTGTGCTGATAATTGCTAGTGCACATAGGCTTTTCAGGGGGGAAAAAAAGGAGACCCAATTTTTATTAATAATATTTGCCAAATTCCATGGTGTAAAGACTACCAACACGGTTCATTTCAAGAGAAGCACAGTGGCCACTATGATATAGAATTTCCACCATGCAGATATAATCAATATAAATAAACTCAACAATATAGAGAATAGTAAGATGTAGTAAAATAAGTAGGATGGAATAAGTTTTGAGTACTTTTTATCTTTGTTCTTAATGTAATTTAATTATAGTTTATATAATTTGATTTTTACTCATGGCTGTGTTTAACAACTTCTGGTGCTGCTGCTGCTAAGTCACTTCAGTCGTGTCCGACTCTGCGACCCCACAGATGGCAGCCCATTGGGCTCCGCCATCCCTGGGATTCTCCAGGCAAGAACACTGGAGTGGGTTGCCATTTCCTTCTCCATAACAACTTCTGGTAGATGTCCTGAAAATTTAACAATTGCCTTTTGACAACAGTATAAACCATGTCGACATCCCTTTGAAAGAGGATGGCTCCTGTGCCTACCTGCCTGTCTGCCAGATCTCTGCCTATTCCCCGTCTGAGACTTCTGGTCACCCTCTTGCCCATTACCTGTAGCTGGCCCCACCTGATGCTCACTGTTGGCCATCCTTACCTACTGCCAATGCTGGTAGCAAGGCTAAGTATGTGCCCTGCCCTATGTGGCATCCCTGGTCCCTTCGGTCTCTCTGGCCACCCACCACTTCCTTGACCCCAACTTCCTTCCTGGGCTGGACCCTGATGGGACAGTGCTAATGGGTGGATGAGAAGACAGTGTGTTCTGGGCTGTGAAAGCAGAAAAATGCTGCTTTTCTTCTGAGGGTGAGAGAGAACCACCTACCAAAGAGGGTTTGGCTCACGATCGCCCAGTTGTCTGCTCCCTTCAACACTTGACTGCAGTCCTTGGTGCTTGGCAAATGAATCTCCCAAATGCATAGCAACCTCTCCTGCCAAATGCAGCCCTCCAGCTGGTGGTAGATACTCACCACCCGTCTGCACGGGGGCAAGCAAAGCACAGGCCAGGAGCACGAGCCGTGGCATCAGCATGGGGAATTTGCAGCGCTTTGAAGCCCTGCAGGTCTGCGCTGCACAACGTTATCAAATGAGTTAAAGGAGGAATAGATGCTGCTAAGAAAAGATGCCCTGCTTTGTTCCAGATTTTGGCAACAGGCAGATCTGTCATCAGGCCTTTATCTCGGGGAAAGCTGCTGGGAAGAGTTGTTTGCGAGGCTAGTTCAGAGAGAGGGAACATTGCCAGCAGGCAAGCCTGTCTCTTGTTTTCTGTCTCTGGGATGAAGAGGAAGAGGGGAGAAGAGGAAAGCTAGACCTGGAAGACGGTGGGAAAGACCAAGACTTCGGAGGCAAACTGTCCATGTTTGGGCTCCATCAGTTTCTCATTGTGTGACCTTGGCCAAGTAGGTCCATTTCTGAGCCTTGAATTCTTCATCTACGAAAATAGATGGAACAGTGGTATTGTAACAGGTGCTGCTGAAACTTGGTTCGTGTCTTTGGGCACTACCATCCCTGTGCACTCTGGCCTGGCTGCGTCTGAGGCAAGCACTCGGGGGCATCTGGCTAAGGGGCTGATCTGAGCACACACCTGGCATGGGCTGGATGCAGTGGGGAGTTAATGCACCCATGATTGCTGGGAGCTGAGGATCAATGCCCTAGCTCCCTGGCCCCTCCGTGGGACGACTGTGGTGTTCTCCATAGAACGGAGCCTCCCTTGCCTGCAGGAATGGTGTGCTCCATGACATGCCCTCTGTTGGCTTCTGTCCCTTGTTTGTCTTCCCCTCTCTCACACGGGTGGGTCCTGGAATTGCATCCCAAATAAACTGCTGCTGCTGCTAAGTCGCTTCAGTCGTGTCCAAATCTGTGCAACCCCAGAGATGGCAGCCCACCAGGCTCCCCCGTCCCTGGGATTCTCCAGGCAAGAACACTGAAGTGGGTTGCCATTTCCTTCTCCAATGCATGAAAGTTAAAAGTGAAAGTGAAGTCAATCAGTCGTGTCTGACTCCTAGCGACCCCATGGACTGCAGCCTACCAGGCTCCTCTGTCCATGGGATTTGCCAGGCAAGAGTACTGGAGTGGGGTGCCATTGCCTTACTACTTGCACTTAAATGCTTGTCTCAGGGACTCCTGAGGGAAATCCAGCCTAAGGCAGATGTCTCTGTCACAGGGTCATTTTGAGGACTGACTGGGCAGTCACTGAATATGCTGGGTTAAGTGCACAGGGAGGGTACCTGGCAGGGGCTGAGCTGGGTCGACGCTGGTCTCCTGTGTCTCTCTTCATCTTCCTGTCTCTTTCCCGGGAAGCGTCTGCCTCAGGGAGGACCTCTTCCCTCGGGCCTCTCGCTGTGTGCCTGGCAGCTGTTTGAGTCACCAGCAGGCAAGGGAGTGGGCGAGTGGCTGTCTGCAAGGCTGTCTTCTCAATGCTGGGGATCCTGAGCTTCAGAGAGTGTGAAACTCCCCTCCCGTGGGGTACAAGTGGAGCCTCTGGGAATTCTTTTGGGGGCTAAACAGACTCGAGGATTAATTAGCTAATGCCTGTGGAGTGTCTTGGAAATGTCAAGTGCTGAGTGTGAAGTGGTATCAATGGAGACGGTTTCCCCTAGGCCCCCGTGAAAGATGCCGATCACTGTGTGTGGAGGAGCTGCTGCTGAGTCTCTAGGTGGGGCTCTTAACCAGGCAAACATTGACAGTTCCCACAGGTGCTCCAGGTTTGGTTTTGCAGGCCCCCAGAAACTGGAGCTCACATGGGGAGTGTTGGTGGGATGATGGCCCCTCCTTGGCACCCCCTGGGGATTCCTCTGCCAGTACCCTCCAGTTCCATACCACTCTAGGACCCTCTAACCGATGCAGCCAAGCCCTGAGGTGGCTCACTGGTCTTTGACTAATCATCCGTCCAGAGCATGGGTCTGCAACTGTCGTCTTCTCCCTCCAAGCTGTCTCTCCTCCTTCTGAGGGTGCCACCATCATCCTCCCCAGCATTGCAGGCATCTTTGTGATCACCACTGTCCGACAACTACCAGGATGCTTGGATTGTTTCTCTGTGTCATTATGACATCTCTCTCCTCTTCCCCATCCCGTCTTCACCGCCCTGGCTCAGGCTGTCCTCCTGCTCCCTGAGCCTCAGGCAAGAGTACTGGAGTGGGGTGCCATTGCCTTACTACTTGCACTTAAATGCTTGTCTCAGGGACTCCTGAGGGAAATCCAGCCTAAGGCAGATGTCTCTGTCACAGGGTCATTTTGAGGACTGACTGGGCAGTCACTGAATATGCTGGGTTAAGTGCACAGGGAGGGTACCTGGCAGGGGCTGAGCTGGGTCGACGCTGGTCTCCTGTGTCTCTCTTCATCTTCCTGTCTCTTTCCCGGGAAGCGTCTGCCTCAGGGAGGACCTCTTCCCTCGGGCCTCTCGCTGTGTGCCTGGCAGCTGTTTGAGTCACCAGCAGGCAAGGGAGTGGGCGAGTGGCTGTCTGCAAGGCTGTCTTCTCAATGCTGGGGATCCTGAGCTTCAGAGAGTGTGAAACTCCCCTCCCGTGGGGTACAAGTGGAGCCTCTGGGAATTCTTTTGGGGGCTAAACAGACTCGAGGATTAATTAGCTAATGCCTGTGGAGTGTCTTGGAAATGTCAAGTGCTGAGTGTGAAGTGGTATCAATGGAGACGGTTTCCCCTAGGCCCCCGTGAAAGATGCCGATCACTGTGTGTGGAGGAGCTGCTGCTGAGTCTCTAGGTGGGGCTCTTAACCAGGCAAACATTGACAGTTCCCACAGGTGCTCCAGGTTTGGTTTTGCAGGCCCCCAGAAACTGGAGCTCACATGGGGAGTGTTGGTGGGATGATGGCCCCTCCTTGGCACCCCCTGGGGATTCCTCTGCCAGTACCCTCCAGTTCCATACCACTCTAGGACCCTCTAACCGATGCAGCCAAGCCCTGAGGTGGCTCACTGGTCTTTGACTAATCATCCGTCCAGAGCATGGGTCTGCAACTGTCGTCTTCTCCCTCCAAGCTGTCTCTCCTCCTTCTGAGGGTGCCACCATCATCCTCCCCAGCATTGCAGGCATCTTTGTGATCACCACTGTCCGACAACTACCAGGATGCTTGGATTGTTTCTCTGTGTCATTATGGCCTCTCTCTCCTCCTCCCCATCCCGTCTTCACCGCCCTGGCTCAGGCTGTCCTCCTGCTTCCTGAGCCTGTTGTTTCCATCTCCTGGCTGTGCTCCTGGCTGCCAGTCGGCTCTCATGTATCATGTGGAGACTCATTCCGAAACTCAATGCTGATGGAATCTCTCCTCCAACGAACATTCACTGGCTCCCTATTGCTTGCAGAATAAAATGCAAACCCTTCTGTTGGCTTACAGTCCATCGTGATTGGGCCCTAATTGATCTCTCATTTTTTTTTTTTTTTTGTTTGAACCCACTCCTTCCATGTTCCCACCACTCCAGTCAGCATGAACGACCCTGGAGTTGGAGACTCCTCACCTAATGGGCCGTCCAAACCCTTCTGCTTTCTACATACACCATCTTTGTTCCCACTGGTGCCTTTTTTTGTGGGGAGGGGCACCCTTCTTGTACCTCCACGTGTCTATTTGTGCTGAGTCACTTCAATCATGTCTGACTCTTTGTGACCCCATGGACTGTAGCCCACCAGGGTCCTCTGTCCATGGGAATCTCCAGGCAAGGATATTGGAGTGGGTTGCCATACCATTCTCCAACATGTCTATTTAAAGAGCATCAATATCACCCGCTTCTCCTCTCACCTTCTTTTGCTCCAGAGGCTTTTTGATTCATGTTTCAGTGGTGAGTAAGGAGTCAGCCTTGTGCCTCGTATTAATGCTGTGTCTGGTAGAGATGTTTTTGACAGCCAGTCTGGTGCTGTAATATAATGATCCCTCCATCAGCAGAGAAGACGGCTGCATTTAGCCCCAGACTGCCTGCTCCCTGGCTGATTTCTAACTGAATGTGTGTATGCGTCTGTCTTTTCTCCTGGCCTTCAAGGAACTCCTTGTACCTAATATTTTTTCTCACTGCCAGCAAGTATTAGTTGTTCAATACTTGTTGAAATAATATGAACTTGTGGCTTCAGAGACCACCAGGTATGTTATTAAGATGTGGCATCTCTTCCTCAGGATGGATTTTTACACGCTGGGTTGATGGCACATCACAGCCAGTTTGGGATTCCCTGGGCAGAGGCCTGCTTAAAACTCTTCTGTGGTCCCTTCCAGGTCCTGAGGTCCTCATGGGACTTTGGTTGGAGGTGGGACACCTGCTGGGCAGTGGCGCTTGTGTCAGGAAGGCAGGATTCAGAGACTAAGGCCCTGGAGTGCAGGAAGCCAGTGTCCGGATGAGCAGGTAGGAACTCAGGTGGTGGAATCACTTCCTTGGCCACACAGAGGTGTGGGCGCCAGGAATCTAGGGGCATCATCTGGTCCTACTGGGGTGAGTGGCAGGGGCAGTGATGCGGTGAAATTTAGCAGGCTCCATAGGAAGGAGCTGGGCTGGGGTCAGCCTGGGTGTTAGATGGCAGGAGATCTGAAGGTACTGGGTTCAGTTTGATTGCTCTTCTCCACAGGTCTCTTTTTTCTTAAACCATAAAGGGTATCTTTGCTCAGTGTGATTCGTTCAGTCCCAGGAATGGCACTTTCCACAACTCCAGGGCTCTGATGCCGCCCCGCCACCCAGTTGCCAGGCCAAGCCCTGACTTTACAATCTGAAAGCCTATCGAGCAGATAAGTCCCTAATAGGGACTTTGTTTGACCTGCTAGGGTAAGCAAGAAATTGAGCTAACATTTAAAAATCATGACATTTTGCCTAAAATGTCTATGTTTCTGGTTTCTTTTTTAAAAAATTGGAAGACCTCATAAGACTGGGCTTTTTTTCCCTATAACCCAGCTCCAAGCTGGAGTCAAGCACTGGCTGCTTCTCTGGACCGGGCGGGTGGGCACCTGTGTGGCATGGGGTTACCTGGCTTACTTCATTCATTGACTATCCTGACTGGTGGCCTGGCCTTAAGGTCACAATCTGGGAGAATATCATTGATACAGCAGAGAATCCTTTGTTATCAATAATTGATGCCAGAACAAAGCCATTGAGATATGTGAATCTGAATCATAGTCAGAGTTGGAAAAGCTGTTCTGAAACTCTGTTCCCATTTCTTTTATTTGCAGGCACAGACTTGAAACTCAGAGCTCGGAAGGGACTTGCCAAGGCCACTTGGTGAGTTGATGGCAGAACTGAGACCAAATCCCAGGTCTCCTTACCCATCTCTAGGAGTCCTTCCCAGTCAGAGGGCACACTTGGCTCCTGTTCCTTTGTGCCCCTCATTTCATGGCCATCAGCTCCATCGCAGACCTGTGCAGAAACAGGGAGGCTCGTGATGGGGAGGGCCGGGGAATAAAGGGTAGGGAGGTCCCAGGCTGCTGGGGATAAAGGCTGAATGCAGGGGCGTTCAAAAGCCACTGGGCACTGAGTGAGTTAAGCTGTGCCTGTCTCCGTTGCCCGGGTGCTCTTTATGCATCGCATAATGCCATTGTTCAGCCAGAGCCAAGGGCCAGAGTGAGCACTGTCTTTGCAGGTAGACATCTAGCGCCGGCTCGGCAGAAAGAGAGGGAACAGGAGAGGCTGGGATACTCCAGCTTGAAAACAGCAGCCGTATAATGAAACCAGGCTGGTTCGTCTCCGGGCCCCGCTGTCCCTTCTCCCCGCCTCAAAGTAGCAGCATGAATCAGTTCACTGCGGCGATGGTCCAGGCGATGTGACTTGCATCCCCATAAGCTACCTGATTGCAGTCCCTGGATGCACGAGACACTGGATGTGCCTGGAATACCAAACTGCCTGCCTCGGCGCCGCAGCTGCCAGAAGATCTCTGGCCCCGCCTGGCCTCATGGACAGAGCCGGGCATCCTTCAAGACCCCCACTGGCCTTTTATCTTGCCTGGGGCTCCGGGACAGTCACTGCGATTCTGGGGCTGCTTTTGATGGTGGGGGGTGCCACCAGCTTGTCTCAGAGATGCTCTGACAAGCCCCTCCAGCCCTGGGCAGACAAAGACTTGAAAGGAGAGGAATTGCACATGGTCCAGATGCTGCTGTTTCTAATACGTTATTCTGACACACAATTAACTGCAAATTTGCTGTAAGCAAAGAGCTCGAGCCCTCGTGGGGTCTGCACGGCACAGTTCAGGCAGAATTCGATCTGGTGCAATCCTCGCCCTTTGCTATGGTCCGTCCAGGGGTTGCCTGGTACCCACGATGATGCCACCCGTCTCAGGACTGGTGGGTGTAGGCACTCAATCAGAAGGCATGTACCAGCTTCCCCAGGCCCCCCCTCGGGGCAGGGAAACCACAGCCCAGGGGAGGCGGGGGAGAGCCTGCATGAACCCTTCTGGCAGAGCAGCTGAACAACAACCCTTCCTAAAATGGTGGCGCTTATCCTCTGCTGACAAAAGGCTGATTTGAGTTCTCCCCGGAGGTGGGATGAAGCCAACGCGTTGCCTTTTATCTCCCCGTCGTTTTGAGGGGGGAGACAGCTGGTACCCAGCGTGGTGGGGAGCCCTGGAGAAGGCGCTCTCGAATGAAAGGCATAATCTCCAGCTCCCCAAACCAGGAGGCTTTTATCCCCCACCCCCCAGCTCCCCCCCCATCCTGGAGGCATCTGAATGGGAGCAGGAGCTCGAAGGAGAGGCTCCCGCCGCTGCACAATGCCACACAATATTGCTTCTCCCCGGGAGCCCGGAGAAGGCCACAGGCAGACGGCGTTTTACTTTGAAACCAATCCTCCAATCAGCTATTTAAATAAGAAATATAATCTCATTGAACACTGAGAGCTGTCGGTCTGAGACGCTTCCATTTACAAGGCACTTGAAGAAAGTCCCCAAGCCCCTAGTTTATCAGGACAGCCAGCTTAGGGCTATTTACTGGGGGAAAGAGAGGTGCCAGAGGAGGAAAAAAGAGAATTGAAGTTGGCTATTAGAAATCAGCTACTCAAGGAGTGAATACACACCCCCACCACTGGGGTCCTCCCTGGAGCAGGCGGGAGAGTCTGTGGTTCTCAGAAAATCACCTTAGGGCCAGGGTGGTGCTTGGTTGGTTGGTTTTCGCGGGTGGGGGAGAAGTGGGTCTGTGGTGGTGACCGCTGTGTCCCAGGGGTCTTCCTGGCATCCAGAAGCCTTGCCTGTCACTCTTTTGGAAACATCTCTGAGAGCCTGCTAAGTTCATCGCTCCAGCAATACATTGCTCCAGTCAGAGGTGGTGTGGTCGTTAAGACCCAGTAAAAAAAATTTCCCTCATAAAATCAGGCCCAGCAAGGAGGGTGGGCATGGTTTGACTGAGTCCTGTGCTTGAGCTCACACATCTGCCTCCTGGACCAGCTGTGTTTCCAAGCTTCCCACTGTAGCTCCTTGTGGGTCCTGAGGAGAGGCTGGGGAGCCTGGTACCGTGTTTAGCAGGGTGGGCCTGGACCTGACGGCTTTGGTGAGAATCCTGGTTCTGCCACTTACTAACTTTCTAATCCACATGCAGCTTACTCCCTCAGAGCCTCAGTTTTCCTCCTCTGCCCATCAACTCATCCGAGTGGGTTGTTAGGGCCTGGCAGGGAGTCTGTGCCCTACACAGGACAGCTATTACTATATTGTAATGGAGTGCCCCGTCTCGACGCACGGCTTGTCAGACCTGACCCCCTGCTCTGGTTCTGGTGTGTCACTTCTGGTCAATAGCTCTGGCCCAGCTTGCCTCACTGTCTTCTGCCCAATCCTGCCCTACTTCACCTGTCCTGGGAGGGGCCAGGGAGAGGAGCGTCAGCTTGAGCTAGAAGGCTGCCTGGAGGAGGTGTGGACTGAAGGGTGGGAAGGACTTGGGGATCAGAGGAACAAGGGGTGTAGAGAAAAGGTTTGAGGGTAAGAATGAGCAAGAGGGAGGCTCAGGCAGCCAGTGTGTAGGGAGGGGAAGGGAGAGGAGGGTGGGGGATGATGGAAGTCGGTGCTTCCTTTCTTGATTCCTTTTCACCATCTGGGCACCCCTGCTCATCAGAGGCTGAGTTCGCCTTAGAGGGAACCAGAATTGAGAAGGCCCTCTGGGTGAGTCACTCTGAGCCCCAGTGCGTGAGTTCCTGTTGGTCATAGGCAAGTGCGGCCCTGATTGTGTGCAAAGAGGAGCCTTAAAGCCCTGGGGGGGCCCTGGTGGACCAACACCCCGGTTTAGAGTGAAGAAACCTAGGCCCAGAGAGGGCAGGGAACTTACTCAGGGTCACGCAGCAAGTCAGCTGTAGGGAAGGACATGGCCTGGAGCACCTCACACCTGTTTCTTTCCTTTGTTATTAAACCTAGCTCTGACTGAGCGCCTACTGTGTGCCAGGTGCTGTTCTAGTTCTTCGTATATATTTCCCCATTTAACCCTACTGTAGCCCTGCAAAGTAGGGGTTATTATTATTATTATTATCTTTATTTTAGAGAGGAAGAAGCCAAGGAAGAGGGGAACCCAAGCGTCTGGCGTCAGAGCTCTTTTCTTGCCTTTGAGGGTGCCTCGCCCAGCTCCCCTCTCCTTTCCTGAAGGAACGTGTCCTTGTCGAGGTCTCAGCTTCATTTGGTATTCCCTCCCTCCTCAGCAAAGCACCTAAGTGCCTTCCGCGCTCCCAGAATGTCAGGGAACATCAGCAAGGCAGGCGAGGAGGCCCCCAGACCCGCGCCCCGCGCTGCGGGAAGGGCTGGCTCACTCCGCTGACTTCCATTAAACATTTGATGCATCACAGAGCTGCCGAAAGCCATCCATCACGGCCGCCTGCCTTCGTCTGCCTTTGTGACCTGCTCCCAAAGTGGGGCCTCTGCCTTCACGGCCAACGTATGAGAAGCAGAGTGGGAGAGAGGGGATGTGGTCATATGGCCAGGTGCCTGCGACCACCTCTTCCCCTGTACAGGGGCCCGAGGAGGAGCTTCAGGGTTGCCTGAGCCCTGATATTAACAAGAATACTGTCTACTGAATGCTCAGTACACCGAGCAGACCAGAGCGCCTTCAGTAGTTCATCTCCCAGAAACCCCACCCCTCCCACCACCGAAAGGCACACTTACCATTGCCCTTCCTTAGATGCGGAGCCTGACACTGGAAGGTTTGGTTACCGTGGAGCCACACTGGGCCCCGGCATGCGAATCCAGTCCCTCCCCTCAGCCCTTCTCTGCTTGGGGAAGGCTGGGAGGACAGGCCCTCAGCAGCGAGGCAGGGAATGAGCCTGAAGGTCAGGGTGCCCTGGTGGGCACTCCACTCAGTGCCCAGTGGGGGACCCCAGCATTGGATGAGCCACAGGACAGCCTCTGTAGGTGGTGTGGTCCGTCCCTCCCTCCACCCAGTTGCTCCAGCCAGAGCTGGGCTTCTCCTGGCATCTCGCTCACCCAGTTCAGTCAGTCGGCAGTCTCTCAGCTCCTCTTCCTAAGTGTTCTTTAATCCTTAAGCCAGACCCCTTTCACACATCACGGCTGCTCATGGGGACTGCTCCAGCCCCTGCTGGCCCCTGGCCCCATCTTCAGGTTCTGTTTCTTCTCCCCACTGGAGCCAGACAGGCCCAGATGTGCTCTGGACCCGACATCTGCTCCTTACCCCTCTGCTTAAAAACCTGAACCCACCTTGGGGTAGAGCCCACACGCCTCACTTGGCTAGACTTGCAGGGCCGCTCAGCTCTCCAGGCCCCTCTTCCCCTCGCCTCTGCCCACACCCCAGGCGCATGCTGAGGTCTCTGCTCCTGCTTTGCTCTCAGCGGGTGCACCGTCTCACGCCTCACTGCCTGGCTGATTCCTGCCTATTACTCAAATCTCAGCTTAGGTGGTATTTCTTCCCGGGACCCTTCCCTGGTTCGCCAGCCTGGGCTCAAGGCGCCCTCTCGCGCTCTTCCCTCCGTTGTGGCACAGTCCACACTGTCCCAGTGGCTTCCGCGCTCGCTTGCCCCCCTCTATTGACTGTCGGAGGCAGGGAGGTTGTGATGCCCCCACCAGCGTCCCCTTGGGGTTCAGCACAGGGCCTGCTCTGTAGTGGGCACTTCATGAATGAACGACTCATGTGATGAGTGAGCGATGGATGACTGATAAGGCCACGCTGGGGCCCTGACGGTGTGGCACAGGGCAGGGGCTCAGACCCAGGGGCAATCCCAGCAGGAGGAGGCAATGTGGAGTTTTGGAGTTTAAACCAGACCCCAAGCGGGGAAAGGGGTTGAGAGATTGGGATTGACATGCATACACTACTATGTGTAGAATAGATCACTAATGAGAACCTACTGTGTAGTTCAGGGAACTCTCCTCTATGCTGTGTGGTGACCTAAATGGGAAGGAAATCCAAAAAAGAGGGGATATATGTATACATACGGCTGACTCACTCTGCTGTACAGTAGTAACTAACACTACATTGTAAAGAAACTGTACGTCAATGAAAGTTAATAAAACAAAATGAAAAATCACCAGACCCCCCTGTTTACAAGCTGTGTGTTGTGGGTTTAGCCTCTCCCAGCTGCAGTTGGTTCATGTGCAACACAGAAATAATAATAATAACTCCTTTGCTGGGACCTGGTGGAGAGAGGCCCTGGACACAATGGTTGTTCAGTGCCTAGCCCTGTGCTGGGCTTGGCAGAGGAGGAAACGGGGCTCTTTCTGGGATGGAGCAGGGAACCCAGGCCCACCCCTTGGGCATGAGACCAGGGCCAGGCTGGAGGCTTCTCTGAGGCCTGAAGGTGGGACTGACAGGCCTGGGCTCTGCAATCAGGCAGGCGCTGAGGCCTGGACTGACCAGGAGCACAAAGGAGAGGGCAGCGCTAGGCCTGGCAGTTTCTCCCCGCCGCCCGCAGGCTGCCTCCCATCCTTAGCTCATTCCTCCTTCGGATCTAGCCAGAGTTAGAACTGGCAGACTGAGGTTTTACGATGTGGTGAAGGGGAGGGTCTCACTCAGAGAGAGTTTGGAATGTTGGGGTGTGGAGGTGAGGGAGGTGGGACGTAGAGAGGGGAGCAGATCACCATTTACTAATTAATAGTTGTCACTATTGCATGCAGACACTTTTAATTCTATTTTACATGATGGTTAAGAGCACTGGCTTTAAAATAAATGTATTTGTTTATTCATTGGCTGCATCATCGGGTCTTACTTGTAGCACGTGGGCTTCTCTCTAATTGTGGTGCACACACTCTCTATAGCTGCCACACACAGGCTTAGTTGCCCTGCAGTATGTGGGATCCTGGAGAAGGCAATGGCACCCCACCCCAGTACTCTTGCCTGGAAAATCCCATGGGTGGAGGAGCCTGGTTCATCAGGTCCAGGGAGATGAAGTGAGGAGCCCACTGTGACCGAAGGAACAAGTGATCTGGCCTGGGCCCCATGTTAAGGAGTCTGGCCTCTGGAGCCACAGGGGGCTGCATATGGCGGGTAGTATTTTTCTCATAGCCTTCACATTGCATTTCTTAATTTTAAGTGGGAAATTCCATATTCGGTGCCTCATCAATCATTTTTGTGAGCTCAGCTCCGTGGAAAGCACAGAAAACATTTATATTTGCAGCTCAAACTGTCGAAAATGTAAAACAATTTAAATAATATTAACATTTTAACAGCCTCCACTCACGGCTCTGTGAAATTAACCATTATCTCTTGGAGTGTTTGTTAAAATTCAGCAGTGGCTAAGTAGTGAGGTTCCGGGTGTTGCCTGGGTTTGGCAGGCTGGATGGGAAGGCAGCCCATGTGACCTCTCCAGGGGCCATTCCTGCCCACGCCCTTGCCAAGGGGGCAGCCTCCTACAGCAGGAAGTGTGGTTCCATGAAGACCTCCCAAGTGGGCTAGGTGTTGGAGGCGGAGATGAATGTGACACAGACTTGCCCTCATGGGACTTCAGTGTGGGGCAGGTGACTGGAAAAATATACCTCGGGTAGAATATGTGCTACATATGACAGTGGGGTACTGCTGTCCTGGGGGGCACTGCAGAGGCAATCAGGAGCACTTCCTGGAGGAGGCGGCATCTGTGCTGATCTTTGTACCAGTTTGTCACTAAATAGGGGAACAGACGGATCATCTCTGAGGCCTGACCCTGCAGTCAGGGTCTGCAGTTTATCCTTGACAGTGAGGAAGAAGGGCCTCCAGAGGCGGTGTTTCTTTTTGGTCCTGTGCAGGCCCCATGCACCTACCTGGGAAGGGGGTCAGAGGATGGTTGGGGTAAACACTTGCTGAGCAGTTGGGTGCCTTAGAGGTGATAAGAACAACAAAGACTCAGGGGTAGAATGATGTTATTTTCAAATAATGGGAATGAGGGATGGACTTTTTTGATGACTTCAAGAGGAATAAGTGGGCTTTGTAGGTACATGTTATCATTTTTAACCTCTTATCTCCTTATCTATCCTTGCTTTACCACAGAGTCATGATAGGGTTGACAAGGATGAGATGGTGAGTTTCCCATCTTGGGGGGAGGGCCCTGCAGATGGGTGATGTGTCAGGCACTTGTAAACAGGGTCTCCTGCAGGGGACATATGTCTAGCCCTCACGTTGGCCTTCCCCACGTGAGGCTTCCCGGGATGCGCTGGTGGTAAAAAACCCAGATGCCAATGCAGGAGACACGAGAGATGTGGGTTCCATCCCTGGGTCAGGAAGATCCCCTGGAGTAGGAAATGGCAACCCGTTCCAGTATTCTTGCCTGGGATATTCCATGGACAGAGAAGCCTGGTGGGCTATAGTCCACGGGATCGCAAAAGAGTTGGACACGACTGAACACACGTGTACACATGCATGTTGGCCAGGCCCTGGCTAGACGCTATCTCCTTGAAAGAAGAGGCAGGCCTGGTTGTTACAGACGGAATTAAGCATCCCACACCCCATCCCTGCCCACCCCCAGCCATGTGACTATATCTGGAGATGAGACCTTTAACATGGTAATTAAAGTTAAATGAGGTTATAAGGGTGGGACCCTAATCAGACAGGTCTGATGTCCTTATAAGAAAAGGAGGACAAACCCGAGATCTCTCTTCCCAAAAGCACACAGAGAAGAGGCCCCATGAGAAGGGAGGAGATGTCAGCTATAAGCTAGGAAGAGAGCTCTCATCAGAAACCAACTCCAGTGGCACCTTGGACTTCCAGCCTCCAGAACGATGAGAAGACGAGTTTCTGCTGTTTAAGCCACCCAGTCTGTGGTACTTTGTGATGCCAGCCTGAGTAAACTGATGCAGGGGCTTCATGGTTTGGTGAGAGAGATTCTGAGCTCGCTGGTGATGACACAGCATGGTACAGATATGCCCAGGGAGGGTGGCACCTGGCTCAGCCAGGTGGACATCAGGGCAGGCTCCCTGGAGGAGGCAGTAGTGCTGGAGCTAAGTGCAGAAAGAAAAGGAGAAGCTGGTCATAGGGAAGGGGGAGAGGAAGCAGGGGGGTTGTGTCCAGTGGAGAGAACAAAATGTGCAAAGACCCAGAAGTGTTGAAAGGATGGCAGGTTTGGAAGCACGAGAGGAATTCTGTGTAACTTGAGTGCAGGGTGGGGAGGGAATATGAGGGAGAGAGGAGGTGGGGGGAATAGGGCCCACCAACCAGCGGAGGCCCTCTTGCATCTTCCAGGGACGGCCATGTCCCTGTGCCTTCCAGAGTCCCTGGCTACGAGGATTAGCATCTCACTTGCTGTGTGACCTTAGGCAAGTCACTTAACCTCTCTGCACAGCAATTTTCTCATTTGTAAACCGGGGAGAAGGATCCCTGCCCTGCCCGCCTCCCGCCTGCTTTGCAGGCTCAATAAGGTAATGCCTGTGAAAGCACTCTGGCGAAAACCCCACAATAGCACCACAGACATGGACGGTGTTATTATTATGTACCCACGCTGACTCCCATCAGAGGAGCACAGAGTCAATGGGAGTCTTGAGGGCTGTCAGGGAGCTGGCTGCTCTCTGAAGCTTGTCACAGAGACCTGTCTTTTCATTGGACTCCTTTCATGTCANATAGCACCACAGACATGGACGGTGTTATTATTATGTACCCACGCTGACTCCCATCAGAGGAGCACAGAGTCAATGGGAGTCTTGAGGGCTGTCAGGGAGCTGGCTGCTCTCTGAAGCTTGTCACAGAGACCTGTCTTTTCATTGGACTCCTTTCATGTCACTGTTGGCTCGATGAAAGAAGGGGAAAGAATCTTTGATATGTCTAAATATTCCGTTCCCACCAAGACGGGAGGAATTCCGAGGAGGAGCTGTTATTAGAGGCTGAGCTGGAAGCAGGCGCCTTCGGCGGGCTGGAGCTGTCAGTTTGCATCAACAGCCGCCTGTGCTGCAGAGCTGGCCGGGCAGCTGGGGCCCAGGCACAGGGCAGGCGTGCCAGCCCGGCTGGTTGCATTCTGGTGGCACTTAACTGGGAGGCAGGAGGACCTGCTTCTGGTCCCGATTCTGCATCCACTTTGCTGGGCCACCCAGGGCCAGTTGCTCACCCTCTCTGAGCCAAATAATGACAGTATATAGAATTCTTACTAAGGGAGAGGACTTCTACGTGCAGAGAAAATAAGATGCTGTAAGTACAGAGGTGTGGGCAGGCTGAGAGGTGTCCAGGCACAGGCTGCCAACACCCTCATGTGTGGAAGACAGAAAATTTCCTCTCTGGGAAGGATACATTAGGATCTTGCATCAGAGCCACCTGAGGGTTTGAAAATATCAGGTGCCCAGGCACCGCTCCAGGCCCACAGATCAGAATCTCTGTGTAAGCTCCCAGGCAGTGTGAATGCAAGAAGCCTGACCTAGCATTCTGTGCTCCATACTCCTGCAAACCCTCAGACTGGGTCAGTGGTTGGGCTCTGGGATGCTGTTATTCCCTGAGAACAGTGGGACGGCCTGACCCAGTGAATCCATCCTTTTATCTGTTGGCCGCTAGCCCACACTTAGCCCTCCAGGAGCCTGTGGGTCCCAAGAACTGGACGGACGGTGGCCTAATGCTGGCTCCTGGCTAGGGACATTGCCTTCCATACTGGTCTCACTGAGGCTGTTATGTGCTGACAAGCTGTGGAGAGACCAAATGGGGAGGACTTCCGGCAACTGAAAAGAATGAACTCAATTTTAGTGACTAGTCACTTACAGAAAACCTCAGAGGGTCAGGCCCAGAAAGGGCTGAGATGTCACCTAAATCTAGTCCCTGTTTTAAAGGTAAAGACATGGACTCAGCAGCCCAAGCCAGTTGCTTTAACTAGGAACCCTGATCTATTAGATCTGGTTCATCTAGGACCAGGTTTAAGTGAGAGAAGGCAGAGGGAGCCCCGTGGCTGTCCACAGCCTGAGAACGTTCAGTGTTCTGATGTAGGCTGACATCCTAGGGGTGTTTTAGAGCCTGTGCCTGTCCTGGCTCTAAGGGGTACATTTGAGCAGCCCGTTGTGGAGACACTTGACTTGGAGACCACCTGGGTCCCTGTCGGTGGGTCCTCTGGAGTTTCCTGCGAGTGGCTGCAAAATGCCATGAGCCTCTCTGCTTCCTCTCGAGAGAACAGAGCGGAACGGGGGCGAGGGTAACATTTGTAAAAGAGGTGAGTCATTATAGATGTTGCATTTATTATGACTCTCGACACACCTCCCACCTGAGTGGGACACCCTGAGTGACGCGTCATCAGGGCTGGTAGCACTAGATGCTGCCACGCATCATGTTTGGGTCAGCCTCTCACTGGCATTTTGGGGGAAGCTGAATGAAGCTCAGTGTGGACTCCAGCCCAACCATCAAAGGGAAGGTAGACCCAGCCTGCGTGGCGAAGCTTCCACTTAGGAGGCTTCACTGTTCTTGCTTTTACAGCGCCTTCATGCCCTGAAAACACTTGATGCCTTTACTGGAAGGAGATTTCTCAGGTTGAGGCTGTGTATGTTTTTTAGCCCCAGATATATATATTTTTACTCTCCCCAAATTAGGCAGCAGTGCTGGGCTTTCTGCCCTCAGGGGTAGCAGTGGCCAGGAGGAAAGAGCTGTCTGAAAGATAATTCCATCCCTGGCTTTTCTTTCTAAAGCTACCCTGAGGCAGTGATGGGCTTCCCTGGTGGTTCAGACAGTAAAGAATCTGCCTGCAATGTGGGAGACCTGGATTAGATCCCTGGGTCAGGAAGATTCCCTAGAGGAGAGCATGGCTACCCTCTCCAGTATTCTTGCCTAGAGAATTCCATGGACAGAGGAGCCTGGCGGGCTACAGTCCACGTGGGCGCAAAGAGTCAGACTCGACTGAGCAACTAACGCTGAGGCAGTGATACTGGGAGGTGGAGGAAGGGAGAGCCCTGAGGGAAACAGGAAAAGAGAGAAAAGAAGCTGTCCCTCAACCACCCCTTTAACCCCAACGTCTCCAGACCAGAGCAAAGAGTGGCTTCCAGTTGTGCAAGCGGTAGGGCCCTGCATCTCTCTGCAGGGACCCCAGGAGGAAAGGCTGGCTGTGTGGTTTTTAGCCTCCCTGAAGAGTTCCAACCCCAGTATGGGACAGAGGCAGAGTGTAGGACCCCCCCAAGGGACTGAGGCTGGGGACAGTGATGTGTATGCAGAACTGCTCAAGCCTGGAGGTGTTCCCCAAGCCTACACCTGGTATAAGACCCCGGGACATTTGCATCATTTTTGCCTAGGAGGAAGGGCTCCTGGTCATGAGTGACTGGGGTTACATGAGCCAACAGGATCAGGCCTTGAGAATTCAAAATGAAAATGATGTGTAGGAAAGGCTAAATGTGATTCTTCCTGTAAGCTTGAGTTCGGGAACTGAGATTCTGGTCCTCAGAATAGATAGTAAAGCAGGTCAGCGCCAGAATCACATCACAGGTGGTCAAGAGATGGCTAACGTGCATCATCTAGAGAACAACTAAGTTTAGCTGGGAGAAGCTATCTAGGGCTCTGTGATGCCATCCAGCCATCTCATCCTCGGTCGTCCCCTTCTCCTCCTGCCCCCAATCCCTCCCAGCATCAGAGTCTTTTCCAATGAGTCAACTCTTCGCGTGAGGTGGATTGAGAGGATTCTGAAGAGGAGTCTTTGATTTTTGCTGTTGTTTAGTCGCTAAGTCACATCTGACTTGTTGCGACTCCATGGACTGCAGCACGCCAGGCTTCCCTGTCCTTCATTAGTCCCAGAGTTTGCTCAGATTCATGTCCACTGTGTCAGTGTTGCTATCTAACCATCTCATCCTCTGCTGCCCTCTTCTCTTTTTGCCTTCAATCTTTCCCAGCATTAGGGTCTTTTCCAGTGAGTTGGTTCTTTGCATCAGGTGGCCAAAGTAGTGGAGCTTCAGTTTCAGCATCAATCCTTCCAATAAATATTCAGGGTTATTTTCCCTTAGGATTGATTGATTTGATCTCCTTGCAGTCCAAGGGACTCTCAAGAGTCTTTTCCAGTACCACAATTCGAAAGCAACAGTTCTTCAGTTCTCAGCCTTCTTTGTGGTCCAACTCTCATATCCATACCTGACTATTGGAAAAACCATGGTTTTGATGATACAGACCTTTGTCAGCAAAGTGATGTATGTCTCTGCTTTTTAATATGCTGTCTAGGCTTGTCATAGCTTTCCTTCCAAGGAGCAAGCACCTTTTAATTTCATGCTGCAGTCACCATCCACAGTGATTTTGGAGCCCAAGAAAATAAAATCTGTCCCTGCTTCCACTTTCTCCCCTTCTCTTTGCCATGAGGAGTCTTCGATTAAGGAGAAATTAAGCTTTCATTTTGGGCTTACCAGGTGGGCTTCCCTGGGGTAGGAAATGGCAGCCTACTCCAGTATTCCTGCTTGGAGAATCTCATGGACAGAGGAGCCTGGCAGGCTACAGTCCATGGGATCATAACAATGACTAAGCGACTAACAGTTACCAGGTGGCTCAGTGGTAGAGAATCTGCCTGCCAATGCAGGAGATGCAAGAGATGCGGTTTTGATCCCTGGATCAGGAAGATCCACTGGAAGAGGAAATGGGAACCTACTCTAGTATTCGTGCCTGGAGAACTGCATGGACAGAGGAGCCTGGTGGGCTACAGTCCATGGCATTCGCAGAGTTGGACATGACTTAGCAAGCTCTGAGCACAGCACAGGTGTTCATTGACTAGTGAGCTATAGCATACAGGCAGTTTTACTTTATTATTTCTTTATTTAATATTTTAATTTTCTTGGTTGTACTACTTGTGGGATCTCAGTTCCCCAGAGAGGGATTGAACCTGAGCCCCTGGCAGTGAAAACTCAAAGTCCTAACCACTGGACCATCAGGGAATTCTTGTATATAGGCAGTTTTGAATATTACTCGACTCTTTCATTTTATAAGCAAGGACACTGAGGCCCAGAGGGTTAAGCCTTTGCCAAAGTTTGGGACAAAGCTAGAGATGAGGACTTGTGATGCCAGCGCTTTTCCCCCTTAACCATAGATCAGAAATTATTTGTGAATTAAATACAAGTAAGCTTACAAAATTGGACTGCAAGGAGATCCAACCAGTCCATTCTGAAGGAGATCAGCCCTGGGATTTCTTTGGAAGGAATGATGCTAAAGCTGAAACTCCAGTACTTTGGCCACCTCATGCGAAGAGTTGACTCTTTGGAAAAGACTCTGATGCTGGGAGGGATTGGGGGCAGGAGGAGAAGGGGACGACCGAGGATGAGATGGCTGGATGGCATCACGGACTCGATGGACGTGAGTCTGAGTGAACTCCGGGAGCTGGTGATGGACAGGGAGGCCTGGCGTGCTGCGATTCATGGGGTCGCAAAGAGCCGGACACGACTGAGCGACTGAGCGACTGAGCTGAACTGAGCTGAACTGAATTGAAGCTTACAAAGGGCTTCCCTGGTGGCTCAGTGGTAAAGAATCTGCCTGCAGTTCATGAGCCACAGGAGACATGGGTTCGATCCCTGTGTGAGCAATCCACATGCCCCCTGGAGGAGGGCATGGCAGCCCACTCTAGTATTGGTGTCTGGAGAATCCCCGTGGACAGAGGAGCCTGGTGGGCTACAGTCCACAGGGTCGCAGAGAGTCAGACATGCCTGAAGTGACTTAGCATGCATGTACAAGCTTAGAAAAACAACAAAATCCAAATAACATCAGTTTGTGATGTCAGTGCTCTTTAATTGGCAGTAGTTCCCTTACTTATTCCAGGCTCTATGTTAAAGCAGATAGAAAGAGTAGTAAGTGAGTGAGTGAGTGAAGTCGCAGAGTCGTGTCCAACTCTTTGCGACCCCATGGACTGTAGCCTACCAGGCTCTTCTGTTCATGGGATTTTCCAGGCAAGAGTGCTGGAGTGGATTGCCGTTTGTAGTGATATCAAAGGCTGACTATTAGCTGCTTGCCTGCCATAGCAGTTCTAATCCTCATGAGCATGCTATGTGGCTGGTGTTTCTCTTCATGAGGATGTGGGAACTGCATTTGTGAGCAACCTCAGCCTTTCCTGTAATAGTAAAGATAATGCAGTGTTCCACAGGTGGTACCACTTGGCAGTCACTCCGGGGTTCTCATAGCTCTGCCGCCACCCAGGGTCTCACCATTCTCTGCTGGCAGATGGGGACATGAGAGCAAGTGCGGAGGACTCTGTGAAGCAGGTCAGCTGGGGCATCATCACTCCCACCCACCATCCACTGGCCGGGACTCAGCCACCTGGCCACAGCTACCTGCAAAGGATGCTGGGAATGCAGGTTGGATGTATGAAGATGGGAAAAGAGAAGGGGGTTTGCGTTAAATTTGCTGTTTCCATTTTAAAGAGAAAGAGACTGACCCTTAGAGACCCACATAGATCGCCTTAAGGTCAACCAGCCAGTAAGAGGCAGAGGCGGAGTCAGAAATTTGTATTGGTTTGCTAGGGCTTGCCGAGGCCAAGTACCACAGACTGGCGCCTTAAACCACAGAAATTTATTGTCTCACTGTATGGAGGCTGGATGTCCGAAATCAAGGCCAGACTCTGACTGCTGGGACATACATTCCTATTGTCAGCAGGACTGGCTCTTTCTGAGGGCCGTGGGAAAGAATCTGCTCCACGCCTCTCCCGCGGCTCCCGGTAGCCTTGGGTGCTCCTTGCCTGGTGGATAACGTTCTCCTGGGGTCTTCACATTGTCTTCCCGCTGCGCAGGTCTTTCTCTTATCCACATTTCCTCTTTTCATGAGGACAACAGTCCTACAGGATTAGGACCTGCCCCAGTGACCTCATCTTTAATTACGTATATATTTTTTGGCATGATATATATATATTGCAATCCACATGCCCCCTGGAGGAGGGCATGGCAGCCCACTCTAGTATTGGTGTCTGGAGAATCCCCGTGGACAGAGGAGCCTGGTGGGCTACAGTCCACAGGGTCGCAGAGAGTCAGACATGCCTGAAGTGACTTAGCATGCATGTACAAGCTTAGAAAAACAACAAAATCCAAATAACATCAGTTTGTGATGTCAGTGCTCTTTAATTGGCAGTAGTTCCCTTACTTATTCCAGGCTCTATGTTAAAGCAGATAGAAAGAGTAGTAAGTGAGTGAGTGAGTGAAGTCGCAGAGTCGTGTCCAACTCTTTGCGACCCCATGGACTGTAGCCTACCAGGCTCTTCTGTTCATGGGATTTTCCAGGCAAGAGTGCTGGAGTGGATTGCCGTTTGTAGTGATATCAAAGGCTGACTATTAGCTGCTTGCCTGCCATAGCAGTTCTAATCCTCATGAGCATGCTATGTGGCTGGTGTTTCTCTTCATGAGGATGTGGGAACTGCATTTGTGAGCAACCTCAGCCTTTCCTGTAATAGTAAAGATAATGCAGTGTTCCACAGGTGGTACCACTTGGCAGTCACTCTGGGGTTCTCATAGCTCTGCCGCCACCCAGGGTCTCACCATTCTCTGCTGGCAGATGGGGACATGAGAGCAAGTGCGGAGGACTCTGTGAAGCAGGTCAGCTGGGGCATCATCACTCCCACCCACCATCCACTGGCCGGGACTCAGCCACCTGGCCACAGCTACCTGCAAAGGATGCTGGGAATGCAGGTTGGATGTATGAAGATGGGAAAAGAGAAGGGGGTTTGCGTTAAATTTGCTGTTTCCATTTTAAAGAGAAAGAGACTGACCCTTAGAGACCCACATAGATCGCCTTAAGGTCAACCAGCCAGTAAGAGGCAGAGGCGGAGTCAGAAATTTGTATTGGTTTGCTAGGGCTTGCCGAGGCCAAGTACCACAGACTGGCGCCTTAAACCACAGAAATTTATTGTCTCACTGTATGGAGGCTGGATGTCCGAAATCAAGGCCAGACTCTGACTGCTGGGACATACATTCCTATTGTCAGCAGGACTGGCTCTTTCTGAGGGCCGTGGGAAAGAATCTGCTCCACGCCTCTCCCGCGGCTCCCGGTAGCCTTGGGTGCTCCTTGCCTGGTGGATAACGTTCTCCTGGGGTCTTCACATTGTCTTCCCGCTGCGCAGGTCTTTCTCTTATCCACATTTCCTCTTTTCATGAGGACAACAGTCCTACAGGATTAGGACCTGCCCCAGTGACCTCATCTTTAATTACGTATATATTTTTTGGCATGATATATATATATATTAAATTTTTATTGAAATATAGCTGTCTTGCAATGTTGTGGTAGTTTCAGGTGCATGGCACAGTGATTCAGTTACATGAATGTATAAGTGTATATTCTTTTATAGATTCTTTTCCATTATAGGTTGTTACACGATTTTGAGTAGTTTCCTCTGCTGTACAGTAGGCCCTTGTTGCTTATCTATTTTATACATAGTAGTGTGTGTATTTTACCATGACCTCATCTTCTCTTGATCACCTGCAAAGACCCTGCTTCTAAATAAGGTCACATTCACAGGTACTGGGGGCTCAGACTCCAACATATTTTGAGGGAATGCAATTCAACCCATGTTGCTGTTCAATCGCTAAGTCGTGTCCGACTCTTTGCAACCCCATGGACTGCAGCGTGCCGGGGCTCACTGTCCCTCACCATCTCCCAGAGTTTGCCCAAGTTCATGTCCATTGAGTCAGTGATGCCATCCAGTCATCTCATGCTTTGTCACCCTCTTCTCCTCTTGCCCTCAGACTTTCCCAGCATCAGTGTCTTTTCAAATGAATTGACTCTTCGCATCAGGTGGCCAAAGTATTGGAGTCTCAGCTTTAGCATCAGTCCTTCCAATGAGTATCCAGGGCTGATTTCCTTTAGGATTGACTGGTTTGATCTCCTTGCTTCAACCTGTAACAGAATTCAAACCCAGGTGTGTCTGGAAGCCATGAGAAGGGCATGTTGAGTCTGCCCAGAGGACTGAGGGAGGGCTCTCAGAGACAGCAATGTTCACACCAGGCATTGAGGACAGATCAGGTTTCTCCAGGTGGATGAGGGGGAAGGGAATTCTAGACAGATTCCTGATGTACAGCTGCATTCATGAGCTACAACACGTCCTGAACTGAAGGAATCGCCTACATTTCTTTTTAGACATCCTAGAACTCAGCTGTGGCATTCAGGCGGCCTTCCTCCCTTGAATCTAAATTGCCAAGGCCCAGTTAGAGGGAAACAACAAATACGTATTGAGAACTGCTTTGTGATAAGCAATCTGCTTATCAGCAACAAGTAAAATAGAACCCCAGCTCCCCAGAAGCTTATAGCTCGGGTAAGCACACAATGAGCCCTCATGGAAAGGTAACTAATGAAAATAGAATAAGAAACTTAGAAATGTGACGTGAGTGGGACAGATAGGAACCCGAGATGGTTTGGGTTGTGGAGGGAAGGGTTGTAGCAATCATGGAAAGCTTCCTGGTGGAGGAAGACTATGGTTGGGACTTGACAGAGGGCTTGGATATATCTAGAGAGATTTTATATAATGGGAACAGAGTAGCCAGGATTGGTGGAAGCCAGCCTGGGATTGGAGAATAATAGAGCCTTGAGTGCCAGCCTGCAGGTTGGAGTTTGTGCTGTCTTAGATCCTGACTGCTGGCGTTCTCCTGCCAGTGGGCAGATTGCGTGTGAGGCCCTACAGCTGGAGGCGCACAGCGACATGTCCTAATGACGCGCACCCCGGGGCCTGCGGGGACCAGCAGGGGTTGGTGCAAGTGCTCCCCCGCCCTCTGAGCGCTGAGACAGATGCGGCGAGATGACTGTTAGGACCTCGGCTTGATGACTAGATAAGAGCAGACGGCACAAGCAGGCAATTGTTGTTCTGCCACAAAGGGCATTCTGGGGGGGTGGCCCTGCTAAGATCTCAGCCCAGCGGTCTCCCCGCGGGGGCCCAGGCACAGTGGCAGCGCCACTGCGGTCCCAAATTCACAGTTATTAACTTAAATGGCTGCCTTTACAGAGCACAGCGTGGCACCGACCCTCCGCCAACCCTCAGACCGCGCCGGGCGGCTTTCGTGTCTTGGCGCCACCTCGCCCCCCTCCCTGGTCTTCGGAAGGTGGGAAGGTGGAAGGGACATCCTCCTCCATCTGCTGGGGCTGGAGAAAACACACCTGTCAGGGAGAGAGTGGTTGTTTAAGGTGCATGCTCAGCAAGAGTAACGCTTCCCGGGGCCTAGGAGCCAGACCCAGAGGTGGTGGGTGGAGTTCTGGCCTGGGCTGTGGGAGCCCCAGTTCTGGTCCAGGCTCAACCCCAAATCACAGAGGGACCTTGGCCCAACAGATCACTGTGGGCCTCAGTTTCCTCTGTAACAAACAAGAAAATAGAGTTTATTGGGGAGGCCGAATGTTTTGGTTTTGATATTGAAAAAGAAAGAGCTTTTTAAGATATATGTTCTGTCTGAATATTTTGGAAAATTTAGAAGCAATACGGTTCTAGTCTGTCATAATAAACTTAGTAAGGAGGGAGTGACTGAGGCCAGCAGCTCTCCTTCCCACATCCGGGTGTCCCTGGAACGGATCTCTGACCCCGCCCCATTTGTGTGCTGGTTCTAAGGTCTTTAATCACATGGTGAAGAACTGGGAACAGACTGATCAAAAGTCAGCCTGTGCTAATGTAAGAAGTCGTCATAAATCAGGATTTAGGACCCATAGACGACGTAGATGCCAGCGGGAATGCTAATCCCCGCGCCTCTTTCCAGGAATAAACTTACCAAGTGAAAGTTTCTGCTTGGCCAAGAGCGTGGCTGATGTAAGGTCCAGCTTCTCTAGGAAGGCCCCCGATTTCTCCATACGCCATGCCTCTGTCTACACCTCTGCACAGGGGGGTTATTTGTGGTGTGTTTGTGTCCTTCCCAGGCTGCGAATGCCCCTGGCAAGGGGACCACATCGTTGGTGTCGGCAGAGCCTGGCACAGGGCCTGGCAGGAGCAGATGCTCAGTGAACAAGCAGTCAGTGGAATCCTTGCTGAGCACCTACTGTGTGCCCAGCCATGTCAGGCACTGTGTGGCAAGCTGAGGACTGGTCCAATCACCGCCCTAAACCTGTGCCCTGGAGGAAAGCTGATGGGCTGACAGGGTTGAGCAGTGTAGACAGTGGGCGAAGGGCAGGAGAGGGTTCTTGGGGAGGGTCACCTGCCTGTGTCTTGGGGATGGACAGGAGTTAGGCAGGCAGCAGGGAAGAGTGGGGATATTCCAGGGGAGTGACCGACGTTCCCCATCCCCGGGAGTGCAGGTTCTCTAGGAAGCATGTCCCATTCTATCCTCCCAACAGAGTTTACGGATGTTACGATCTCCATTTTACAGACGAGGGATATACCAGGTCAGGTGATTTTCCAAGCTCATTCACAGAGCTGCATTTGAGCTCAGGTGTGTCTAATGCCTAAGGTTGTGCTCCTGTGCAGGTCAGAAGGACCGCAGGACCTGGGTGGAGTAGGGAGTGGGCATGGTTGGCAAGCAGTAGGTAGGGGATAGGCCAGGAACATTCTGGGGCCTCACACTTTCAGAGATCGGTCTCCAGTCCCCATCGGCCCTGGAACTTCCTGGCCACTGGACCAGATTTTGTTTCCCCTTGGGCGGATGAGAAAATTGAGACTCAGAAAAAGAGAGTGCTTTGCTGCTTTGCTAGAAATCTCTTAGGATAGGCACTGACGGGACAGGAGCATCAGCTCAGAGAGGGCAGAGACGGGTCACCTTGCTCTCCACTTTACTGCTGGGGCCAGGACAGTGCCTGGCTCACGGCAAATGCCAAGTAAACTTTTACAGAATGAATGAATGACCGAATGAATGAATGTGGGAGCTGTCCAAGCATGTGTGTGTGTGTGTGTCTGTGTGTGTGTGTGTGTGTGTCTGTGTGTGCGTGGTTGGTGGTGTTGCCTTTAGAATACGATCTAGATGGTCTTAGGAATTCTAGGAAGGGTATTCCTTCACCCACAACAAAGAGAGCTACACAGAGGGAATTTGTAAGTCCTTGCTCTGTCTTTGGACCTGTGCTGGATAGACTGTGGAGCAAACATTCACTTATCTGATAACATTTTGGTGGGAATGAGAGTAGCAGCATCCTAAGTCTTGGGGATAGAGCAGTGAATGAAACAGTCAGGGTCCCTGTGTTCAGCAGCTCACTTCCTAGTTGGGTGGCACAGAGAATAAATCAGAAAGCAAAAAAAGTTCCCTGCGAGGTGATTTTTAGTGATAATTGCTATGCAGATGATAAAAGAGGGTAAGAATGATGGGTCTGGAGGATGTACTGGAAAGCAGAGTTTTAAGGGAAGGTCTCTCCTGCTTGGTGCAAATAGGCTAACTCTAGAGGAAGAGCATTTCGGGCAGAGCAAACTGCGTGTGCAGAGCCCTGGGGCAGGCAGGGCTTGCTTTCTGGAGGGACAGGAGGAGGCTGCTGTGGCTGGACAGTGAGTGGACAGGGAGGCAGCGGGGGGAGAGGAGGCAGGCAGGAGGGTGGGGCCCACCGTGCAGGGCTGTGTGAGGCCAAGGCAGTGTGAGTTCTTATAAATGCTACAGGAGGATTTTGGGGCAGGCCAGTTAGCATTCTCATATTCGGGTGTTGAAAAGATAAGCAAATCCACTCATGAATGATGTGTGATGAACATAATGAAGAAGAAATAAAGGATGTCTGGTGGCGATGGTGGGGGACTTGGCTGTGTCAGAGGAGGTGGCACTGAGGTGAGATCTTGAGGCATCCAGGCAGGGACACTGGTGTACAGGGCTCCTGCTGGGTGGTGGGATGATGTGGCCCAGACTGACCCCGTAGGGGATGTGCCCTGTGAGTAAGGGTGGCAGGGTGGTCAGAGGGCAGACCTGGCAGGCCCTCTTGGCTGCGATGAGGAGAGCTACTGGCCCTCGGGAGCCGCTGAGGGCCAGGAGGAGGAGTGACAGGGTCAGGTGGGCTCTTCGGAGGGACCGCTCAGCTGCTGGTAGGGGACCCACTGGAGGCGTAGGCATGATAGCAGGGAGCCAGTGACGAGGCTGGCTGGGGTCCCGAGCCGGGAGGTGGCAGCGAGTGGGCGCAGATGTGGACAGATCAGAGAGCCTCCTGGGATCCGGCAGGATCTGCAGGTCTGGTTGGTCCCACGACCTTCCTAAGAACAGAGGAAGCTCTCTGGGAGACGGAAGGAGAAGTGCAGTGGGTTGAATGGTGTCCCCACCACAAGAGATGTGTCTACCTGGAACCACAGGGTGTGATCTTATTTGGAATAAGGGTCTTTGCAGATGTAGTTAAGGTCAGACTCTCCAAGTGAGATCATTCGGAACTGGCGGCTCTTATTGTTTAGTCCCGAAGTTGCGTCCCGCTCTTTTGTGTCCCCATGGACTATAGCTCGCCAGGCTCCTCTGTCCATGGGATTTCCCAAGCAAGAACACTGAAATGGGTCGCCATTTCCTTCTCCGTTCTGAATTGGACTGGGCCTTAAATCCAATGATAAGTGTCCTCATAAGAGAGTG
Source organism: Cephalophus harveyi (assembly GCA_006410635.1). Classification (NCBI taxonomy): domain Eukaryota; kingdom Metazoa; phylum Chordata; class Mammalia; order Artiodactyla; family Bovidae; genus Cephalophus; species Cephalophus harveyi. The sequence continues at coordinate 36,242 of SJYT01026927.1, read as the reverse complement.
AGAAGATCTAGAAAGCAAGGAGGAAGGGGATGTGAAGGCAGAGGCAGAGATGGGAGCGATGCGGCCGCAATCAAGGAACACCAGAAGCCATCAAAAGCTGCAAGAGGCAAGGGGGCAGTCAGAGCGAGTGTGGCGCTCCTGACACTCTGGCTCTGGACTTGTGGCCTCCAGAACTACGGGATGATGCCTTTCTGTTGGTTTAAGCCGTCGAGTTGGTGGCCATTTGCTATAGCAGCCCGAGGAAACGCCGCAGCGCCCAAGGGGCGACGTGACTGATGCCGCTCCGATGGTTACAAGCCCCAGCTTGGATTCCTTTGCAGGGCTCTGCTCCGTTCCTGCTTTGCTGCCCTCCCTGTTGCTCACCCCCTCGCCTGTATTAAAATAAGATTGAATTTTCTAGCTTGGGTTACTAAGCTTTCAGATCTGGAAACTGTGGCCATTAATCAGCTGTCACGGGATGTCGTAAACAAGGGGCTTTAAAACCCATGTTTGCTTTTTAGGCTGATAATACTTGGAGGTGAAGCCAGAGAGTTATACATAATGCATGCATTTTAATGGGCCGCGCGCTACAGCCCTCTTTAGTCGGAATGATTCGTTTTAATGTTCAAAATAAATATCAGAGACAATTTGCCAACAAAGCTGATTTTCTCCGCCCGCCATTAACTTAATCTTTATACCTCAGCCTAATGACAGAGGGGCTGGGGGTGGGGGGTGGTGCTTTGTATTTCAAGTAATGGAGAGACGCAGTCAGTACAGGCCTGAGCCATAGGTGACAGCTCGTCCCAGTTTGCTCAGGACAGCCCTGCTTTATGCTCAGTGTCCTGGAGTAATTATTCTGAGATTGGATCAAGTGGGATTGCCGATGTCCAGCTATTTTTGACCTACAAGATAGCAATTCCATATGGTTTACTCAAAACATAGAAAAGTTATAAATTAGTTTGGGATTAACATACATACCCTAATATATAATAGATCATCAACAGGGACCTACTGGATAGCACAGGGACTCTACTCAGTAATCTTTAATAGCCTATATGAGAAAAGAATTTGAAAATGAATGGATATATGTATGTATATGATTAAGCCACTTCGCTGTACACCTGAAACTGATAGAACATTGCAAATCAATGATACTCCAGTATAAGACAATTAAATTAAAAAAGGAAACAAAATAAAAAACCATAAAGTACTGTTTTGAACCTTGAATAAAAAAAAAGAGAAGTTCCCAGATTTATGTGATAAATGATTTCTGGCACTACAAATGCCCTTTAGTCTATTGATGGGAAAAATGAGGCCCAGAGAGCTGAGAAATGTTCCCTGGGGCTGCTGAGCTTCACAGAGGCTGAGTTGTAGGCTCCCTGGGTGCCCCCTGCTCCTGTTCCCAAGTCAAGTGTTTTTCTCTTGTCTAGTCGCTAAGTCATGTCCGACTCTTTGTGACGCCATGGACTGTAGCCCGCTAGGCTCCTCTATCCATGGGATTTCCCAGGCAAGTATATTGGAATGGGTAGTCAGATCCTTCTCCAGGGGATCTTCCCACCCCAGGGACTGAACCCGCGTCTCCTGCATTGCCAGGCCCATTGTTTACTGCTGAGCCACTAGGGAAGCCCATCCATACCTGCCTCCTCTTGAGCTTTCTGCCCTGAGGGCTTCTTTCTGTCCTTTCGGCAAACTTCGGAGTCACATACCCGTTTTTCAGCCCGGCTTCCTGGGGTGATGGTTTCTAGGGGATACCTTGGCTGTGGAACTGCAGTCTACTCCCTATGAGTCCTAAAAACCCAAAACACATAACCGTGGGAATGAGGACCACATACTGATCTTTCATTAGTTTTGAAAACTGATGCATAATTGCAGTTAGATAGGATCCCTCCTTCTTGACGGGAGAGACAGGATGAATGTCTCTCAAGGTGTAGAGGACATTCACTCACTTAACATCCTTGTGCAATTCTGGTGAGTGTGGGAGGAATTCAGAGGGGAGGAGATCAAGGTGTGGGATTTGCTGAACAAGGCTGATTTTAAACCCACAGTGACCTTGCAAAAAGGGGAGTGTCTTCTTCCCCTGCAGCCCCCGGAAAACTCATGTATCTACTTGATGGTGGGTCTGTGTGTGTCGGGGTGGGTGATTTCTGGAGACCGCTGTTCTGGGAGACCACTGCTGGGGACACAGAGAGAGCATGAAGCATAGCAGGCCTCGCCCTGCCCACCAGTCCGGGTGATTACAGGGCTGTGCATCTCACTGCAGAGGCGGATCCCTCTGCCAAAGTGAGATGCAGAGGGAAGAACACGCGCTTCAGAGTTGTTCATTTCTTCTTTATTCATTCAGTACATAAGGAGTCCTCAAGTGCCAGCTGTTCTGCGAAGTATCAGGATAAATTCCCCTAAAAATCCAGGTTTCTGTCTTTCTGTAAAAATTGTCAGATCTGGCTCATGCCCTGGCGGGCATTCCCGCCTGGATCGCTAGAGCTGAGCTGCGGCCGCTCTCCTTAGCATCACCTTCAACCAGCCCACGCCACCCTTGTAGGCAGCCTGCCTGGCCCCTGCAAGTGTTTGATTTTGGGAAGTGTTTGATTTTGGCCCCTGGTTCAGCTATGCTTCCTGTACCAAAGGAAGGTGCCCAAGAAATTCTTGCTGTTTGTTACAGGAAACTGACTCAAGATGGTTCTCCAAAGAGGTCCTGGACTTCTTTCAAGCCTTTTCACAGCTTAGTCTAAGTGCCCTGGGATTCTGGAGGACAGCAGGTCCCACCCCCGACCCCGACCCCAGCCCCCAGGAAGCTCAGATCTAGAAGGGACCCTGATGAACCAGCAGCCTGCTCAGCATTCTAGGAGAAGTGGGTTCACAGTACGATGGGTACAACAGCCTTGGTGAGAACCCAGAGTCGCCCGAGCACTTGGAGGACAATCTGGCCACGTCGCTCAAAGTTTGAAAAGCCCATGCCCTTTGGCACAGTCGTTCCAGGGCCACAGACCACAGATGTGTTTTCAAAAGTGCATCAAAATATAGACGCAAGCCTGAGTATTAATGAATGTTAGTAACAGCAACTGCTGCTAAGTCTGCTGCTAAGTTGCTTCAGTCGTGTCTGACTCTGTGCGACCCCAGAGACGGCAGCCCACCAAGCTCCTCCGTCCCTGGGATTCTCCAGGCAAGAACACTGGAGTGGGTTGCCATTTCCTACTCCAAGTAACAGCAACTAGAAGCCACCGAAATGTCCATCCGGGGGCTGAGTATATAAGATATGATGCTTCCACGCCAAGTGGCTGCTGGAGAGACTATAGCTGTTTTTGTGCTTATATGGAGAAATTCAGAGTTGCATTTTCAGCAAAGTAAAGCCAGGAGCAGAAGCGGGTATATAGGAACACATTTGTATTATCAGAAAAGGACTGTTGAAAGTGCGGCCTTTGGCACAGCCTACTGGGGTGTAAGTTTCTGCTTTCCCGCTCACCAGCTGTGTGACTTGGGAAAGTCACTTGACCTACCTAGACCTTGCCAGGCCTAGAGTAAGTCCTCGTTAGCTAGTCTTGTTACTATATATACTTCTATAATTTTTTTTTCCCTGAAAGAAACACAAAATGTTAGTGAGGACTAACAATGCAAGTTGCTTAGGGCAGCGTGTGGCACATCAGAAGGGCTTATTGAGTATGTGCTGTGTGTATGTGCTAAGTCGCTTCAGTCGTGTTCAACTCTTTGCGACCCCATGCGCTACAGCCCACCAGGCTCCTCTGCCCATGGGATTTTCCAGGCAAGAATACTGGAGCGGGTTGCCATTTCTTTCTCTAGGGGATCTTCCTGACCCAGGGATCGAACCTGCATCTCTTAGGTCTCCTACATTGGCAAGCACGTTCTTTACCACTAGTGCCAACTGGGAAGCCACTATATAAACTTATATAATTTATTTTCCCCTTAAAGAAGCACAAAACGTTAACAGGGGGCTACTTTGGGTATTGAGGGCAGGGAGTCCATGTGAAAGGTGAGACTTCCTTTTTATTCTATACATCTTTAGGAAAAAAGTTCAACATTTTTATCAAAGGCATTTTATGCTTTTATTTCTAAATCAGTTAAATACAGGCATCCACACATACACATATCACAGAGGAGGAAGCTATTTCTGTCTGGAGTGAAGTGGGAGCTGGGAAGGTTAATTGAAGAGGTTATAGTGAAGCTGGACCTTAAAGGATCATCCAGGCAAAGAAATGGGCTAGGGGATGGTTTACTGTGTGGAAAAACTGGCATGTGCAAATGTCCTGAGGCCTGAAAGATCATAGGGAGCAGTGCAAGGTCAGGGTTCAGAGTCACGGAGGAGCTGGAGGGGTAAGGGTTCTCAGAAGTGCTTGTGGACAGGGCCCAGGCCTCGTGTCCTCAAACTCACGCATGTTCTCAGATGAGGAGAACAGATGATATGTTTTTGAGTAGATATCAATACACAATATCCCCATTTCCCAGATCTAAAAACTGAGGCACAGAGACATAAAGTGATTTTCCCAAGATCACCCATCAAATCAGAGGTACAGAGTTCTTCTTGACTTCTGGTGTCATCTTGTTCTACTATGTATCGCATGCTTGATCAGTCCCACCAGATAGCATCTCGGTGTAAGCTTTGGGAAAGGAAGGTTTGGAGGGCAGATTACTTGTTAGTTTCTTGTAGTCTGTCTCCTCACTCAGCCATTAGCTCTAGTAAGGCAGGAAGTGTGACTGTTTTGTGGGCTAATGCCTGCCCCAGGGCTCAAGACAATGTCAAGTGAATGGTAGACACACGGTAAATGTTTGTTGAATGCATGAATAAATAAGGTCACCTAGAAAGTCAGAGACAACCACAACAGGAATCCAGGGCTCTGCACCCCCAGGCTGGGCTCTGTCCATTGCACGAGGAAACCTAGATTCCACAGCAAGGCTGTTTTTGCTGTTGTTCATTCAGTCACTCAGTCGTGTCCAACTCTTTGCAACCCCATGGACTGCAAGCACATCAGGCTCCTCTGCCCTTTACCGTCTCCTGGAACTTGTTCAAACTCATGTCCATTGAGTCAGTGATGCCATCCAACCATCTCAACCTCTGTTGTCCCCTTATCCTCCTGCCTTCAATCTTTCCCAGCATCAGGGTCTTTTCCAGTGAGTCAGTTCTTCGCATCAGGTGGCCAAAGTATTGGAGTTTCAACTTCAGCATTAGTCCTTCTAATGAATATTCAGGACTGATTTTCCTTTAGTATGGACTGGTTTGATCTCCTTGCAGTCCAAGGGACTCTTAAGAGTTTTCTCTGGAACCACTGTTTGAATGTATCAGTTCTTCTTTATGGTCCAACTCTCACATCCATACACGACTACTGGAAAAACCATGGCTTGGACTATATGTACCTTTGTCGGCAAAGTAATGTCTCTGCATTTTAATATGCTATCTAGGTTTGTCATAGTTTTTCTTCCAAAGAGCAAGGGTCTTTTAATTTCATGACTACAGTAACCATCTGCAGTGATTCTGGAGACCAAGAAAATAAAATCTGTCACTGTTTCCATTGCTTCCCCCTCTATTTGCCATGAAGCGATGGAGCTGGATGCCATGATCTTCATTTAGCATTGCTGTTTGTTCGGTTGTTCATAGTATCATTGCTCCCATCCTGGCAGCAGATGCTCCAAAGATGAACGCATTTAGCGCTGCTGGAACACTCTGTCTCTAAGCCTTTGCATTCACTGTTCCTTTTGCCTGAATGTCCTTCAGCCCCTGGGTATTGAGTCCCACCTGCTCACACTTCAAGGCTTAGCTCTCCTGGCCTGCCTTGCTTCTCAGAATCTCTCTGGACTGGAGGCTTTTTCCTCTGGGTGCCCCTTGAGGGCTTCGTGCCCTAAAGTGCAGGCCCTCCTTCTGCTGGCTCCTGTCTGCTATCTCCCACCACTGCAGGGGACTTGCCTTTGCTCTCTGTGGCCCTTGCGTGTCTCTCTCCCACTTAAATTCCCTTAGACCAGTAGTCTAGGTCCCTTGCTCCCCCCGGAGGTGATCAGCCCCATTCTTCAGGAAAAGAGAACTGAGCCTCACAGAAGGTTCAATTCCCAGCTCTGCCTCTCCTGACCTCTGTGGCCTGGGGTCAGTGGCCTTGTGTCTCTGAGCCTCAGTGCCCTCATCTGTGCCATAGGGATGCTAATGACACCCACCTGACAGGCTGTTTTGGCGGTCATGTGAGCTGACCTGAAGGCGGCTTCTCCTAAGAGCTGAGTGTTACTATGGTTGTTATGTTTGTTGCTGCGGTTATCAATTCTCCCAAGACCCAATGCAAACACAGAAGTGGGGTTTCCTGGTTGGACAGGTCACCTGGCGCTGAAATCCCACCCGGTTGGCCTCGCCAATCTCCCTCCCACCTCGGAGGCTGGCTCAGCAGCCAGCTTTTAAGAATGGAGGTGTGCTCGGGTTTCTCCAGGGGGAGCTGGCGATGCCCTTCTCTCCTCCGGGGGTGGCTCTGAAGGCGGGGGCCGGCGAGTGGCCAGTGATGCTGAAGCGGCAGTCTCCTATTTGCTGCCAGGGCCCTGATGCTGTGACTTGCTTCTGTGCGGCCTCGCTGTGTCTAGCTCGTCAGATATGGCCCTTGGGACCCAGCAGCGCTGCCCGACTCCCTTGAGTTCCTATGCTCAAGGCATTTCTGCTCCCTCCAGAAGCTTTCTCTCTACTTTCCAGGTGGTATCCCTGTCTGGGGAAAGCACAGCTCAAGTCACAGCAAGAGGTGGCAGAGAGGACCCAGCCTGGGACCCTGGGGAGCCTCTGAACCTCCATCCCACCCCAGCTTGCTGTGTGACCTTGAGTGCAATGCCCTATCTCTCTGAGCTTCTATTTCCTTACCTAGGGAATAAAGAGTTTGGACTCTCACTCTAAGAAACTCTGAAAACTCTCTTTCTCTTAACCAGGAAAAGAAAGCTAAGTCTTTTATTCAGAGTTGTTGCTGCTGTTATTGTGTGTATGTTTTTGCCTGGAATGCCACTCTCCCTCCTTTGCTCAGGAAGGGTTCACATCAGGTATGCCTTCTTCCTCCAGGAAGCCTTCCCTGACTACTCTCCCTCTCTTATACACATCTCATACACATAGCACAGAGGAGGAAGCTATTTCTGTCTGGAGTGAAGTGGGAGCTGGGAAGGTTAATTGAAGAGGTTATAGTGAAGCTGGACCTTAAAGGATCATCCAGGCAAAGAAATGGGCTAGGGGATGGTTTACTGTGTGGAAAAACTGGCATGTGCAAATGTCCTGAGGCCTGAAAGATCATAGGGAGCAGTGCAAGGTCAGGGTTCAGAGTCACGGAGGAGCTGGAGGGGTAAGGGTTCTCAGAAGTGCTTGTGGACAGGGCCCAGGCCTCGTGTCCTCAAACTCACGCATGTTCTCAGATGAGGAGAACAGATGATATGTTTTTGAGTAGATATCAATACACAATATCCCCATTTCCCAGATCTAAAAACTGAGGCACAGAGACATAAAGTGATTTTCCCAAGATCACCCATCAAATCAGAGGTACAGAGTTCTTCTTGACTTCTGGTGTCATCTTGTTCTACTTTTGGGAGCATCCAAAAGGCAGCTGTGGTGTGTCCTGCATCTTAGAACTTCCATCCTTAATAGAGAGTCTGGTCCGAGAGGGCCTCACTAAGTATTAGTTGAAGCGCCCTAACATTAGATAAGGGGAGCAGATTTCTGGACTTTCTGATTAGGGCAGTTTCCTGGGGGCAAGGGGAGGGGCAGGGCATGGAAGTCCTGATTTCAGGGTCTGTGAGTGAAGCCCCTTCTGAAGCATCTTTGAATGACAGAGTTGGGCAGGTGTCCAGGAGAAGAGAGGTGAGACCCTCCCCCTCTGACGGTAGTGAGATTTTAACTTGCTTTTCCAGGCCTGACTTTGTTCGTGGGCCTTGCCAGAGCCCTTGGTTTCCCCGAACGAAGCCCGTTCCGTCCCTCGGGGCCCACGAAGCGCGGCCCGGCCAGGCTGGGGCAGCTGGCACGTCCTCTCTGATCCTCCCTTTCATTTCGGGCCTCTCTGAACATCCGGCCCTGTGCCCTTGGTCCTCTGCGCTCAAAGCTTCACAGACGCAGCTCAGCGGGAAGCGAGAGTCGCTCTGACCCCTCTAGTCTCTTAAACTCTTGTAAAGGAGAAATACCCTGACGAGAGAGTCTTCTGTCGGATTTACATTTTTTTTTAATGCCAACTACTGCTCCGCGGGTTTCAAAATGGGAACGCTGGGCTCCACAGTGAGGATCAAGGGACAGGCAGAGAGCCAGCAGCCGACTTCTTCCTCGCTGCTGCTCGGGGCTCAGGGCCAGTGCCTTCCCCAGCTGCCCAGGAAGAGCTGCCACCAGGCCACCTGCGGCCAGGCTCCCTGTCCCCTCCCCACCCGCTCTGGCTCCTCTGTGGTCCTCCTCACCTCACACCAAGCATTCCTGCCTCTGGATTGCGGGGTGGCCTGCCTCCCACTGAACATCTTCCTCCTCTCCTAGCTCCTCACCTGAGTCTCTGTCCTTGGAGGAGCCCCCCCTGGACCAGGAGGGAGATTATCCTTCTGCTCCACCCTTAATTTAAGGCCACCTCTGGAACCTGGTGTCAGGAAATACAAAGGTTTGGAGCCTGAGAGTCTGTTTGTGGGCTCAGTCATTCAATTGTGTCTGACTGTAGCCCGCTAGACTTCTCTGGCCACGGGATGATCCCAGCAAGAATACTGGAGTGGGTTGCTATTTCCTCCTCCAGGAGATCTTTCCAACCCAGGGACTGAACTCCTGTCTCCTGCATTGGCAGGTGGATTCTTTACCACTGAGCCCCCTGGGAAGCCCCAGAGCGTGAGATGTGGGTGTAAAGCTTAACTGTCTGGCCACTGGCTTTTGCAAACTGGCAACTCACTAACCGTCCCCAGGCCTCAGGTTCCCCATCTGAAAAGTGGGTATGAGAGCACCCATCTCCGGCCTGGAGGACAGAGCGGCTAATGGGTATGGCTTGCCCAGTATTGAGCCCCCATGTAGCTCTGCTCCAAGCCTGACCCCAGGATCAGCACCATCTCCACACTGTTTATTACCGCGGAATTTTGACAAAAACGTGAGCTGCACTAATTTATGTGGCAGGATCGGGGAATCGAGGGGTACTGGGGAAATGAGAAATGAACACATTTTCAATAGGTTTCCCATATTTTTCTACATTTGCTTCTTTCTGCCCCCCTTCTCTACAAGGATGGTGTTTAAAAAGTTAATGCACATTTAAGTTTATTACAGAAACTAAGACCAGAGTTATACACTGGTTCAGCAACTTGGTGTTATCATGACATCTTAACTTATTTCACAAAAGTATCTTTAACAGATTAGAGGATGAATTGATTGCAAATGAAAAGTGGTCCTTTCACACTGAGAATTTGAGAAGCCTTGTCTTGGCATGGAAGTCTCAAGAGACAGTGGCTATTTTCATCCTTCCATCATCCATTCATTATGAGTTAGGCTGTCATCATGATGCTCCAAGGAGTTAAACTGACTCCTGGCTGTGACTCCTCATTTATTGAGTCTCTTGGGGCAGAGGAGGAAGGTGGGCACGTCCCTCCATTTCCTCCAGGGGATGGGCAGAAGTAAGTGTGCTTAACAAGGCTCAGGTAATTAGACCCACTTTACAGTATCTTTAGGGTGAATAGGGTAGACCAGGAGAAGGCAATGGCACCCCACTCCAGTACTGTTGCCTGGAGAACCCCATGGATGGAGGAGCCTGGTGGGCTGCAGTCCATGGGGTCGCTAAGAGTCAGACACGACTGAGCGACTTCACTTCCACTTTTCACTTTCATGCATTGGAGAAGGAAATGGCAAGCCACTCCAGTGTTCTTGCCTGGAGAATCCCAGGGACAGAGGAGCCTGTTGGGCTTCTGTCTATGGGGTCGCACAGAGTTGGACACGACTGACGTGACTTAGCAGTAGCAGCAGGGTAGACCAGGAGAGGCTCTGCCCCCAATTCCCACCACTTGTCCTCACCTGGCACTGCCTTCTTTTTTGATGGAACAAACTCTGGGCAGAATTGACTTTGTCCTTCATCTTTCCCAAAGTCAGAGTCAGAGTTTGCCACCCCCCCCCCCCCCACCATTTTCTTTTATTATGGAAACTGGGAAAATGACAAGCAATTGTTTGAAGATGTTAGAAAGATTGCATTTTGTTTTGCAACTATCAGCTTAAAAATAATGTTTAAGAGATTATGAATGGGTGATTAACTATTTTTTCCATTACTTCCCTCTCAAAATAAAAACGGTAACGATTGTGATATGCACAGTAAAATGGAGCCCTCGCTATCTAAAACCAGGGGAGAAAGCAAGTAGCCAGTGTCCCTTTTGGGGTCACACCTTGGAGACGCTGGGGCAGGCAAGGTGGTGAACAAATATGAAACAAATACGGTCTCCATGTGCTAATTTCTCTCCATCGCCCCACCCCCCCCACTCCTTATATCAACAGCGGTTATGGGGACTGTAGTCAAATTCACTATTTACTGCCTTTCCTGAGTCAGTTAGTTTTGGGTGAAAATAGTTTTTGATGCGGCTCTATTGTGCCATTTCAGCGGGTGTTTATCATTTAAAAGGAACAATTTTAATACCTACATTTGCCTTACAGTATGAGCCATAAATGTGATTTAGGCTTCCCTTTATAATAGACTCTTACAAGCGATTGCCCAGGCTCCAGAAGAACCATTCCTCCAAGTGGTGGCCGTGAAAGTGAACAGGCTTTTGCTTCTTTTACAGAAGTTTTTCTTTTTAAATACCTTTGGAAATTATTGAACGAGAGCTGGATAAATGAGCTGATTTGTGCGCCTTCCTCTCAGGGAATCTGGAGCTCCTGGCGATGTCTTGGGGAGGGATGGTTCTCCCACTGTAGGAGGTAAGGCCCAGGAGGTGTGGCGATGATGCTGTATGGATGTCCAGGGGCTGCTTGTCCTCCCTTCTGCATCCTGCTTCTCTGGCCTCCAGCTTCCTCATCTGTCAGAGTGAAGGCGGCAACAATAATATGGATCCCCTCTGTCAGTGCTACTCAGAGTGAGGTTTGCAGGCAGGCAGCCTCAGTATCACCCAGGAACTTACTAGCAAGGCAGTTCCCCTGGCTCTGCCCAGATCGCGTGTTATCAGAATCTGAAGGTGGGGTCCAGCAACCAATTTTATCAGCTCTCCAGGGGATTCCAGTGTAGGCTAAAATCTGAGACCAGAGCCTGGAGCCTGTGAAACATCAGGGCAAGCCATTGAAAGAGTTCAGGAGTTCCTTTAGCCAAAAGGTTTCCTTACCCTGGGAAGTTGTAGGCCCAAGGCATGCTTAGGACCCAAGTTGGCTTATGACAAAAATTGGCCAGTATTGGACGTCACAAAGAAAGCTTGGATATTGATAAACTGGTGTGTGTGTCCTGAAATGACAAGGATGATGGTGAAAAATCTGGAAGATGAGACTTTGTCCTGTTTGTTCAGAATTACCCAATAAACACCACGGTCCCCAAGGCCCTCTCCCACACTACCCTGCTGTGCGTCGACATGTTTTACTCAGAGAATACAAGAAGCCATGCAGGAGAGGCAGAGACAAGGGGACTGTCTTCCAGTTACTGGAGGTCTGGACCATTGATTAAAAAGTTGATGTCTATGCAGCTTCAGAGATGCGCCTGGAGAAAAGAGGTGAGAAGAAGGCGTGTTCTACATCCCTGGAGATGCGTAGACAGAAGCGGCTGACCGTGGTCCTGCTTACCATCAAGCGTGCTCCTACTTTTTGTTCCATCCACAGCTGACCTTCTTGTGGCCGCTCTTCCCCAGGGTGGGAAGGCCATAACCTCATGAATGAGGAAAGCCCTCCTGCATGGATATGCCACTTCCTGCTGAGAAATGCCTCCATTCGGGGGAAAAATGGGATTAATTTTTAGCGGAAGCAGCAGTGGCTGAACGTGCAGTTTTCAAATTGTTGACTGCGATATTAAGTAACAAGCAGACTCCTGTCCAATGGATGTTATTAAAATTAACTGTTTTAGCACTACATTTAGAATCAAAACCAATCTGTCACTCCTAAATGGGTTTCCTTCAGCTGCTATTTGTGGTTAAAATGAACAGTTTTAACAATTGCATCTCCAGTGCAAATCATAAACTTGATTTACAGGAAAACACTTAATTTACTGCATTTGACTGTGCACCAGACCTGCCAATTATCTGACTGTAAATTTCTCTGCTTGGTTATTTGCTTCTTAAGCAGCAGGCTTGGTCCCATTGCCTAACTTGCAGTTGGGCCCAAGGCCCTACCTGGGGTTTTAGCCTCCAATTTAGGGTTTTGTCTGTGAAGAGTTGGGTGCTCAGAAGTAGATGGGGATCTGTACGGAGCTGGAACCCTGAAGGCCCTCTGTTCTGTGTTGATTCATGTTGTAAAATATTGAGTGGAATAGCAGTGCTATTTAACCCAATCTGGGTGAGCCACGATGGAGGGAAAAATCAGTGTGTTTGAGCAGGAAGGCCCTTGGAGAAAACAATAAATGATTCATTCTGTTCTGTGTTGATTCATGTTGTAAAATATTGAGTGGAATAGCAGTGCTATTTAACCCAATCTGGGTGAGCCACGATGGAGGGAAAAATCAGTGTGTTTGAGCAGGAAGGCCCTTGGAGAAAACAATAAATGATTCATGCATTCACTTGTTCATCAAACAGTTGATTAAGCAGCCATTTGCCATTGCAAGGAGCTATAGGCTATGCCGCGATGGATGCACACTCCGTGGTCCCTGCCCTCAGTGAGTTCACAGACTAATAGGAAAGACACATGCTGGACATCATCACTTTGTGATAAGTAAATCATCTCTTTAATGGTTGGCTGTTAAGGAGCTGAAGCACTGGGCCCACTGCGAGGCAATAGCTCTGCTCACTGGTACCAGTGCCAGGGCGGGGAAGATGAGATGCTGAAGCTCTGTACAAGTTCTGTTTGAACTGGGTCTTGATGGGTTGGTAGCAATTTTTCAGGTAGAGAAGGAGAGCAAAGAGCATTCCAGGCAGAGGGAGCGGCATTAGCCAGGGAGGAACAGGGTATTTTTTTTCAGTGAGGGGTGCATAGTCCGGTCTGGCAGGAGGGGAGAGACCACAGAAGTGGGTGGGAGACGAGACTGCTTGGAGGTCTTGCCTCCAAGGAGGAGGAGGAGGAGGAGGATTGTCTGTTTAAAAGAGTTTGGATTCTGCCCGGTTTGCAGTTGAACTCCTCTTCTAGCTAAGCAAATGCAAGTCCACGGCTCTGAAATGGCCCTTGTCAGTCAGGAGGGACTGTGAATGCCAAGGAGTTACAGTATGGAGGAGGGTTCCTGGTATTTTGAGAAGTCAGGAAGCATATGCAAACCACATGCAAATGAGATGCGAGCCAGCACTTGCTCTGCATTGGGCTGCCAGCCGGCTCCCTGCAGCAGGGAGGGTCCTGTGCATTTCAACCAAGGTGGACAAAAGTAGCCGAGCTACAGGACGCAGCCTGAGCCTCCATAAAAAAATAGAATTGCCCCAAGACTTTCCCTCCAGGAGCCCTTCTGTAGAAGGCAGTGTCTCACAGGGAGAGCGAAGGCCCAGAGTTTAGGCCCTGAGAGTGCAGGATGAAGACCCCACGATTGCCACCCAGAGGGAGCACAGGACTCAGGATTTCCCGGACGCGGTTTCCGCTGGGGCCGGGAGACGGGCTGGGAGGCTGGCTTGGGAGGCCGGGTTCTCATCCCCTCTGCACGCCCCACTCCTTTGCACTCCATGTCCCCTTCAGGAAGGGATCAGTGAGATCTACAGTGAGTGAGTCGGGGGTCTGTGCTTTTCTGCTGATTGTCCAGCTCTGAGGCCCCCCGAGCCCCACGGGGTGGGGGTGATCACTGAGACGGTGCTGGTATTTCAGGCTGTTTCTCCTCACAAGGGACTTGGGGAGAGGGTAGCCTCCTCCACAGGGCCCTCCTATGCCCCTGAGCTGGCTGGAGAGCCGCTGTGGGCTTGGTGCCCAGGACCACTGAGGAGACCTGGGAGGAGCTTTCGATCTCCGACTCTCTCTTTCCTCAGGGATTCTAGCAGGAAACAAGATGACAAGGACCCTTTGCCCACGCCGCCCTCCTCCCCCCCCGCCCCCTCCACATGACAAAGGGGTGGGGCAGCGAGCAGCACCTGGACCCTGGAAGCTTCCAGGGCTGACTCTTCCTAATCTGCAGTGTTGTTGTTAAGTCGCTCAGTCATGTCCAACTCTGTGGGCTTGGTGCCCAGGACCACTGAGGAGACCTGGGAGGAGCTTTCGATCTCCGACTCTCTCTTTCCTCAGGGATTCTAGCAGGAAACAAGATGACAAGGACCCTTTGCCCACGCCGCCCTCCTCCCCCCCCGCCCCCTCCACATGACAAAGGGGTGGGGCAGCGAGCAGCACCTGGACCCTGGAAGCTTCCAGGGCTGACTCTTCCTAATCTGCAGTGTTGTTGTTAAGTCGCTCAGTCATGTCCAACTCTGTGACCCCACGGACTGCAGCACGTCAGGCTTCCCTGTCCATCACCATCTCCTGGAGCTTGCTGAAACTCATGTCCATTGAGTCAATGATGCCATCCAGCTGTCTCATCCTCTGTCGCCCCCTTCTCCTCCTGCCTTCAATCTTTCCCAGCATCAGGGTCTTTTATGATGGGTTTCTGTGCACCTCGGAACCAAACTAGATATTTCACATAAGAAATTTCCCTAGTCAGCCCATCTTGATCTGAGCCCCTTTGGGGCAGGGGCTGCTGGACAAACATTTTGGAGAGCCAGGGGTGGCATGGATGTCCAGGTCTTCAGAACAGACTGCCCCCTCAGGTCCTGGCACCCCATGGAGGGAGGTTCGCTGCATCTGTGGGTCCTGGGGCGGGGTGTGGGGGCTCTCAGCCGGCTCGGCATGTCGGGACGTCCTGCCTCGTCGTCTTCCCCTGTCTCCTTTTCTCTCTCCTTGTCTCTCCTTCCTCCTGTCTGTTTACCTCCCTTGCATGCCTGACTTGTCCTCCGGTCTGGTTCTTTCTGTGCGCTTTCTCACAGTCTCTTGATCCAACTTCCTCCTATCTGCTCTCCCTGCCTCTCTCTCCCTGGGGACCCCTGCCTCCACCTCCCTCTCCTTGCCTGGCTCCTGGAAGCCAGCTCCCTCTCCCCTTCTCCATGGTCTTCCGCCTCTACACCTCCTCTCTTCTCCCATCTACATCCACCCCCACCGCCCCCCATTCAGCTCCCAGGTCCTGGGCACTTTAGGGCAAACTGAGGGAAGGTCTCTGATGAGGGTGGGAGGGGCAAGAAAGGAGAAGACAGAGAACCACCGGCCTTCAGCAGGTGGCACTGTTGGGTGACTTTTGCTTGTGAAACCTTTCAGGACGGAAAAAAAAACGCACTGGAATCTATTGGCATTTGAGAGTCCTTCTCTCTCTTTCTTTTTTTTTTTAAATAAAAATAATGACTCTCATTTCCCGGGCATCATTAAACAAGGTGCAGTGTTTGTGTGTGTGCGTGTGTGTGTATGAACGCAGATGTCTGCACATGAGCCTGTAGGGCTGGAGGGGAAGGGGCCGGCGTGTCCCTGTCCATGTGTGCGTGTGTGGTAGAGGTGTGCATGTGGGAGTGTTTGTGTGCAGCTCTGTGAACGTGGGTTTTCAGCGGCTCAGTCTGTGCCAGTGTTAGTGGTGTCTATATCTGTGTAGCTGTCACTGTTGGGCCCATGGATCTGTGCCTGTGTGTGCATGCGTGTAGCTGCGAGTGTGTGTGTGTGTAGGTGCATGGGTGGGATTGTGTGGGGATCACAGGCGATGTATTTGTGTTCTTACACATGCCCTCTGGTGGCAGTTTAGCATAGTGGATACGAGGGAGCCATGGACTCAGGCCTCCGGGTTTAAATTCTGGCTTCACATTTGTAGCTGTGTGCTTTTGACTTAGTCACTTAACGTCTCTGAGCCTCAGATTCTTCATCTGAAAAATGAGCTAATAATAATGCGCCTCTCTCTGGATGACTGTGAAGATGAAGTAGGATCATCCCATCAGGGGCCTGGCGGGGCGCCGTCGCAGGCTCAGAGCCACGATGTGACAGTGTGGGGGTCAGCAGGCCACGGCCTCCGGCTCTGGCTCCACTGGTTGGCCAGGCTGGACTTGCGGGACCAGAGGCTTGAAATGCTGCTCTCTCCAGGAGCTTAGAGGCCCAGGGCGGGGCAGGGGCCTCCCACAGCTCCCTGAGTCTAGGACAGAACCAGGGCTGGAAGGACTCCCCTGGTGGAGACCCAAGAACTGGAGGGGACTTTGGGGGCCATGACTTCAGCTCCTCATGTGAGGAGGGGAGAGAGCAGCCCAGGGGCCAGGGCCTAGTCAGGGCCAGGCCAGTGTCGGAGGACACTGAGGGCGGAGCGGCTCCGCTCCTTGTAACCTTAGCTCCTTCCTCTTGCTCTTTTCCTCTTCTTCCTCGTCTCTTGTAGGACTTTCTTACAGCTGGACGTGAAGACGGGGAGACATCTGTTCTGGGTGTCTACCGAGGCGTAAGTCATCCTCAAACTTAGCGTCTGGGAAAAATTTGTTATCATTGTGCCCAATTCCATGGGTTGACGGGGCTCAGCTGGGATTTCCTGGCGTGGCCTGTCTGGAGCACGCCTGAGAAATGCCCACCTGCCTCCCTCCCGTGCTCAGCTCCTCAGCATCCCTGGCTTCTCACTCTGGGCAGCGTTCCCTCCTCCTGACCCCTCCGCACGACTTGAGCCTCTCCCAGCAGAGTGGACTCAGGGTAGCTGCACTGTTTACATAGAGGCTGGCTCCAGAGTACAGAAAACAGAGGTAACTGGGCTAGTTAAGGGCTGTGCCTGGTACCAACCGTGCCATTTTCTGTATTCTGCTGGACAAAGCGGGCTTCCTTGGTGGCTCAGTGGTAAAGAATCCACCTGCCAATGCAGGAAGATTGGTCCCTCAGCCAGGAAGATCCCCTGGAGAAGACGGTGGCAACCCACTCCAGTATTCTTGCCTGGGAAATTCCATGGGCAGAGGAGCCTGGTGGCCTACAATAGATGGGGTCACAAAAGAAGTCGGACACAACTTAGCGACTAAACGACAGCAATTGAATAAAGCAGTTGTAGGCCCACCCAAATTCAAGAGGGCAGAGAAACAGAAGCCACTTCTTTACGGAAGAGAGCAAAATGGTGTTGCCAGGGAGCCTGGGGGCAGGTGATGGTGGCGTGGGCATCTTTGCAAATGCAACCACCCGCAGCATCCTCGTGAGGCTGTAAGGGGACGGCCTCCAGAGCATTCCTCTCTGTCACTGCACCAGCCCTCTGAGTGGCAGGGCTCTCCTAGCCTCCTTTCTCCCTGTGTGATGTTGGGCAGCTCGCTTCACTCCCCAGCATCTCACTCTGGACATTTGTGAAGCAGGAGGATGGCACTAGAGCTCATCCCAGCCAGCTTGCCGCACACCGCCTGGAGCACGGCAAGGCCTCAGAGGTATCCCTGTTACTGTCTCCATCCTTGCCCGCCCTTCAGCTGAGGCAATGGAGGCTCAGGGAAGTTAAGGGGTTGCCCAGAGCTGCACAGCTTGGAAATGCCCGCGCTGGGCCTGGAGCGCCAGCGTTCTCCCTCTAAACTCCATGCTGTTCTCTGGAGGCTTTGTGCTGCTGAGAGAGAGCTCAGAGGGGCTGGGGAGCAGGAAGAAATGGAAGACCAGGAGCTGAGGGAGTCACTGTCCTGTCTCAAGTTCTAGGTCATGTCAACGTCCAGACTCACAGGCTGTCTCCTGATTCATCGCTGACTCTTCTGTCCCAAGGCCCCCGTTTTGATTCTGGCCCCACTCCTGGGAGAGTGGTGGGACCAGTTCCTGTCTCCTCCCATGGGGAGTCATTTCACAGCTTCCCCCACTCCCCTTCCACTCAGGCCCCCGGGTCCTCCAGCTGCCCAGGGGGAAACTGAGGCCCGGAGAGGTCACGCGGCTCCCCCAAGGCCCCAGGGCTGGCGGTGCTGCAGCTCCGATTCCCCTGGGTGTTTGCCCGCTGCCCCTGCTCTCTCACCTCCCTCCAGCAGGCCTGCACGAGCCTCCCGACCTGCATGACGGTCCCCTTACATTCCCGGCTCTCCAAGCCCTGCCGTGTTTCCCGACTGTGCTTGCTGGAGCTGAAGCTCCCTGACGAAGGGTCTGTGGTCAGATGATCTGGGAGACGTGGCTCCCCTCATCCCTGCCTTCTCAGGGACCCACCCTGTGTGTCGCAGTGAACGGGCCCCCGAGGAGCCTCAGAAAAGAAACAGGTTCACTATGTCTCAAGCCAAGGTTTTGCCAAATTTAATCAGCGCTCTGCCCCTCCTGCCTCCACACACACGCCTTCTTTTGTTTCACAGAGTCACTTTTTAACACGTTTTCAGAGTACTTTTTAAGGAATGTGGCCTAAGCAATAAAGCCCAAATGTCTAGCTTTGGTGTTCAAAGCAAGAGTGGCATAGCAGTCTTCAATCCCATTTTCAGTTTTCTGCCTCTCTGATTCCAAGGAATCCTTCTCCCTGGCATCCCCTGGTCCACACAGGACCGGTGGCCTCTCCTCTCCCTGTTTGCACTCAGACCTCTCCCTTCATTCCTTCCCCAGCCAGCGGTCACCTCCCTGGGTGGGCTGTGATGGCCGCGTCTCCCTCTGCGGTGGGTTGCATATTACATGAGCTGCCTTGTCATGCACCAGTCTTGAGCCCTGAACTAAACATAAGCTCTTTGCAGACACAGGCCTGCGTCTCAGGCCTCCGTGTCTCCTGGCACCCTCCCTGGCCCAGCACAGTTCATTCCTGTAGTTGGGTTGGTGGGCAGTGGGCCCTGGGAAAGCTCGAGAGGAAAAGGGATTCTGACATGCTGGAGCTGCACCCTGAGGAGACAAGGGACCTGTGACCTACTCTTGGCCTTGGTGTCAGAGTCTCCCAGGCACCCCTGACTCCCTCTTGGCCTTGATGTTACAGTCCCAGGCACTCAGGACAGTAGACGTCCCTGGGCTGCACATCTGCCCCATATTCAATTTGGGTTGAACATGGAACCAGCACTCCCCTACTTATTTCTCCCTGGGAGAGAGAGGAGCAGTAGCATGGCTTCAGCTGGAGCAGCAGGGACCTCACTAGACTCGGAGTGGCTTTCCAACTAGTGACGGATTAGAGCTCGGGGACAGGCCTTAGGCTTGGGGGATCTTCTCTCTCATCCTTAAGAACGGCACCGCTTCTGGTGGAGAAACAGATGACCTCTTTGGGGGTTTTCATCCCTGGGGTTTCCAGGTTGCTGGCTCCTGGGGTCCTTGGAGCCCCAGGGGAGGAAGGAGTTATGCATCCTGGGAAATGAGGGTGGGAGAGGAGAGCCTCATGGGGAGGGGTCTGTGCAGCAGGGCCCCGTCCTGACCAGACGACGGGAGGCTGTCGTGCCAAGCCAGTCCCTAGCGGCTCTCAGAGCCACTCTGGGGCCGCCCCCCACTCACGTGCTGCAGTTATTTTTAGTGCTGGGATGTGCAGAACATGCTACAGAGAAATAGAGTGGAAAATCTGACACTCAGAGCCCTGCTTTGAGGGAGGCACTGCTCCTCCAGCCAGGCATCGTTCACATGTCTGGTTTGCACCCATCACGTTTCTCCATGCTGGAGAAGGCGATGGCACCCCACTCCGGTACTCTTGCCTGGAAAATCCCATGGACGGAGGAGCCTGGTGGGCTGCAGTCCATGGGGTCTCAGAGTCGGACACGACTGAGCGACTTCACTCTCCCTTTTCACTTTCATGCATTGGAGAAGGAAATGGCACCCCACTCCAGTGTTCTTGCCTGGAGAATCCCAGGGACGGGGGAGCCTGGTGGGCTGCCATCTCTGGGGTCGCACAGAGTCGGACACGACTGAAGTGACTTAGCAGCAGCAGCGTTTCGCCATGCAGTCTGACTTTGAATTCTGTGGTCTCTCAGGAAGTGGGCCACAGCCTTGTGGGTGGGGTCTGGGGTCCTGGGATTTGGGGGTCTTGGGATTCGGGTCAGGCTCTTCTTCCCTCTGCCTATGATTGGAATGGTGACCTGCATAGAAGTACGGGTCCTACACCAGAAGACCCCAGCTGTCCTCTCCTGGGGCCTCCCAGCTGCAATGTGGAGAAGGCAGGGTGGGTCTTAGGACTCCTGTTAGGTAGGGGATGAAACCGAGGCCCAGAGAGGATGTTGTGGGGCCCAAGGTTGCACAGAGAGGGAAGAACAGCACTGGCCCTTAGGGGAGCCTGCACCTCGGTCCTCGGAGAGTCCATTGCAGCATGTGGTATCTAGGACGCCTGGAATCGAAGTTCAAAACGGTGTGGGAGAGGCGCGAGCAAAGAAAAAGCAGACAAATGTTGTTCAGGGGCAGGGACAGCATTCCCTGCTGGGGGCTTGTGTGGTATGTAGATATTTAATTAAACATTACTTCAGGTTTTTTTCCTTTTCCTCTTATTACAAAAACATGCATGCTCTTTGTAGAAAATTTAAAAATACAGATAAGCAAACAGAAGGAAATTAAAAGTACCCCTAATCCCAACACAAAGATAAACTCTGTAAATATTTTGGTATTTTGGTGGATAGACAGCCAGGCTTTCCTTTTTTTCTTCTTTAAAACGTTTTCATTTATTTTTAATTACACATAAAATATAGGAATGCATTCTTGTTGGAAACATTCACAAAATACAGACCAAACTAACCCCCTCCCTCCCTCCCTCTTCCCTCGCAGCAGAGGTAACCGCAGTTACAATGTTGATGTGTATCGCTCCTGATCTTTCCCTAAGTGTACACGCACATTTATATTTGTACATAGAGAGATACATGGTTTTATTTTTAGTGTGTTCAGATGGGTTTTTTTCTTCAACAAAAATGGTATCACACTGTGTACATTGTTCTGCACTTTTATTTTGTCACCTAACTATTAGTCTTGGAGTTTTCTCCATGTCAGTGCTTATAGCTCCAACTCGTTCATTCTAACTGCTCTGTAAAAAATCCTTGGCACAGATACATCAGAGTTTATTTAGCCATCCCCCTGGTGATGCGCTTTTAGATTGCTTCCACGTTTTTTTTTTTTTTTTTTGCTATTGCAGGGCTGTTTTCCATGCTCCTGAACATGCCTCCTTGGGTGAGAATGTCTTTCTAAGATCAAAGCTGAGAAGAGAAATTGCTGGTCATTCTCTTTTCACACATATTAAGAAAATGGAGCATCTTGGAGCCACTGCCATCAGAACTTGCCTTCTGCGCTTCTCTATGTTAATAAAAAGGCAGCGGTGACAGCATTTCCCAGAGTCTGCTCTGGATGACCCTGACGTCGAGTGAGACACAATAGGGGTGCCTGGGGAGGGAAAAACCTTGCAGGTGTACAGCCGAGCTCTCCACTCATGCACATTAGCACGTCAGGAGGCATCCTGAAGTCAGGAAACAAGTTTGTCTTCATTTAACCCGGCGTCTCCCATTTGAGGGCTGTGGCGTAGGAAATATAGACTGTAGCAGACAGTGGCCAGGCTCTGCCCACATGCCCACGGCGCTGCCACTTCAGCGCACAGCTGGTCTTCCTTCTACCTGCTGGCACCTGAACCTTGTGGCCTGAGGGCTTTCTCTTGCTGGAGGAGCCTGCTCGGCTGCCCGTGGCAGTTGGAAGCGCTGCAGAATCAGTGCTCTTGCCTCCTGCCTTGGACAGCTCTCAGTCAGTGACTGAAGGGAGTCAGTTTATAAATGCCCCAGCTCCCTCACCCTCTGGGTAGGACAGCTCTGAGGCAACTGTTTTAAGTTGGTCCCAGAGTTTACCTAGAGGGATTAGGCTGCAGCTGCCCGCCGTGGTGGCTGGTTTGAAAACACCCCTGTCATTTCTGCCTTCCTTCGTGTCTCACCTCCTCATTGCCTTACCTTCGCCTCCCACACATTTACATGTACCTGCGTTTGAGTCCTGGGTCTGCTCCAGGGAGACCCCTAGCTAAGATTCTGATCAGTTGATTACTTCTTAATGGCATCATGTGAGTGTCCCAAGTATTTCTTCAACCCACCCTGCATTGTGGGGCATTAAAGGTTATTTCTAAATTTTTTTTTTTTTTGCTGTTATAAAGAGTCGCATGATCGTCATCCTTGAAGCTCACTAGCTGTGCACATTCTTTTTCTAAAAAGAGTATTCATTTATTTTTGGCTGTGCTGGGTCTCTGTTGCTGTGTGGGCTTCTCCAGTTGCTTTGAGCGGGGACTACTCTAGCTGCAGTGTGCAGGCCTCTGTTGCGGAGCGTGGGCTCTAGGGTGCACAGGCTTCGGTAGTTTCCACATATGGGCTCAGTAGTTGAGGTTTCTGGGCTCTAGAGCTCAACAGTTGTGTCCCACAGGCTTAGTTGCTCTGTGGCATGTGGGATCCTCCCTGAGCAGGAATTGAACCTGTGTTTCCTGAATTGGCAGGCAGATTCTTTACCACTGAGCCACCAGGAAAGCCCTTGACTTTCTTAACTATTTTTTAGGGATTGTTCCTGGACATAAAGACATTGGTTCAAAGCCGCACATTTTTCTAAGGCTTTGGGAGGTAATGGCATTTGCGTCCTCCCCTTCTTGTCTTGCTCAAATACCATGGAGCAGCCCACAGAGGGCCCACTGGGGCCAGTGTGGGTGTGCTCAGGGGCTCTGGAGGTCAGTGAAGGTCTCCTGTCAGGACTGGAAAGGCTGGCTAGAGGAGGAGCCTGGCGGGATCCAGGGAGACAGCCATGTATTCACCTGGGAGTTCACAGTAAGGGGTCTGGAGCTTGGCGATTAAGGTGCCGCTTCCCAAGTTCTTGTTCAAAACCTTTCTTATCCTGTAAGGCCTAGCTGAATCTCCATATCCTCCAGGAAGTCTTCCTTGTCTTCTCCAGCTCTTTGAACCTCTCCCAGAGGCTGCGCACAATTCAATACTAATCTTACCAGATCCAGGCCTCATCCTGTGGGTAGAGGTTCTGTCTGAGAGTCAATGTCAGGCACAGGACAGAGCTGCATGCTTGGGGGCTAGTAAATGCTGCGGTAAGAGCCCTGGCTTGGGAACCAGGGAACCGGGACATGAGTCCCACATTTGCTGTTGACCCGTGTGGCCTCAGGGCAGAGGCCCTCAGCTGGGCTTGAGTGGGAACGAGGACAACGTGGACCCACTGTCTTCCTTCCCAGCCTGTGGTTTGCCCCCCTTCTAGGGAGTCCCTGTGCCGGGGAGCCTCGGGACAGGGCTGTCTGCATTCTGCACGGGCTGCGAATATCTGGGCGCCTTTCTTTTTATCCTTCCAGGTGCACGTTTCCGGAGACAAATATACCCTCCATTCCCAGCCCCTCGATCTGTCTAAACACAATTTGACATGCGTTGCTATTAGCTTAGCACCTTATCAAATAATGCGGCCTGATAGAGATAAAAGGTTTTACAACCCTTGCTGCCTTTGTTTCTGCCTGCATTCACCCGCCGAGACAGCTAATAATTACCACCAAAGACAAAGAGAAATCTATACGCTCAGCGTCGAGGTTCCCGTGTGCATGTTAAGCAGCAGCTTGAGGGAAAAGAGCAAGGAGGAGATGGCCCCAGAGCAGACTGTGCAGCCCAGACAGGGCCTGCCTCCCTGCTGGGTGCCAGGGCTGCAGGTGGAGAGAGAGGTGGGCGTGGGTGCCACGGCCCCGCTGTGGACAAGTCGAGTCCTGGTTAGGTGGGATGGGGGTGGAGCGAAGAGTGAGGAAGTGGACACAGGTGTAGAACATGGCCCCGCCCACGGATGCTGGCGATCTGGGACCTGCCTCTGCTCCGGATTACGCTGTGACCTTGGGTAAATCTCTTGCCCTGTGTGGGCCTCAGCCTCTGTTTCTGTAAATGGGACTCTTTAGGCAGTCTGGTGGGGAGCCTTGAGACTTTGGTTCTCAGATCAGCTTGATGACAGGCAGTGGATGCTATTCCGGGCCTCGGTTTCTCCACCTGGAAAATGAGAGTCTGACTGGGATGATGGCTATGGGCATTTCAGGACTTGGTCCCAGGCAGGGGATGGGACAGCTGGTGTCTCGCTGGGCATCTGTTTCATAGCCAGGCCAAAGTGGCGCATTGACTGTGGGGGCTGGAGAAGGAGGGGACATAGGCTTTGAACCCAGAAGCTTTTCCAGGGAGGTAGTCTTCATCCCAGAACCAACAGACACAGAAAGGGAAATGAGAGCTTGGAGTTGGGGGGCTCACTGCAAATTAAAGTAGTCTGAGGTGACTTCCTGGAAGAGGAGAGCATGGGTGTTCTCAAGGGCGATGGAGTGGACCACTGAATGGAGGCGTCTGTGGCAAGAGCAGTGGTAGGGGCTGAATGTTTATCGGGCCTTTGGGAGTTAACTAGGTTATGGAACCAGAGCCCTATGAATGGGATTAATATCTTAAAAAAGAGACCCCAGAAAGCTCCGTTACCACTTGCACCATGCAAAGGTTTAGGGAGAAGCCTGCTGTCTGTGAAGCAGGAAGCGGGCTCTCACTAGACACTGAGTGTGCTGAGTCTTGGTCTTGGACTTCCCAAGTCTCCCAGAGTGGTGAGAAACAAAAGTCATTTACAAAGCACAAAGCCTGTGGTATTTCATTAGAGCAGCTCCAATGGACTGAGACAAGCAGCAACAGGATCATGAATAAGGTGGGAGGCAGGGATTGCCAGTCTCGGATAGAACGGTCTGGACCTCAGCACCTGTAGGTACCAGTCACCTGCAGTGAACGAGGGTTACCCATGGAGCTCAGGACTGAAGAGGTACCTTCACTCTCTTCCCCATAGCTGGCCAGGGCTGTGAAGATGAATAGAGCCAGTGCTGTGCTAGTAAACGTTTAACAACAGATCTCTGGGGGAAAAATACCTTGATTTGCATAATTTTCCAGTTTCCATGTAACTACTCCCATCATGGCTGATTTCAAGCTAGCAGAGTTTTATCATTGCTCGTGGAGTTGGGAAGAGCTACACAAAGTCTCTTATGATTGGGTATGAGCTTGGTCTGGCACATCACTGATCAGAGCCCCGTTTCAGCCCAGAGGAAGTCAGATCGAAGATTCACGGTATGTCAAGGTTCAAGTGGCAAGGGATGGTGAGTAGCACATATGCCACCTCCGCTCCCACATTTGCCTACAGCAGGCATCACTCATCAATCATGTCTCTGCACAAACCCCAGGTTCTTGTCATCAGAATGCCCCAGGCAGCGACTACCAATTGATTAGGATTGGTTGTAAAATAACAGCTCCTTGCTGTTGATGATCTAGACTGACCGCCTCAAGGTACAGATGGGGAAACAGAGGGCCAGATAGGGGAGGTCACCTAAAAAGTTTCGGTAAGCTGAAGCTGGAAGCCCAGCGATCCATCTCCCAAGCCTGCACCTTCCTGCTCTCCCACACTCTTGTCTCTCCCTGTAAGAGCAGCAACAAGGGCCAAAGGAACCTTGCTGCTGAACGAGGTGGCTTTGGGCCTGAACTGTGCAGGTCTCTTCCCTGAAGCTCTTGTCTTGAACGCAGGGATGAATCATGAAGTCTCATTATGAAAACCCCTTGGCAGCCCATTGCCCTTTAGCTCTGTGCGCTGCCTTGGTGTATGTGCGTAAACGCGGATGAGCGTGAGTGAGCATGCAGACTTACGTAACTCTGCACACACAAATGGACCCGTTTGCATCTCCTATCACTGGTGACAAACTTGGGGCCCTCCCCGGAGAGCGGCAGGCCCTCCAGAGTGCGCTTGTCTGTCTCCCAGATTTACAGGAGGAGCCAGGCCCTGAGTCATGATTTATCCCGAGATTGGCTCTGGGCCAGCCCGCTCACGGCTGTGGAGCGTCTGGCTGGCTCTCTCTTTTCTTCCCCTTTCTTCTTGGTGTCTTTGCATAGGTAGCTACCCTCAGACATCATTCCTCTGTGAAGCCCTTCCTGGTCCCAGACGCCGCTGTCTCCCTTCCTCCTGCTCGCCTCCGGCTTCCCGCCCATCACCCTGAGCCTGGACTCTCTGCTTTTGTGTCTGTCTCCCTCCTGGACTGGGAGCTCCTAGGAGGCATGACCGTGCGCCACTGTTGAGAGAACCCCAGTGCCCTGTTTCACTCTCTCTCCCCCGTGCCTCTTTTCATAGCTGTCCTCGTCTTCCTGCGATTTTGTATCCGGGACTGTCAGGGCCGGGAAGACGCCTGGGGGCCTTGCAGTCATTTTTGCTCATTGTTAGGCGGTGCACGCTCTTGTGGCTGAGTGTGTTTTTTCGGGCCTTGCTCAGAAGAGTGGGCTGTGCTCAGTGTCCCTGGCACAGCACTGCCCTTCCTAACTGCTGACGCAGCTCTGCCCTGGACACTTCTTTGTCCTTTATCTGCCCTGAGAACATGCCGCCTCCCAGTCGGCTCCCCCTCTGTGCGAGCCCTGCCTCTAGGGGCGGGGACATCACCTCCATCCTGGCCAGCATCAAAGCAGGCCCTGAGCTGCCCAAAGGCCAGCTGCCCTTCTCCACAGGAGAAGGGGGAGGAGCTGTGCCCTTGCCCATGGGCAGAAAATGGGCATTTACTGAGTACCAGCTGTGTACTTTGTTATTACTATGCCAGATCCTTTAATGCCTTATTTCATCTTCCCAGTAGTGGGGTGTTGTGATATTATATTCCCATCTCAAAGATGAGAAACCAAAGTTACCTTTGTCTTACACAGACTTACCCAAGTTTATAAGTAGGAAGGGGCGGGGCTGGGGAACCTCACTCTGGGTCCTTCTGTGTCTGTGATGCCTTCATGGAGAGAGAGTGGGACTTACCCTAGTGGTCCAGTGGTTAAGACTTAACCTTCCAATGTAGGGGGTGAAGATTCAATCCTTGGCTAGGGAGCTAAACTCCCACATCCCTCGTGGCCAAAACAAAGCAAAAACAATATGTAAGACTTAACATTAAAAAGAGAGAGAGAGAGAGATGAAGTTGAAGAGTGAACCTGACCCCCTTAGAACTCATTTTCTTGGGTGAGTCTGGGAGCCCATTTGTGAGTAAAAAGGATTGACAAGGCCCGGGGAACGCCACGATTTTCTGTTCCCCAGATTGAGCACTTAGAAGCCAGGGAATTATTACCCTCTTCTAAGACCTGGGACCCATGTGGCAACCTTGTATAGACATCCGGCACCTCGGCTCCAGAACCAGATGTGACCTTGGGAACTTCTTATTTATACCCCCATTTTGCAGAGGAGAAGACTGAGGCTGAAATAGAGAATTGCCTCAGATGCCTCCTGAGGGGTAGCCAGGGTGAAGATGGCTGCTCTCTACCCCTGAGCAGCCCTCACAGGCCTGAAGACCTGTCTAGGACATGTCACAGGCCCTCAGACCTAGACAGGACTGAGGGAGGTGTTCATTAGTCAGTAGATGAATTTCTCTGGAAATACTACAGGCTGGGGTTTAAATGGTAAGCCCCTGGAGATCTGAGCTCATCCTTGCACCTTGCTGCATCTGCAGAAAGCCACCCCTGGCACCGTGCCTAGCGGGGCACTCAGCAAGGCAGTGAGAAGGGGCCTGGAATCCCTGAGCCAGGGAGTGTCAGACGGCTGCACTCCTGATCCGGTGCTCCCTCTAGAATAAGCAGGAAACTCACAGGCTACAAGGTCTCCATGACTCTGGAGAGAGTTTGGATGTGGGGCTACAGAATTCTAGAATTCTAAAGTCCCTGTCTCTCAGAGACCCTCCTGCTCCTGGCACAAATTCTTACCCAGCCTTAATTTGAATACTTCCAGTGATGGGGAGCTCACTCCTCCCTGCTGCTGGCCATACCAATCAATGCCAAATTCTCTTTCCTTCCTCCGATAACCATCACTCGGGACTCAGGGCCACTTGGGTTCCTGCTGACTGAGCTCCGGGACTATTTCTTGGCTGGCGGTGGCTGGTTCTCTGGCTGACTTCCCTCCCTGTTGCAGATCCTGTTGCCTAGCTTGAGGGTCAGGGAGATCCAGTCTGACTTGTCGCTTTTCCTCTCATCTTGTGACCTTGGACATGATACTTAGTTTCTCTGAGACTTTGATTTCCTCCTTTGTAAAATGATGATAGCTTTATTGGATTGTTGAGAAGATTAAGTGAGAAAAGTCCTGAAAAGTGCTTAGCCTGATGGTTGGCAACGAGTAAGAACTCAATACATGCTAGGTAGTATTATTATGACCTCCTAATTTGTGAGCCAGGAGTGGTAACACCTGCCTTGTGGAGTCATCTTGAGGATTACCACGAAAGTGCTGAGCACAGATTTTGACTCATAGTGAAGCTGGCCTCATAGTGACAGTCGTACTTTGTCACCCATGTTACCATCACAAAGAGAGGGTCCTGCCAAAGACAAGTGTGAGAGCAAACACCCAGGTACCACTTTCTTGAGGCACATATCAGAGATTGATCCAAGCCCCTTTAATTAAAAATTTGGGGTTTCTTTCTTTTTCTTTTTCATCCTCATCCCAGTTGGGATGCTTTCAGCTGCATCTAACAGAAGAACCAAGTAAGATGGCTTGAAGGATAGATTTATTTTTGCACATTACAAAAATAGCGGAGTGGTGGCAGACTCTACTATAATCAGAAAGAGTTTAGAGCCCAAAGCTAGGCTGCGTAAGGAAGAGTAATTGCTAGATTTATGACCTTGAGGCAGTTACTTAACCTTTCTGCGCCCTGGTTTTCATATCTGCAAATGGCACTGCCAATAACTCCTTCCTTCCTGGGCTCTTGTGAGGATTAAATGGGTTAACAAATGCAAAGTGATTAGAACAGCGCCTGGCACACCGTAAGTGGTACATTAGCATTGACCATTATTTACGGCAGAGCAAGGACGATTCTGAGGCTCCTCAATGTGGGGACTCAGTGACACGAGCAAGCACGGGATTTTTCCGTTATCTGCTCTGCGGTCGTCGCTCTGTCTTTTTTCCACCGTCACTCTGCCTCTGACTGTCCTCAGGCTTGTGCCCTCGTGGTGCAAGATGGCTGCAGTTGCATCAAACATTACTCCTCATACAACACTGTCCAAAGCTCCCAGAAGAGAGAATATCTTTGCTTTTTTTTTAAGAGAGAAGAAAGTTTTCCCAAATGACATCTTTCTTGACATTTCTTTGGCTGGAAATGGATCAAATGTGTAAACGTACCACTTCAGGAAGAGGAGAATGGAGTTATTATGATTGGCTCGGCCTAACCCAGATTCTGCTTTCTAAGCCACTCATTCTTGGACCAGCTGGGGATCTATAGGGATAAAGGAGGGGATGAAATGATGAACCAGACAGCAGTGTCTGATGCAGGGTAACAGATTTGGGGACAGGGCGGTGTGGCAAAGGCCCTGCCATCATGTCGGGGTCAGCTTTGCAGGCCCTGAGATAATTTTTTGGTTAGTCTTGAAAGCCTGAGTTGGTGTCGGCTGCCACCGGGGCTGCCAAGGGCAGTAGTGGAGAAAGAGCAGACCCAGGGCCAAGCAAAGGCCTTGTCTGCGATCACTCACAATAATAGCAACCTCCGTTTATTCAGTAGTAAGTTTCATTTATCCAGTCTTACCTTCTCTCCCCCGTAACCTGAATAGCAAGTACTATTTTGATTTTCACTGGCAGATGAGAAAACTGAAGCAGAGGGGAGAAGTGACATGCTTCTCCCGAAGCATAAGGCCCACCCATAGCCCTCTGGTCCTTCCTGGAGGTCGCCTGCAGCCTTGGTGGACTGTGGCTGTTAGGTGCCAGTTGCTTCCTGCATCGAGCTACCTGCATCCTGGGCATGCCAGGAAGTTAATGTGCCCGGTGACAATGCTCAAAAGTTGGTGGGTAAAAACCCTAGCTTCCCTGGCCCTCAGGGGGCAATTCTGAGCTGTCTTCTATAGTCTCTTGAGGTGTGTATGACAGTAGTTAGCTTGCTTCCAAAGGCACATGTATATGCCTTTGGTCTCTTCTAGATGAGAAAACTGAAGCAGAGGGGAGAAGTGACATGCTTCTCCCGAAGCATAAGGCCCACCCATAGCCCTCTGGTCCTTCCTGGAGGTCGCCTGCAGCCTTGGTGGACTGTGGCTGTTAGGTGCCAGTTGCTTCCTGCATCGAGCTACCTGCATCCTGGGCATGCCAGGAAGTTAATGTGCCCAGTGACAATGCTCAAAAGTTGGTGGGTAAAAACCCTAGCTTCCCTGGCTCTCAGGGGGCAATTCTGAGCTGTATTCTATAGTCTCTTGAGGTGTGTATGACAGTAGTTAGCTTGCTTCCAAAGGCACATGTATATGCCTTTGGTCTCTTAGTCACGTTTTCCCACTCCCTCACCTGGACTTCTCAGGATCACCTCTCACAAAACTTGAGCTCAGGGACTACTTTATATGCGTAACCTGAACAGAGAGCCTTGTGTCAAGTTGCAGAGGGAGTCAGTGATGAGCTGGGCGACATACCAGGCCAGTCCTAAGTCTGAGGGCTGATGACCACTGGCCATCTTCCTGTCAGCAGAAGGATCAAGAGAGAAACAGGAGACCTCAACCCCAAACCCCAAACCCCAGCCGTCCTCAACTAGGCCCGCGCCAACGGCGGAGCGATCGGCTGGCGCAGTAGCTGGACCTGGTGCTTCCTGCAGGCCTGCTGGGCTCTGATAGCCGACCTCAGGGGCTCATAAGCCACCTGATGGGATGGGACCAGTGACCTGTGAACTGAATCCGAGGAACAATTCGGCCTTCCCCAGCCGGCTTCAAAGGAGCGATTACGGACCATCCAGGAAATAATACATTTCATGGAAACGACCGTAATTATGGCGCATTGAGTAAATAATACATGCTTTTAAAAAGTCTGCAATTATGTATTTATCCTATCTATAATTAGGGAATTTTTAAAGGGTACATTATAGGTAATTTAAAAATAAAATAATGACACCACTCAAAACAAACAGCCCCAAACAAAGACAGTTCAGGCCACCCCAAACTCAGCTGACTGATGATTTCAGGGAGAGTCACTGTCCTCAGCTTCATGGAAACCAGATGGCCCGTGTTCGGCTTGGGTGTGTGAGGTGAGCTTGACCCCAGCCTTGTCTAGAAGTTCACTCATGCTCAAATTCTCTCTTTGACTAGCCTGTCCTTCACGGCCTCAATCCTCAGAGATTTCTTCTTCTTGTGACACAGCTGACAAGTGACTGGTGAGCATTAGCAGATTTTCTTCCCTTGATTCTTCCGGAAACTTCAAAACCTGGCTGTCCAATATGGTAGCCACTAGCCTCTAAGTGAAAGTGAAAGTGTTGTCTCTCTTTGCGATCAACTTTTGTATCCAACTCTTTGCGACCCCATGGACTGGAGCCCACCAGGCCCCTCTGTCCATGGAATTCTCCAGGCAAGAATATTGGAGTGGGTTGCCATTTCCTTCTCTAGGGGATCTTCCCAAGCCAGGGATCGAATCTGAGTCTCCTGCATTGCAGGTAGACTCTTTACGGTCTGAGCCACCATGGAAGACACTAAGTAGTGTGGCTATTTAAATTTGAATAAATGAAAACTTAGGGGTTTTCCTGGCAATCTAGTGGCTTAGACTCAACGCTCCCACTGCGGGGGGCACGGCTTCGATTCCTGGTTGGGGAACTGAGATCGTCCATGCTGCACGGCATGGCACCCCCGAAAACAAATAAATAGATAAAGAAATCAATCAAAACAAAATTTTAAACAGTTAGTTCCTCAGGATACTAGGCACATTTCAAGTGCTCTAGAACCACACATACAGCTGATGGTTACTGTGCTGGGCTATACAGATACAGAACGTCTTTAGTGCAGAAACAGTGGAAAGCGTTGCTTCTCTGGCTCAGACTTGGTCTTGACCATCACAGCAAAAGGAAATGGGTTTCCTTTGCTTGGACGTTTTCTCCCCACTGGTCTGCCTGGTTAACGCAACTCTATTTGTCCTTGGGCCACTCGGACGTCCCCAGTGGTCATCATTCCCTTGCTCTTCTCCTGTGTTTCTGACACTCTTTAGCCTGTGTTATTTTCACCCCAGTCTCCCCTAGCCCTGGCGAGCCCTGTTTCATTCATTTCA
Organism: Cephalophus harveyi; assembly: GCA_006410635.1. Classification (NCBI taxonomy): domain Eukaryota; kingdom Metazoa; phylum Chordata; class Mammalia; order Artiodactyla; family Bovidae; genus Cephalophus; species Cephalophus harveyi. Next base: position 4,402 of record SJYT01026927.1, on the reverse strand, counting down.
TGACCCCCAGTAGCAGGCCATGATCTAGGGTGTTGGTGGAGAAGTCCTAGGTCAAAACTGCCGTGAAAGCCCTTCCCCCTTCCTCATCTGCCTTGCTCAGTGTCTGTCTTATCACTCTTGGGCACATCAAAGACAAGCTCAAGGGAGTTACCTGGTGGTCCAGTGGGTAAGAATCGGTGCTTTCACTACTGTGGGCCCGGGTTCAACCCCTGGTTGAGGAGCTAAGATCCTGAAAGTTGTGTGATGCAACCAAAATACAACAAAAGCAAACTCAAAGGCAGTGTGTCCTGAGAGCCAGTGACCCCTGCCTGCCCATACTGCCCATGTATAACTCTTGTTATTCAGCACTTGTCACTGCCTGGCTATAGGCGGTGGTAAGTATGGGCCTGCAAGGGGTAGGCATATCCAGGCAGGACCCCAGCGTGCCTGGGCCCTGACTGGCGCCTTTTTCCTGTGGAGATGAGGCTCGGAAGCCTGATCTGGGAGCAGGGAGTCAGGCAGCTCCTGGCAGATGGGAAGGGGTGGCAAGGACACCAGGTGGGCAGTAGGACATGGCCAAGGTGGACAGATCAGCAGGTGTATGGATGGGACGCCTGGCAACAAGTTCCCAGCAGCAGAACCTCCCTCTCCTGGTCTTGAAAATGAAGTCGCTCAGTCGTGTCCGACTCTTTGCGACCCCATGGACTGTAGCCCACCAGGCTCCTCCCCTCCATGGGATTCTCCAGGCAAGAGTACTGGAGTGGGTTGCCATTGCCTTCTCCAGGGGATCGTCCCAACCCAGGGATTGAACCCGGGCCCCCCGCATTCCAGGCAGACGCTTTAACCTCTGAGCCATCAGGGAAGCCCTTGATTTTCTCATTGGAGCCTTTTGGAAAGTTACGTTGATGTTGGTGGTGGTAAGGAAGGCCAAGGTGGTTGTGGCAGTGGCAGTGGGAACTGTGGTCGGACCCCACCCCCAGGAAGTTAGGGCTCGCGGTGACCGCGTCTGTGTGCCCTGGCCCAGCCTCCCTTCCTACCGAGGGGCTCTTCTGCCCCAACTTGGCAGGCTCTGGGGTTTAGCTGGCTTTCCTTTTTTAGGAGAGCAAGATTACTTTACCATGGCCCTCTTATCTGATATCCTAGTGGGAGGGATTATATCTTATTTACTGAGAGCTGCTCTGTGTCTGGACTCACTGGGTGCTGGACTAAGACCAAATGTTGGTAGAGTGAAAGGCTGGGTGGGCTGACCCTGCTCCCCTGTGCCTGAACCACAGACCAGCCTTTCTAAGCTTCAGGTCCTTTGCTGTGAACACCTCCGCTGTCACCCTATTGTGGGCATTATGTGAAAGGATGCTTAACTTTTTAAGTTAAAGCCTCTATTTAATAAAGTTTGAATGGCTGGTATATTTGTGTATTCAAAAATAAAAATAAGGTGAAAAGATGGTTGAGGAAAAATCTCCAGCTCCCCTGCCCCCATCTGTCCGTTCCTACCCTCCAGCTGGACACCATTACCCATTTCTCAGCTCCCAGAGGGTTTCTTTTTAAAGTGCTTACATGAAAGCAAACACAAACATATCTTCATTCCTCTGTGTTACAGCCACAGTAGCACAGTGAGCACACGGCTCCGAGCTCTGGTTTTTAAGCTGTGTTTTAAGCTACAGGATGCTGTGTGCGCGTGTGAGCTGTTCACTCTTTTGGAAGAGTGTCACCCCGGATGAACCCACAGGGTCTTCGAGCGCAGGGACTGTGCATTCTCCTTCTGTGGCCGCCCTCAGGGCCCGACCTGGAGCCGAGCACAGCGCGCGCAGCACGGCCTAGGTTATCAGTGGAACCGCGTTCTTAGTGAATTGTGTGACCTCTGTTTCTATATCGCAAAATGGGGACGATAAGAATCTCTTGCTGGAAGGGTTGCTGTTGCCGTGATTCACCAGAGTGCCGAATGGACAGTGCCTGGCACACGGTGGGTGGTCACTGAGTGGTGGGAATGAAAGCAGTGCGGGGCATCAGGGTGGCCGGGACAGAGGTGGGCTCAGAGGTCGTCCCTCCTTTAGCTGGTGGGGTAGGGAGTGTTGGGCATGACCTTACTGTCTGTCCTTGTTTATAACAGAGCTCGGAGCTCGCACCTCTTCATCTGTGTCCCGTCAGAGGCCAGGCAATGGGGAAATCTTGCCAGAGTGGTGGTGTGATGGTTGGAAGGAGCCTGTCAGGTCCCATCAGCGTCCGGAGACAGGTTGTCAAGGCGGAGGCTCGTGAAGGCAGCGTGCGCTGTTCAGGCACGCCCTCCCCACCCCTACCTCCAGGGCTTCCAGGAGGGTTAAGGACCCCCGTGTCACTGTGTTCTTACACGTGCCTGCCGGAGCCCCCTGGAGCCCCCTGGAGCTGTTCTCAGTGCTGGTGGAGAGGCAGGGGGAGGACCCCAGGCCCAAGCATCCTCTTGCCACTCTGGCAGGACAGAGTGGAGGCCCAGAAAGATGCACCCGTTTGGAGCTCATCCCCAGCCCACCACCTCTGGCCTCCACCACCCTCTCCAGCCTCGCTGCTCCTTCTGCCCCTGTGGCCTGTCTTCCTCGCTGTCCCTGGAGTCAGTGGCTCACAGGTCAGCGCTGCCTGCCTTTCTCCTGGGCTTACTTGAGTGCATGTCTGGCCCAATTCCTCTCTGTTTGCTCCAGACAGGCTGCATCGCTTCATCTGCCCCAAAGTAGCTGGTCGGGCAGTGTTTGGAGCCAGACAGGAATGACTGCCAGCCCCTCCCTTCTTTAGGCAGATGCTTCATGCCCTCAACCCCCCAGCTAGTCTCACCTCCTTCACTTCCGCTCCTGACCACTCTTCCTCTCCAAGCCCTTCTCTACTGCTGGACACCAAGTACCGGGTGGTCTGCCCTGGATTATTGCCCCAGTGTCACTTTCTGCAAAGAAAATAGGATACTATAGTAAAGAATATGGACTTCAGAGTCATACTGTCTGGGTTTAAATCACGTACTAGCTGTGTGTCCTTGGGCAAGGCGCCTCACCCCTCTGAGCCTCAGTGTCCTCGTCTGTAAATAGGATTATGTACCCACCTTCCGGTGCTGAGTGATTGAGCAGGTGCAGGTAAATGACATGCAGTCCCTGGCAGAGTGAACAGTTGACACGTTAGCTCTTAGTATGATACTGTGGAAGTCTGATTTCTATGATTTCTATCACAGGAAGAAATACGCTGACCATCATCCTACCCACCCCATACGAGAGAGGCTGACCTGGTGGGGGACGGAGGAGAGGACAGTGGCCGTTTATTTTGGGAATACAGGAGAAATCTGATCTATTTCATTGTACTCCACCCTCAGGCCTCCCTACTCCCCATCCAGACCCAATCACCTAATCCTCCCCACAGAGGGATTCCCAGGCTCCCAGAACCCTGATGTATAAACCTGGGGCCCTGCAGGCAGGTGTTGGCCACAGGAATAGCGGGTTTACAAGGTAAGGACGTATAAGATGTGACAGGCCCAGAATTAGCAATGCAATTCCTCTGTCATTTTTATCATTGGCCCCTGCAGGGAGGAGCTGATTAAATGGATATTCAACTCTTTGCATTAATGTGCATCCAGCTTCAATTTGCATTTCATTAGCTGCACAAAAAGCATAATTTTATTATTTGCCGTTGGAAAGCAGATCTCTGCTAACAAGCAGCTCCACGCTGTTACTGAAATATGATGTGACTGACTTGCTCTGCTGTCTCGCTGGCTCTGCCATCCTCTGTCCCTCAGCAGACTTCTGGCTCTATTGAGGGGGACGATTTCAGCCGCGTCACAGCAGACTCTGTTCTCCTTGTAGCCCTGATCCGTCAGAGGGCTTCTTGGCCTTCCCGTGGCCACAAGGTGTGGACCCACTGGATCCATGTTCCAATGCAGCCAGGAAGGCAAGGGTTGACTGCTATCTTTCTGGACAGTGGTGTCATCAGTAATCACTACAATGACGTTGTCTGAACAGTGTATCCACCATTATAGCATCACCACCCACCACTGCCTCCACCATCACCACCCTCATCACCTCCAGCATCGTCACCTCTGCTATCTCTACCATGCTGATGCTTCTGTGGCCACAACCATGACTGTCGTCATCGCCAGCATCAGCTCCACCACCATGCTGCCATTACCAGCACTGCACCCGTCCCAACACCGTCTCCATCATGTCACCACCGCCACCACCCTAGCACTGCTATTCCCACGACCAGAGTTGTCACCGTCAGAATCATCACTGTTTTCATCATTACCACTGCCATCATTTCGGCTGTCAGCACTGCGCTCTCCATTGCTTCTGCTTCCATGACAACCTTGACCCGTGGTGATACTGATGGACTGAACGCAACCTTAGAGGAGGGCAGGGCCCAGGTGACCAGTGACATTGTAACTGAAAGTGGGGTCTGGCTTCTTGCTGCTTGAAGAGCT